>VYXC01010639.1:148715-211277 GCA_013397175.1 Platysteira castanea | reverse complement strand
CACCATGGGGATAAAGGACAGGTGTCCCTATCACCCAAGGATGAAGGACAGGTGTCCCCACCCAAGGATGGGGGACAGGGGGCACCCACCACGGGGATAAAGGACAGGTGTCCCCTACCACCATAGGGATAAAGGACAGGTGTCCCCTACCACCATAGGGATAAAGGACAGGTGTCCCCTACCACCATAGGGATAAAGGACAGGTGTCCCCTACCACCATAGGGATAAAGGACAGGTGTCCCCTACCACCATAGGGATAAAGGACAGGTGTCCCCTACCACCATAGGGATAAAGGACAGGTGTCCCCTACCACCATAGGGATAAAGGACAGGTGTCCCCTACCACCATAGGGATAAAGGACAGGTGTCCCCTACCACCATAGGGATAAAGGACAGGTGTCCCCTACCACCATAGGGATAAAGGACAGGTGTCCCCTACCACCATAGGGATAAAGGACAGGTGTCCCCTACCACCATAGGGATAAAGGACAGGTGTCCCCTACCACCATAGGGATAAAGGACAGGTGTCCCCTACCACCATAGGGATAAAGGACAGGTGTCCCCTACCACCATAGGGATAAAGGACAGGTGTCCCCTACCACCATAGGGATAAAGGACAGGTGTCCCCTACCACCATAGGGATAAAGGACAGGTGTCCCCTACCACCATAGGGATAAAGGACAGGTGTCCCCTACCACCATAGGGATAAAGGACAGGTGTCCCCTACCACCATAGGGATAAAGGACAGGTGTCCCCTACCACCATAGGGATAAAGGACAGGTGTCCCCTACCACCATAGGGATAAAGGACAGGTGTCCCCTACCACCATAGGGATAAAGGACAGGTGTCCCCCACCACGAGGATGCAGGACAGGGGACACCCACCATGGTGATGCTCGCGGCATCCTCGTACTCCTTGGTGACGACGCTCACCAAAGCTGAGGCCAGCAGCAGGAGGATGAGGGGGTTTTTGAACTGAGAAGATAAGAAAAATACGGAACGAGAGGTGCTGAAGCTGAGCTGACCCACGTGTGGTTTGGCTGCAGGGACCCTCCTTGCACCGTGGCCAGGCCTCTGCCCTGCAGGTGATGGGTGTGGGACCAGCAGGACCAGGCTCACACCAAAACACACCAATTCCCCCCCTTTTCCCCTTTTTTGCACGGGCAGTGCTTCCCTCTGCAGACACAGAGCACGGGGCTGATTCCAAAAGCTTCTTGATGCACAATTAAGGACAAACAAAAACCTTATTGTAGTTTTAGAATCTGAAACCAGAAATCCTCTTCTCTTTTTCATTTTTTTCTTGAATTAATCTGCTCAAGTCTTCACTGGACCGAGGGCTGTGGGAGTCAGGTGCTCACTTGTTTCACTTTTAAACATGGATTTTAAGGCCCCTTTTCCTACCTGAGAAAATTACAGCTCTGTTTAGCTGATGTGGGAATTGATGGAAAGGAATTAAATAGATAAAGATAAATCTGCCTGCTTTGTGCAACAGGTGTGTGGCGATGCTCAGCAGGAAAGCCAGGATTTAAATTTATTCCTTGCTGGATCCAAAGGTGAAAGTCCTTCCATTTCTCTTTGGAAAACCAAGGCCAAGGGGATGCTTGCAAAAACAGCAGCTGGAAAAAGCCACAGCAAGGGGCTGCTGAGGGATGATGCTCAAGTGCAGGGTGTGAATGGGGTGGGACCAGAGGCACCAAAAGGTTGCAGGAGGATCAGAGATGCACCAAACACTCCCTTGGGTGTCCCTGCAGGAGAAATTGGTTCTAAAGGCTGAGCAGAAAAAAAACACCATCTCACTTTTTGTCGGGAATAAAAGAATCCTTGAAGAGACTTGGGGATGATTACCAGAAGCTTAAAGAATATCAATCATAGTGAAAAAAAGGATAAACCATGAAATAAAAATGAAGTCTTTCAAAGCAATCAAACCCTCATGATTCAACCAAGCAGGAAGAAAATTGGTCAAATCACTGGTTGGAAATGAAAAATAAAAACAAACAAACAAACAGCCATTCTTGTCTGGTTAGAAGCTCTCAAAGAGAGGTGAAAGATGCATTAAATACTGAGAAATCGTTAATAAAGGAAAAGCTCAAGGATAACTCAGCTGGGGAAAGGGAAGATTTCACTTTCTGCCTGGCTTTTTGGTGGCAGCCGGTGAGAAATCGTGGATGTCAGCAGCACATGGCACCGTGAATTTATGAATTTATCTGGCACTGGTGTATCATTAACAGAGACCCTAAAACTCCCCTGAGCTCCACAGCTGCCCCTTTTCTGGGGGTTTAGGGCTTTCCCTCACTGAAATCAGCCGAAATCAGAGCATCTTCCAGCGACCACTGGCTCTCCTCAAGCCTTTCACGATTTTACCACTTGCCTTAAAGGGAATAAAGGTGCTCCAGCAATCAGCCCCTGATCTACAGCGCTGGATTTGTGGGCTGTGAGGAGATAAACAGGTTCATTTCTATAGGAAGATGTTATCTGCACCCTCAGTGAGCTCCAGAGGAACCTCACAATGGCTTTCCCAGGAGAAGGAGCAGCTGCTGTGGCCAGGGCACAGCCTGTTCCAAGGCTCAGCCTCTGGGAGTAGAAACCCTGACTATTTTAATTGAGACACACGCTCAGAGCAACCCAGCCAGGTTTTGTTTTTGCCAAGAAATGAGGATCTGGGCAGAAAATCCTCACCTGGTCCAGATATTTCTTCCATATTGGCTCCGTGTTCTCTACTGAAAATTCATTCCAGCCGTGTTTTGACCGGCGCTGGAGCACGGAGAGCTCAGAGAGTCCAGTCTGTAAATCAACCTAGAGGGGAAAAACCCCGAACCCAACCCAAACATTACACACTGTAGTTATAGAAAACTTGTTAAGCTAAATTTATATTAAACCCCTATAAGCAGACTGGGAAAGATCTTCATGGTTCAGTCCCACATGAAAAAAATAATGTCTGTTGTTTTTCTGTTAAAATACGTATTTTTGTTAAACTATACAATTTTACCATCAACCACCACAGAAACCCATAAAGTAAGCACAAGTTAATTTAAAAAAAATGTGTATTTCCAGAAGGGAGAAATCATATCTTAGATGACAAATTAGAAATCTGAAATAGTAAAGGAAAGAACTAATTTCTAGTTGCACTGTGTAGTTAAAGAGAAAATAAAAATAAATACTCTCTGACAAAATTCAAAGGGAAAATGAGAGGGGATAAAATCTGTTCTGCCTGGATTTAAAAAAAAGGCAGGTTGGAAATTAAAATACAGCCAAGCACTAAAACTTTTCCTGATGGTGGGGACCCTCGAGCCCAGAAAGCAGAGGACTCATCCCACAAAAAGGCAGAGGAACTGGGCACCCCAGGAGTTTGCAAGTCAATTAAAGACTGATTTTGCTGCTCGGGCCCTTCCCACAGGCAGATCCCACATTCCCAAAGACCCACACAAACCCTCACGTTTAGAGCTCTCGCCAAGTCCTCCTTGTGGCATTTACAGGCGTCCTTCGGGGGCAGGACTGCCACCTCCTTCTCCTGCTCGATTATTTTCAGCTCACACTCCTCACGGGGCTGAGTAAACGAGGCAAAGCCGTCATTAGGTGAGAGCGCAGTTAATTAAAGCTTTTCAGCACCTCCTGGCCTCTCCCCTTCAGCCCATTCCCTTCCTCCCCTTGCCAGCTGTGTGCCAGTCACCACGCCACTTCCCAAAGCTCAGCGCTTCAATACCAGCTCTAGTTAATCCTGATCACAGCCTCAAAGCCAGGGGCACGCTCTTGTAGGGGGAGAGAGGTTGTGAGGAGCTGGGGAACCCAAAAGAGAAGCTCACGGTGCTGATCAGGAAAGGCTCAGGCTGTGCTGCTTGAGGTGTCCCATGCCAGTGTCTCACAGCCCAGACTCCACGCTCAGAGCAAGGAAAACACCTTTCTCCTTGTTAAAAACAGCATAAATGAACTGAAAACATGAGCTGGAAGTGTCAGCCAGAGGGAGAAGCAAAATCTGTCCTCCCACCCCCGGAGCTGTTTCACTCCATCAGGGAGCCACATCCTCCAAGCAGGGTGATCCCTTCCTGCCCCATCCAGGCAGCCCAAGCCCCCAGCACCCCAACCTCTCCCTTCCAATTTCCTTCATTTTCTTCTCTAAAATGCACATCCCAGAGCAGCAGCATTCCCAAAATCTCCGCCAGGCCCAGGCTGTGACCACTACTGCAGGCTGAGTACAGAGAGGGAGAAATCTCACCCTTCCCAAGGGGCAGGAGTTCCATTCCCTTTTCCCTTCATTCATAATGCACCAGAGTGTGTTCATGAAGAAAGGAACCCCCAGAGAGAGTGGCAGGAATTTGGCTCCAGCTCCCCACTCCCAGCACCCTGGAATGTTTGCTGTGGGATGCTCTCAGGTCTGGCTCATCCTCCTGCCCTGGTATTTGGGGAATTGGCCCTCCCTGGAATACTCAGGAGCTTTCTAGGAACACCCAGTGCTTTGCAATCTAGAGCCCGAGATAAATGCAGGAAATCACAAATGCAGAAAATGTCCTTGGCTGTTCTCTCATGGAGTTGGTTTCAGTCTCGGGGCTTCTGGAGAGCTCGGAGCATCTCTAAGCCCTGCTCCTGGAACAGGCTTTAACCATATCCATCCATGGCAGCCCTCTTTTATGGCCATTTCCTGACCCACAACTCAGCTGCAACACATGGGATGCCAGCAGCCCCTGCTCCCAGTGGGAAAGCACAGGAGCCTCGGGCGCCTTGGTCTGGGCAGGGCTCATTTACAGCCACTTTGTCCCAAGAACAACCTGCCTCCCCAGTCCCCAGCAATTTGCCCAAGATCTCCATGGATTTTCCTGCTCCCACGTTTCCCCCAAGCTGGTGACCACATTTTGCCCAAAGAAGCTGCAGCACTGCTCCCCTTTTTGAGCCATCCTAGCACTGGACATCACCCTTATTTCCACATCTCCTTAACAGACCTCTCCAGAAGGGACAGAAATACCCCTTCCACGTTTAAAACTCATGATTTACATCCCTGTTTGTGTGCCCTGGTTGTACAATTCCATCGGTTCCCTGTAACTTTGTTGACATCCAGACACTGAAATCCCAAGAGACGGAGACGGAAGGGTTTGGTGGGAAGAAAACACAGGGACAGACACATCCCTGAATTCATTCCCATCCTGATTAACGTGGCTTCTCCAGGCTCCTCTGTGCTGCAGGTGACACACACAGGTATCAAGGTACAGCTCTGCCCTGGAGAAGTTTAAATTTTAATGAAAGCAGCTGGAGGGCAGGCAGGATAACCCGGACACGAGGATAACATGCCTGCAGTCCCCACGGGCAGCAGGGCAAGCAGGGCCCAGCTCTATCGGCAATATTTACCTTCAAAAAGGTGTGGAGGAAATAAATGACAAAGGGTCTGGATGTGCCTGAGACATCTGTGGTTTCTCTAGAGATGCTGGCAGCTCCCTGCTCCTGCCAGCCAGGGGCTGCTGTGACAGGAACAGCTTTACTGGGATGAGTTAACTTGCACTGCTGAGCCTACACCTGTCAGGGATTTTCCCTCATGAGCGTGGCACAGCTTTCCCCACCAGAACAGCCCCTGCAATGCCCAGGTTGGAAATCCATCAGCGGGGCCCCATCTCCCTCCTCCCCTGGATGTGCTGCCAGTGCAGAGCCCCTGTGCCCCAACCCCATCCCACCCCATGGATGCTGGGCACCAGGCAGTGTCCTGTGCAAATCCCTTCACAAACAAACCTCTCCCTGAGCCGTGCTCGCTTTTGTGTTTACCTTGCAAAGCAGATGTGGGGTACATCCACAACATCCATTTACATTTATAACCTTCATCCTTTTGGCACAAGAGCACAGGCTCCGTGCAGCAGGGCAGGAAGAAACAACAAAAGGGTACTTATCAGTTTATCTATTGCTTTGCAAGATCAGGAGATACTGGAGGCTGCAAAGAGCAGCTGCTGTGGCTGGGAGCCACCTCGGAGGTACCTGAGCATCCCTCATCCCAAAACAATCCATCAATTGTCCCGCTGAGCAGCCCATGTGGAAGAAAGAGAGCATGGGGCTCTCTGCAGAGCACACAGCCCTTTTTGTGTACTCTGGCAAGCAGCCCAAAATATCAGTTCTCGGGATTTTCCCCCACCTCTGCCTCTACTGAGGCTTTGCATATTCTTTCCCCTGTCTTAGGTTACTTTGGGCCAGTTAATAGACTGCAGTCCAGAGGGGGCTGGTTATTTAGTATACATGAAGCTCTTCCAAACATTAAACTTTATCCCTGCCAAAGATACAGTAAATAAATCAAACCATTGTCTCCAAAGCCTTTTGCATTTCTTTTTTGGGTGGACATGGCAGGAAGAAGACCCAGCTTCCAGGGGGGCAGGCAGAATCCAGAATCCAGCCTAGAGCAACCCTCAAGCCCTGCAGGTGAGGGGCTGCCTTGCTGGGCTTCCCTGCCCAAGCTCCTTTCCCACCCATCACCCTGGTTTCAGCATCTCCCACACAGTTTCTCACTCCCCTGTTGTATGTCTGTCACAGAATTCCAGTATTTCTTACCCAAAACAAAGATCTGGTTCCCCTGCTTGCAGACAGAAATTTCAAAATGGTCCCTGTGATTGTTGAAAAGGCCAGAGGTTTTCCAGTAAAGCTGATTTGAAGCACCCACCTGCAGTCCCTCGAGGATCCTGCCCTGGACTGTGCCTGCTGGGGTGACCCTGGCACGTGGTCAGAGGGAAAGGGGGATGTAAAGAAGCAGTGCCCAGGCTTTTCTCCCACTTTCACACACAGAGGAACCTGTGACGGTGCATGTGCACGCACACTGGATGCTCAGAAGAAAAACCTCCAGTTCTTCAGATTTCTGCAGGAAACACACAATTCTCGAAAACTATAAACCAGCCCCACAAAAATTCCCCTGGGTCTGAACGGGGCCCTGCAGAAAAGGAGTTAAACCATGCCCAGCACAGCCCGGGCACGGGCTGGGCGTGGGCTTTGGTGTGCCAGGTGAGTGTCCTGCCATCTCCAGGTGACACCACGGCCACAGGTGAACTGGCCATCACCCCACTGGGGTGGCAGCACTGGGGCTTTCCTTCACGGCCCAGTTTGGGCATTTATCCTGGCTGGAGTCCCATCAGATTGCCTGGACTCACACCTTTAAGGCCCAGCACAAAGCTTTGACTGAAATATTTAAGATCTATAAGGCTGAAAGTGCTCTGCAATTATTTTCAAGTAAAGAAGCAAAATGCCATCAAGCAGGGGCAAGATGAGTCATTTACCAGCCTAAACCATACCCTGAGAATAAGTTCTTGATTTACCAAGCTCCCATTTTCATTTTACACTGCTGTCTGCTTCCTACCCTGTGCCAAAGCTCTCCTCACCTCATTCTCCTGTTATACACAGACCACTCTGCATGGACCAGAGCTAAAGTTTAAGAGGGATTTAGATTGGGAAGTAAATACCTGTCACTGTTTATTTTGGCACAGCATGAATGGTGCAGCCTAAGAACAAACCAGAATAATTGCCAGTGGCCTCCTGCCTACGTGCAATCCGAAATCTCAGCTTCCCACCAAACCAGGTGGAGACTTTCTGAAACCTCACCAAGATCTTCTTTTCCTGGGCTCTGTGTGAGCAGTGCAGAGCAGCATCACCCGATGCAGTGCACAGGGGAAGAGTTCAGTGTCTTATTTCCTTCTCCCTGTAACACTGACCCGCCCCACACTGGACAGACTAGACTCAGAAAGGGGATTAGCTGAAATGGTATCTGGGAAAGGCCTCAGTCAGTCAGGAACAGCGCATGAATCTCTCCAATGTGGATGGAGCTCGCTGGGATGGGAGTAAGGGCTAACCCCACGTGCTGCAGGAATTAGACAAATGGGGTTCACATGGCAGAGCACCCAACCACTCTGCCACGTGGGAGAAAAAATGGGGCTTGAGCCATGCAAACTTTGTGCTGAGCAAATAATGAGATAACCCCAGACCGGAAGATTTTGTGGCAAAAAACCAAAGAGAACAACAAATGTGTCACCCAAACCAGCACTGGCCACTCTTTGATCCATCTGCACCAGGGACAGGCAGTAAGAGCAAGGAGGGGACACCACTGCAGCATTTTTCGGGAGGGAAAGCAATATTTCCAGGTGGACTCTGCAGGTCTGAGCCAAAACTCTCCTTGGCCCCTGGTCGCCGGCCCTGACGGCAGCAACAGCACCGAGGAGAGCCCGAGGGGCACAGCCGAGGGGCACAGCCCCTCTGCAGTGACCAGCACTGGGGGCAGGGGTACCCTGGGGACAGGGAGAGCCCTGCTCTGCATTTCCCCTGCTGTGCCCGCACTCCAGAGAGCTCCCACGGCCGCGCTCCGGGGCGCTCCCACGCGCTTCCTTAGTTTGGAAGCTCCTCAGAGCAGGGAACGAAGTTCCTGGGCAGGATTCGGGCCTCAGCTCCGTGCCCTTGGATTACTGCACAGAAACAAGGCTCCCCATCACTCCCTGCCCCTGGCAAACACCATTCGCCTCATCCCCCGGCTGCCGGGAGCCGCTCGGCTCGCACAGAGCGGGCACAGCGCAGCCACCGCGATCTCGAGTTACCGCTGGGACAAAGCGGGCGAAGCAGACAAAACTAACCCCAATTACACAAACTACTTCAGCAGGTCCAGGCAAGAAGCACGGGCAATCCTCACCTCCTCTTCCGGCTCGCCGCTCCCCAGGGGCTGGTATTTCTGCACGAAGCGGAGGAGAGACCTTTTCTGGAAGAGTTTGGTGAAACTCCCTTCGCCCATCTCGGCCGCGCCGCGCTGGGGAGCGCCCCGGGGGCCGCGGGCAGGGCTGGCTCCGCTTCCCCGGCAGCTCGGGGCTACCTTCAGGGAGAGGCACCTGTCCCTGCCGCCAAGTCACGCCTTCCTTCGGCCGCCGGGGCCGGAGGGAGGGAGGTGCGCGCCCTCCGAGCCGCCCCGCGGGAGCTGCTCCCATAAAACGCGGCCGGGAAGGCTGGCTGCGTGTGACAGGGACACGATGTGACACGAGGGACACGGCTCGATGTGCGTGAGCGGCACCTGAAGAGCAGGTTGGGGTTTTCCTCCGCCCTCCGAAGGATTGCTGCGGGAGGAGCGTCGGCGGGGCCGCGTCTCGGGCGGGCAGATAGCGAAGGTGTTTGGCCAGGGCTGTGAGTGCAGGGGCAGGACAGGTTACAGGCAGCGCCGAGCCTGTTTGTAAACTCCCAGGCTGGGATAGTCCTCCTTAGGAAATGCTCCAGTCAGCACAACGCCGGGATTTATGAGTGTTTACATCAAGGAGAGGGCATGGATGTGTGATGTGGGGATTCGTAATGATCGTTTATAAAAACCACAGCGCTTCCTTCGTGCTTTCGTGGTGGATCCCAACACACAGCTAAGGCTGGACTTCGGTGTCCAGAGCTGGAATTCAGTAATCCCTGTGGGTCCCTTCCAGCTCGGGACATTCTCTGGTTCTGTGATTCCATGATTGGTAAAGTTCACTGGTTACATCATTCCCGAAGATTTAGGGCTGCCTGTCGGGGAGCATCACGTTCTGGTTTGCCCCACGAGACCTACATCCTCCCGCAGGCACCATGACTGCGGGATCCACTCACCCTTAAATTGTCCCTGAGGTGTAAACTCTGAGATTAAGATCCTCCCTGGACAGTAAAAACTGCGTCGAGGGAATAAAAGTCATTCCCAGCCAGAGCAAAATAGATGTGCTGTTTTCTGCAGGAGAAGAGTTTTCTCCAAGGACATCCAGGAGACAGCTCTGGAGCAGTGGGGATGGTGACACCTGGACCATGATGAGGCCAAGCCCCCAGACCTCTGTGACAGCCCTCACCAAACTGCTGCTTTCCCATGGAGCATTTCAGTGCTGCCTGTTTGCATCCCGCAGGTCCCACCAGCTCCACGAAAAGCTGAGGAGCCCTTGGGACACCCCTCACAGCCACACCCGTGTCCCACCGAGGTGCTGTGCAGGGAGGGGCTTTTCCCAGGCCGAGGGGAAAACGAAGCGATTGGGAAACACCCTGCCGGGAGTGTTGTAAAACACAGCCGGGATCTTGTAAAACACAGCCGGCTCCCTCGGTTGAGCAACGCTTTCGCAAGGATCCGAGCTGGATGCGTCAGGCAGATGGAGGAAGTTCCTGCATCACCGCAACAGCGCTCCTTCCCGTGGGAAAGGATCCAGGGATAATGCTGGGCTCTGATTTTCGGGAATCTCACATCCAGGCCCTGCCCAGGGTTTAGGTAAGGTGCTTAGCCAGGGCTTGGAGCAGATACAGAGGGATTTGGGCTTTATCCTAAGGGAATCAGGTGAAACCTCTCTGAGCTCATTTATGCTCTTAAACTGGTCCCCTCCTTGTGCAGCTGTTCCGAGGACCTGGAGCACGCCCAGCTGGCTCTGCCAGCTCCTGCCCAGGCACAGCAGCACTGCCTGCCAGGGAATCCCCTCTCCTGCCCACCTGAGCAGGCTTGTAGTCGCCACAGTTTTAGGATCACTCCAAATCCTCGCATTTCTGCCAGAAAAGTGGTGAAAAACATCTTCCCCCTCTCTAGGCAGGCAGGAGGAAAATTTCCCTTTGTTTTTGCTGATGCTTTTCTCATCCCCAAATCCTCACCTGCCATCCATGAAGCTGCTGCCCACGAGGAGCATCCTGGGGCTGTGCTGTGCACGGTGTGGCCTGGGCAGCCCCAGCATGGCCCTCATTAGCCACCGTGGCTAATTGAGCAACAGGCTGATGCTTTCCTTATTTAACATCACTGCCTTGGCACGAACCTGCTGCTCGTGGAGACACATGGAGCTCCAAGTCCACAATCCAGAATCCACACGATGTGGGACACGGCCAAGAGGCCACACCCTGGGGTAGGGAGGGGGAGCAAGGCACTGAGTGGGACTGACAGAAATTCCGAGACAAACAGGACGTAGAAAAGGAGGAAAAACGAGTTGATGAGCACAATAATGCACCGTAGCAATTGGGGCACGGTGGTTTATTACCCAGCAAACTGGCAGCTGGGGAGGAACAGCGTGGTCTGGGCTCAGGACCACATCCCTCTCTCTCATCTTTATGTTCCCTCAGTTCTGTTATGGGAAATTGTATTTGATGAAATGGAATAAACGCAGGAAAAAAATGCTGCTGTTTGCCACTCACACTGAGAAATTGCTGAACGGCCTCAAGTTTCATTTTCTTGCTGCTGTTGATTTCTGCATGTTAGGAAGTCTAATGAAAAATTAATGTATTTTGCTATCCCATGGCTCAGAAAACGCTGGGAATAAACTGAATCAGGACGATAATGCTAAGAAAACAACACAAATACAAGCTGTATTTCTTCACTCTATCATTTTCACACTGTAAAAACATAACACACAGCCCAATTACAGTGCCCTTACAGTATTTCCTATTTAATTGGATAATAAAGCTCCAGTTCTAAGCAGATTATTTCGAAAACAATTTTTTTTCCTTTAAATAGAACATATCTGTTATAAAGACACACACAGCAAAGGAGCCATTCTCTGAGAGCCCCTGAGCCCACAAGGATGCTGCTGTGAGGGCAGGGTGCTGCTTTCAGTTCAAAACCCACAGCTCCTTCACCTGCTCCCCTGCCACAACCGGGGCTTGCTGCACTTTTGTTCCTCTTGTGCCACCTTGAGGGAAGAAAACTCGGCTGCGTGGGTAGGATGGAGTTTGCTGCTACCCAAAAATTCCAAACACTTCACTTCTGGGTTGGGATTTTCCTGGGCAGAACTTCTGCTGCTCCTGGTTGTACAGGCAAAGAGCAGAGTTTAGAGCCACGGTTCTTTTCCATCTTGTCCGTAAAGGTTGAGTAAAATCCTTGGGTCAGTCCCCGGGTGTGTAATGGGGGAGGAAGAGGGAATTTATTAAAGCTCTTGGTTTCTTTTTGCACAGTTTCCATTGCTTAAATTGGGAGATCACCTGGTGGGGAGCTCAGGCTGGCTGGAACGAGCCCCAGCATTCACATCTCTGTCTGGGAAACTCCCTGAAGGTCTTTTTTGTTTTCCACAGCTTCTCCCATGGTTCTTGCTATTTTGTCTGCATGGAAAAGTAGCAAGGAGAAAATAATGGGAAGAAATAGGACTTACCTCTGCAGACTCACCAGAAAAAGGTGTTGCTTTTATTTTAAGTTACCTTTAAAGGATCCTAAATGATGCTGTAAATCTTTTTGCCATAGAGAGACAATCAGTGCTCATCCAACCCCACTTCCAGAGGGAAATCCAGCCCATGCAGCCGATGTGAGGTGAGAGAAGAAAATAACCCCTGTATGAACCAATCCCTGCTGTGTCACGAGCAAAGAAAAACCTTCAGCCTCCAAAAACTCTACCATGGGTTGTCCAAACCTCGTGGGCTTCTTCACTGCTCATCAAACTATGGAAAACATCTTGAAGGTGACCAAGACACTCCTGCACCACCGAGCTCTGAACCGGGCACGTCAGAAATACAGCAATTATTTTATATAATTCTGGTTATCCTGGTTGTAGGTCTAGACTTCCTGAAGATCTATTTTGCTAGTCCGTCTGCTGATCCAGCTGTTTCTGGGAGGCACTGACAGCACTTCAGTGTCACCTCCAGACACTGCCTCAGGTCACGCTGTGCTTTTTCCACAAAGACCACTACCAAACTACAGCAGCAGAATCCACATTTGCTTGCCCTGGCACGGAAACGAGCTGAAATTAAACCATAATTTTGTGGTGTGCACCAAACAAACCATTCTCCTGAGAGCCGAGGTTCTTGGTTCCCTCTCCCTTCCCAGCAGGAGACAGGAGTGACGTGCACACCCTGTGCTCTCCCCATCCTAACAGGCCCTTGCCATGAGAACTCCAAGCATTCCCAAGGACAACTTCACGGACACCATGAGGAGCTACCCTCACACCTGGTGCTGCCTGGGGTCACCTCAAATGCCCCCAAAACCTTTCCAAAGTGACAGCCCCCGCTACTGTCCCTCTGTGGCTCAGCTCCGGGCGGTTCCTCTCCCTGTCCTGGTTTCAGGGCAGGAGGGAGGCGGTGCAGGAGGGCTCCTGGCTGCTCCTGAGGAGCAGGTAGAGCAGGAATGCCCTGGGTGGGGCAGGTGGGATGGTGGAGCCTGGGAGCGGCCCCACCCCTCTGCTCTGCCAGCTCTGTCCTGCAGCGGGCACAGCCCAGCTCTGGCCTTGGCCTTGCTTGGTTCCTCCACCCTCCGAGGCTCCTGCAGAGCTGCCTGAGCAGCTGCTGGTGCAGCCCAAAGCGCCGGAGCTGGCAGCACCAGTGCCTGGTCAAACACAGGGTCACCCTCTCCTGGGGCAGCACCAGTGCCTGGTCAAACACAGGGTCACCCTCTCCTGGGGCAGCACCAGTGCCTGGTCAAACAAGGGGTCACCTTCTCCTGGGGCAGCACCAGTGCCTGGTCAAACACAGGGTCACCTTCTCCTGGGGCAGCACCAGTGCCTGGTGAAACAAAGGGTCACCCTCTCCTGGGGCAGCACCAGTGCCTGGTCACCTTCTCCTGGGGCAGCACCAGTGCCTGGTGAAACAAAGGGTCACCCTCTCCTGGGGCAGCACCAGTGCCTGGTCACCTTCTCCTGGGGCAGCACCAGTGCCTGGTCAAACAAGGGGTCACCTTCTCCTGGGGCAGCACCCCCAGCCTCGCCACAGCGCTGTCCACCAGCTCCTCTGCGGGCAGTGGAAATGCAGGGCCCAGAACTGAGGGTCTGACCCACGAAAGGGGCCCCTCCAGGAGGGGACAGGGGTGGTGGATGTGTTTTGGGGTCTGTCACCTCTCTTCCAGTGGACAAAATGACTTTTGTCTCCCCCTGCTTGTGTTGAGTTCTCCCAACAACTAAAATTTAAAAGATTTGTCCTTTTCCCCATAACCCGGAGCTGAAAGCACATCAAGAAGACACGAGTGAAACTCGGCAGGGTTGGAAAATAGACCGGTCACTTTTTATTGAGCACCAAAGCAGAACCTGAACATGTCTGAGCACTTGAGGCTGCACAGATCCTCGAGGATCGGGGAGGCCGTGGGCACTGTCAGCACCGGGTGACACACGGCAAGGTTATCATAGCACCAAACATGCTGCAAAGTGTTCATGGAAACGTTAAAAACAACCCACACCAGTCATTTCCTGCTGTGCTGCACCAGATAAAGCATCTGTCTTTGGAGACAAGAACAGCTGAGGACAACTCACCTGCTCTGTGTTTTCATTTCAGTGTCTGAGGGATGCCACTGCTGCAAACACAGCACTTTGACAAGTCCCTCCTGTGGCTTTTGTTTCCGAGTCTGACAATTAATAACTTGACTTAACTTGGAAAAAAAAAAAAAACCTGAACATTTTAGCACCATGAAGAAGAGTGATGGCTTTGATAACAGCCAGTAAACAGAAATTCATCATCAAATTATTAATTTGCCAATTTTCTTTTTTCAAAAACTCCTTTTACAGGCAGAAAATTCCTGTACTGTCCCACCCGGGTGGTCAGGTGTGTGCTTCTGCAGCCACCAAAAACCCAGACACTGAAGTGAATGTGTTCACTCAAATTAAGCACATTTTGGGCTGCTTTGAGAAATTAGATTGAGATTTGAAGTTTTTTAAATCTTTCAAGTCTGTGAATGCTCAACATGAGTTTTTCAACTAGCTCCTCACAAGGTTTTAGGTACTGGATTGTTTAGTTTAAAACAGAACGGTTTGGCATTTACTCTTAGCAGTGATCACTGGAGGGCTTTGCTCATTTAATCAGAATTTGATTTTTTTTCTCTGCAGAAAGTAATGCTGAACAAAATAAATCCATTCCATGGAGCAGCACCGAGGAGCGAGGCTGCAGTAGGGTAAGTGGCAAGTTTTGGCTCTGAACAGAGACTGGAACTACAAAATATGGATTGGGGGCTGGATAACCCAGTCTGGTGAAGGGTGATGAGCTTTAAACTCCCTCCCAACCCAAACCACTCCACAATTCCCTGGTTCTGTGGCTCCTGTGAGAGCAGGAGTTAAGCCCTCACTGCAGGAAGCAGTTATAGGATAAAATTCTACAAACAGCTCTGTCCAAACGTGGTGCTGCATTTAATGCCTTGCACTTGGAAGAAAAGGCGTGAAAAAGTGAGTTCAACAAATGAAGATATTTAGGAGAACGTGAAGCCCTTCAGCTGTTCCTTTGCTCTGTAAAGCACCCAGGACTGTGTTCAGAATAGGAAACAGAAGAGCAGTTTGGCACCTTCCATCTCTCCAGCTGCAAATGTCATGTGCAAAATATCAAGAGTTTTATAGGTGTCCTGGATTTGGCTTAAACCATTGAGTGAGTGAAAAAAATCCTGTATTTTGTGAGTGGAAGCAGGCACTTGCATTTGTGAATTGGGTATTTATATGCAGTGCTACTACTGTGCACATTAAAATGCTAATTTCATGCATGCAGATGGGGACGTGGCCTAAACCATGGAGCAAGTGTGGCTTTCCTGCCAAACAATTCTGGCTGGTTTGTCACAATAAATGCAACCGTCCCTTCAGGACTGCCACGGGAAAGGAAAACCTTAATAGAAAATGTGTTTTCCATTGTAGAGTGCTAAACAGCTGAAAGGAACTGTGAGGCCCAAATACAAACAACCCGACCTTAAGGATTTGTGGAAGTCAGCACAGAGGTACAGGACTCCTGAGGAGCAGTGGCCCATCTGCCAGACAATCCTTTTCATCACACAAATTTATCCTGGATTTGCTTTTCTAACACATTTAACAAATTAGCCAGACTTCAGGCCTCTTGCTGAGGTTTTGTAGGTACAAAATTTGTGAGTATTAACTGTGCTGGCTAAGAACAGCACATTGCAAAGCCTGGCCAATGCATTTGTGTGTCTGCTCGGATGCTGTAGGAAGGAATCTGTTCCATTATTAACCCTCAATCTGCACCTCACCAGACTGAGACAAGCAAAGTAACCTAAAAACATTTATAAAGCTGGTTCTGCTCCTAGCTTAGACTTCCTCAGATTCTTAAGACTTCAGGTTTGGCCATTTAGAGTGGGTGTCAAGCCTTGTTTTCATCTGGGTATAAACAGGAAAAGAGGAAAATCGCAGGTTTCTTTGGATTTTAAGCTGATGAAAACGCTTCTTTAAAGGAGTTGTTCAAGACAGGCAGGCAGGGGTTTGATCCAGAGAACCTCTTTAGTCTCACCTACTTTAAAGTAACTTGGATCTGATATTGACGTAGAATTCTGACGTCACTTTAGTAACACTGGGTTGTGTTCACGGGCCTGAAATCTGAACTGGTCACACAACAAGCAGGTAAAGGGCAGGCTCTGTGTCAGCAGCCTGGTCATGGCACTGTGGCTTGCTGGGATCCCTTGGAGCTGTTTGCTTTTCACACGGAGAAGGGCAGCTGATAAAGCAGTGTGGTTTCCTTCAGGGGATCACATTTCTCCCCTTCCTGATGGGGTTAAAATCTGGACACATCCTGCTCCTTGGATAATGAATTTTTTTGGTCAGTGACGGGCAGGGATCAGGGGGATGCTGGAGATGTGCTTGTGGAGGTCTGGGACCAGAAAGCTGCTGGGTAAAGCAATCCTTGACAGAGTGGTCCAGCTGGGCGAAAACCAAACCAAAAAAGAAAAAAAATAAGAGGAATTAAAATATTTATCCTTCCTGGGATGTTTGCACAGAACTTGTCCTTAAGTAGCTGAGTAATCTCAACAGCCAGCCTGACGTAGGTACAGGAAGACACTGAACTGCTTTGTTTTCATAACTCCCAGTCAATTTCAAAGTGAAGCTGAAAGTGTTGAGAAAACCATTTTGGGACAGAACTTTTGGTATAATAAATATTTTCATTCTTGCCTAATGCGAGGCTGATAAAATGGATGGAGCTTTTGCTGTTGGCTTGGCTCTGGCCAGATAAACATGCCTTGGCTCACATGAGTGAGTCCCACAGCTCAGCACAACTGTTCACACACATAAAATTATCCCACAAAACCCCCCACGTGCTGAAGTGTTTGCAAGACTGACCCCTTTCTGCAGCCAGCCCAGAATAAGCAGCTTTTTAACTTGTCTGGCAGGACCAGTTACACCTGCGTTAGAAAAAGCCCCCCCAAAAAGGCACACCAAGTTTTGCAGCATTTATTTTTCATCCTATAAATCACTCCATCCTAAATACCCACAAGGCAAAAGTTCCTCAAAGAAATCAGGTGTGTCTGGTGGAATCAGAGTGCTTCATGCACCCGTAGAGGGTTTTAAGGGGCTGTCCTTACCCCAGCATTTTGCTTAGAGGAAATACCACCCTCAGACAATCATTTCTCTGAGTAACTGCATTCTAAGCACCAACTATTTCCTCCCAGCTTTCCCTTTATTCACGGGGCACTCACCCGGGCACACCTTCAATTAGCCTAAATGCTTCTGCTGGTTTTTCACGTAGCCGACCACGTTGTTGGAATTGCTCCCTGTAAAACAAGTATCAGCAAAGTCAGGTTTTAGGCTAGGCTGGGGCCAATGGGTTCTCAAGGTTCTCTCAGCAGTGCAGTTTTATTGGTCTCATTTTTGAGCAGTTCTCCTGGAGAGCTGGGCTAGGCCACACTGGAAAGAGAGGAAAGGAAATCCTTTCATGGCTTTAGCAGCCAAACTGGCCAGATTTGGCTGTTTGCAAATCTGGCATCAAGGATGTTCTCTAGTTATACCTGAATGCCACTTCCACTCTGATCCGGATCCGAGAGGGAGAAACCAGGAGCTTTGAGGCTGTGAGGAAAGACCTGGGAGATGCTCCTGCTTTCTTTGAGACCCAGATTTGTGAGAGGGCCCTGGCACCTCTCAGGGAGCTCCGAGGGACTGGTTCACTGGGCTCCAGCCATCCCTTATCTCTGAGCACAGTACAAGACCCTGCTTTTGACAGAGCTCTCTTTTCAGCTGCAGGGAGTCTTGGGCCAAGAGCAAAGCTCCAAAAATGTGCTTAAAAATAACAAAAGATTACTGGGCTGGGTGGTTCCCCTGGAAGAAGGCTGTACCATTTAACTCATTCTGCCACAGCTCAAAATTCTCAGTCTCAAGAGTCCACAGTCAGGACTTAGATCTTTGTAGATCTTTTTTAAAATAAGATATCTGACCAAGGCATAGAGAGTTGGGGCTAAAGAATCTCTTTTTTCTGCATACAAACCTTCATTTCATAAGGAGAAAATTGCTTGTAAGCACTGCGAGAATGGTAAAGCTTAATAACAGCAACAAACACTTCATGCCAGCAGCTTACCTAAATATTCCTTGTAATACTTATGCCTCAGGTTGTGTCCATCTGGAAGAGAAGGGAGGTGGTGAGAACATACCCAGTCAGCCTTCCTTTTCTGTGTTAAACTCTGACCTTCCGTGTACAGCACAGAGAAATTGGAGATATGGAAATAACAACCTCACAACGAGGAAAATAAAAGTCCTCTGTAGCAGAAGTAATTTGGGCTGATCTAAACTGCTATAAACTCTTATAAACTGTTGAGACTACTGAGCTCTGTGGACACAACTCACTTGCCATAAGGCTGGGGATTGCCACTAGCATTTTATAATCTTTCCAGTAGCTACAAGTCAAGGAATCAGAGGCTTTCCCAAAAGAAATAAAATCTGGGTAACATTTCAAAACCATCTATTAGTATTTTACATAATTCACGTTCCAGCTAGGATGTTCTGATTGCCATTTATATAATGATTTAAGCCCTTAGAAATACTTCATGTCTAAGACCTCCACACTTCTACATTACTTTGGTTACTATGGATGTTATTAAAGAAAAAGTTATAAAAGAGATGATCCAAAAGCCCTGGAAAAACTCTTAATCTGTCATGGAAGCAGCTCAGAGATCCGGTTTGATGCTTCCCCTGGTTTTTACAGTGACCAAATGGCAAAACCAATGTCTCCTGTCTCTACACTGGGGTGATTTGTAGCCCAGTGCCAATGTACACATCCTACTATTCAGTGAGTACCTAAACACGTTATGAGCTTTCCTGGAAAATACCTTGGCCTCTATAAATTCCTTTATTGGGCAAATGTGTCAGCAGAATAAGGGCAACAAAGTTCTGGATGCAGAAAGCAAAGTCAGAAGACAAATCTGGAACTTGAAACTCAGATTTCTTATTGAGGTGTGTACCAACATAGAAATATTTCTCATTTTTGTGCTGTGTAGCAAGAGCTCATGCAGGTCAGCACCCGCTCTGCTGACACAGCCCCAGAGGACAGTGGCACAGAGTGCCCTGGTGTGCTGCTCCCGTCCCTTCTGGCTCTGCCCTGCAAACACCAGCGTGCACGGAGAGGGAGGTGGCTGCCCACTGACCTGGGTTCCCCCGGAGCTTGATGCACTGGCCCCTGTTGGGGATGCCCTCGGCCGTGTTGCCCGGGTTGATGATGTGGCACTCGTAGCCCGTGGGGCAGTGCAGGGGCTCGTCCCCATCCTCAGTGGTGCTGCAGGCCTCGGCTGCAAGAGAAGCCCAGGCAGGACCTCAGACTCTGTCCCACCACAGGGCTGGCCCCTCCAGACCATCCTGTGCGGGTGGGGGACCCTGGTGACACCTCACACCGAGTCTGGCCCGTGTCCTGGCACAGCTCGGCCCCATTCCCTGCCCAGCACCCTCCCACAGCCTGGTGTGCAGGGCTGGAGCCCACCCACCAGTGCCCACTGTTAGAAATGCACATTATAATGTTGGCTTTTCGCAAATTATTAAGTGAATGCTGTATAATGTTAAAAGTAAAATCTTTTTGCTATAAAGATATAGGGTTTTTCTTCTTTGTAACAATAACTAATGCCTTTATTTCTGTAGTAAAATAGCTGCTATAGTTATGCTTGTGGTAACTGAACTGTCTGCTTGGTTGGATAACACCCAGTGAAGGTGAGATGCAGACCCCTGCTGCTGACCTGCAGCTATCAGCAAAAACTGTCTGTGACCATCACAGACCAAGGCTGGAGGTGATAATAAAAACTGACCAAAACCACAGCCAAGAAATGCACATGCTCTAAAAAGGTGGACCCCAGGAGGGGCCATGCAAAACAGTTCCTAGAAAATGCAAACTAGTTCGGGGGAAAAGTTTGCATATGTATAATTGTTTATGAATATGCATTAACAGTAAAGGTATGTAAAGGGTGTCTCTGAAATAGCAGGGGTGCTCTTGGCTTGGAGCCAGGGGTACCCAGCGCTGTAACTTTTGCTTTATTGTTCCTGTCCCTTATTATCTTTTTATTAAACTTATAAATTCTCACAGGAGAGTGAACCTTGTTTTTCACACCACCCTGCCGAAGGTGACCCTGCGTGCAGCTATTCCCTCCAAGCAGGGCTGAGGGTGTCCCAGCCAGGGCTCGGGCTGGGTGAGGAGCAGGGAATGGGAGCAGGAGGCTGGCAGTGCGTGGCTCTGCTCTCTGCTCCACACCCGTGGACCTGCTGGTGAATCCCAGCCCCAGCTGAGACTCACTGCGGGGTCAGGCAGTGCCAGCCCTGTCCCACACAGAGGTTTCACCACTTTGACCCGGGACAGGCAGCAAGGGCAGCACAGGACGGGAAGGCAGAGCAGGAGCCGGGCAGTGTTTGTGGCCATGAAATGTACGGACTCTGCAGGGCCACCCCGCCCTCTCATTTGCAGGATTTTAATTTCAAGGACCTCTGCTGTAATTCTCATGCCATGACTGATGGTTCTCACTTCCCTAATTACTCCCTCAAGCTGAGAGGAAGGTGTTCAGATAAGAACAAATAATATAAGCATGACAAGGATGGATGAGGAGGAACCTATTTTATCTGATTTCTAGCTGTGCAGCTCCCATGAGCTGGAGGCAGAATTTTCACTTCAAGAACTTGGGCGTTTCCATAATAGATGGAAGTCGAGGCTCGGAGAGTTTGATACCATCTGTGTAAGACCAAAGAGGGGAATTTATTGGCATTACCTGTATCTGACTGATCAAAAGCTGGGTTAACATCTCCATGAAAAACCCAAAAACCTCAGGCATCCATACATCTGAAAACGTCTCATAGAAGAAAACTTCTCTTTCCACCTCCCCACTCCCTCCTTATTTCAATTCTAGGTGTTGGAAAAAATTAATTAAAACCCCTTTCCCTATGGAATTATCCTGAGAAGCTCAGTCTCATTATCAGTCTCCAAACTTAGCTGCTCCAGGTTCACGTCAGCTTGACACAACTCGGCAGCAGTTTGCCAGGGCTCCTGTCCAAAGCACCTTCAGATCCAAGAGCCACAGCCCCAGCCCAAGGCAGCTGGGTGATGAGGCCACTCTGGATTAAAGGATCTCCCATTCCAAGTTCACCCACGGTCTATCAGGAAGCTGGCAGAAAACATGTGTATGATGACAAAGCCTTTCTCTAAAACAAAGATATATCTCTAATTACTTGAAGAATGGGTACAAGCCCAGTTCCCTGCAGCATTCCTAGTGCTCTGCTGGATGATCCACATCCATAAAAAGCAATTTATTTACTGCAGCAGAAAGCAGTCCCCAGCCCCACACAGAATTATTCCTGTGGAAACTCCAGACAAACACCAGCAGCCCCAGCAGCTCAACATCCCAGGCGAGCTCTGTGTACAAGGGATTTATTCTCCAGGGCCTCTGTGTGATTATGGACACTGCAGAGAAGGCAGAGAAATATCCTGTACCTTGTAAGACTTCCTCTGGGCCATCCAGAAGCCACCCATTGCCTCCCAGCCAGCGGGGTTTGGGCTGAACCAGCCAGTCCAGGACTGCAGAAGACAGAAACAAGAGACCACAGCGTCAAGATGTAGCAGCCACAGGGCAGGGAGTTATGGGAAAGTCATGGATTTCCTCTAGGGGCCTGTGAGGAGGCTGCCTGACGGAGGGATCTGATTTTGACTTCTATTGGTGCTCTTGTTGTCCCAGCGGCAAGGGAGACATGGATGTTACCCAGGGCCACAAGAACCTGGTGTCCTAGGGGCCCAAGCAGCTGCTGCTCCCCATTCTCATTCCCACGGCAGGGAATGAGGAGGTGGCTGGCAGGGAATGAGGAGGTGGCTGGCAGGGAATGACGAGGTGTCTGCCTCACTTCTGTCAGCTCTAATTCAGGCTGGGATTGCTTCTTTTCCCGATATAGAAACACAGGATCACAGAATGGTTTGGGTTGGAAAGGACCTTAAACCTCATCTCATTCCAACCCCTGCCATGGGCAGGGACACCTTCCACTATCCCAGGGTGCTCCAAGCCCCGTCCAACCTGGCCTTGGACACTGCCAGGGATCAGGCACAAAAAATGCCATCCCAGGAAAAGAACTGGCCTTGACTGACTTCTACAATTCAAGCTGGTGGAAATTTCACACCACCAGTTGGCCTTGGACACCTTTCTAAACTCATCAATCCCCCAGAAACCAGAAGAGTGGCACTGAGCTCCACCCCCAACTCGCACCCAAGCCTCCCACCCCAGACCCGACGCACACGGGGACGACCACCACCACCCCCATCTCTGCAAGCCCCTCTCTCTCCCCGTCCTCCCGGGGGTCCCCGTACCTGGCGGGGGCTGCACGGACTCGAGGCAGGCGTAGATGCAGCCGTTGTAGCAGCAGCGCTTGTGGCGCTCGCACTCGGAGTCGGAGCGGCAGCTGGGCACCTCGCAGGCGCGCTCGGGCAGGCTCTGCGGCGGCGGCGGGCAGCGGTCGTTCTTCTGGTAGTGGGAGCTGTGAGAATGAAGAGGGTACTCATAATCCTTGCAAAGAGAAGAAAAGGAAGTCAGGTTTGGCGTAAGGTGAGGAGCGAACATCCCGCAGATGAAGCGGGAAGAGGGGTTTCAAAGTGGTTTTTGAGTACTCAGCAGAGAGGTGAGGTCATGGCGTGATCCCCTCAGTGAAGTGCTTGGGAAATACCAAACAATCACTAAGTTGTGGTGTGGAACTTGTTTTGTAATTGGGATTATTGCAGTGAAAATTAGGTGGTTAAAAAAAAAATCCTTTAAAGTCTTTTATACTTGTCTGGGAAACAGAGAGAAAGACTCCAGGCATCCCCATGATGAGGACACCAAAACACTTTGATAGGGAAGCTGAGGTGGTACTGTGTTGTTCTGGGACATGGAACAAATGCCCTGGTAGCACCTCTCTCCTCCGTGGCCTCCTTCCACCTTGTCTGGACAAGAATTTATCGGGGAGCCTTTCACGTGCATCCACTGTGGAGCTCTGGGCTGTTAAATTAGAGACCATTTCCAAATCATGGGACATTCTGGGTGAGATCTGTGAGAGTGGTGCCAGCTTCACCCCGAAGGAAATGAGGCCGTGTTTGAGTGCAGCAGAAAGGAGCTGAGCTGCTCCTTGCACGCTGACAGGACAAGGGAGGTGCGAAGTTGATTAGCAGGCACAGGTTTTTAGCAGGAGCATTTATGAGGCACCATTCAGGTATTTTTCACGCTGGGGGTGTTTTAGCAAGAAGCCAAATCCCTGCAGCAGAGAGGTGAATCAGCCCAGCCCACTCCTTTCTCACCTGTGGCTCAACCACTCGCTCACCTCTGGGCTCCAGCTCGGCGCCCCAGGGCAGCACAAAGTGCTCAGGGCACTCGGGTCTCAGATTTATTAACAACCATTTACAAGCTCTAATAAAATCAAAAGATGGATTCTGGATTTGTGCTTTTAAAAGAGAACAGGGGCGTGAAGTGAGCGCTGCCACGGCCTCACGAGCAGGCTTGTAAGGGTCATAAATAGAAATAAATGTGTATAAATATACATGTGGCCCAATCACGTGTGTTACAAAATCAGTGATGGGAAACTGGGGTTGTTATTCCAAGAAAAACCATGCGGCAACTGTGCCCCAGGGGTTCCTAGGAAATTTCACCACCAGGCTATGGAGAAATGTGAGGTGAGATTAACATCCCTCTGCATCTACATCCTGCTCCATCCTTACTGCTGAAACCCCCAGTGGCTCCTTTGGAGCATCTGTTTGACAACAGCCTGTTCCCACATGGATTCTCCCAAAAAACTGGCCAAGGAGAGGCCATTGCACAGAGATGGAGTGTCTGAGAGGCAGAGAATTCCTGATATTTTCACTAATGACAGTCTCCTGCCCTGCTCCCAGTAACAATAAACAATTTTCTTCTGCTTTTCCCTTTAAAACCCTTCCCTGACATTGTTTTCCCATGGACTGATAGGCTGTTTAAACCACTAAAAAGGCTTGGGGAAACCTGATTTTGATGATGTTTTCCACACTGAAGGTGCCAGCTCTCCTGTTAGTCCATTCCTCAGAAGCTATAAACACTCCAGAATTGAAATAACATGGTGTGGAATAAAAGGTATTAAAAATACACTTCTTTGGGGGGCTGTTGTTGGATTCTAAATAGAGAAAATTTTCAGAGCAGGTATAATTTTGGGATATAAAGGAGCACTGAACAACAAATCTGTGCAGTTCCAAACACTGAGCAGGTCTCCTTGTTGGAGGCAGCGTTGTCCTGGAAGGCACAGTTAACTGTTCTATTTGAAAGGTCATCTGCAGAGGGAAATGTGACCAAAATAATGCTGGCAAATAATGGACACATGAAAAAACCGCCAAACAATTACTGCAGTTGCTTCACAGATGATTCAGAAACCAAGAAGCCAAAATTGCAATGAACAGCTGGCTCCATGAATGAATTTCCGTTGGGGAACAATATAAAAGTTGTAGCCAAATAACTTTGTACCTCATGACCTCCCTGCCCATTTTCTCTGGTCACCTATTGCTCACAACTCCTTTCTTTCAAAATAAGAATACTTTGCTTATTTGGTCTAATAAAACCATTGGCTCCTGTTTATGTGTGCATAAAACAGGATTCCCTCATGCCCCGAAATAACCTGGTTGAGGATGTCTCCAGGTTTGGGCTACAAGATTTTTTAAAAGCTCTCCCACGAGTCACAGTTTGGCTCTCATTTATTATTTTTGCAGATTGTGACGACAGTCAAAATTTCCTCCTTTAAGAACATTTTTCAACACAGGAGGTAAATTTCTGTTTCCCAGGGAAATTTATTAAACCATTTAATGACCATATCTGCCTTAGAGATAGCCAGAAACAAAGTAAGGGGAAAAGTTCAGAGTTCATCTGAGGAACCCTGGAAGTCAACACAGATGAGGAAGAACCTGAATGGAATCACTCAGTCCCAGCCATAATTTCAATAGCAACTGAGGGATGCAGTTTGCCTCCCAAAAATCCCAGGTCTGCCCTGTTATTTGTGCCTGGAACTGGTCCCTGAGCTGGTGTCAAAGCAGAGTTCTCTGCTTGTTCATATTCTTCATGGAGCCCCTCGAGGTGACACCTGAGGTTTATTTCAGCCTCCCACCACCAGCTCTGGCCCTAGCAGCTGTTCCCAGACACTGGCCATAAACCACCCCTCCTCTGAAAAAAAAACACACAGCCGGGGAGAATTTAGAATCCTCCACTATTTCCATCAAAGACCTGGAAAATGACACGCCACTGATGATCACCGTGGCAAAATCCAGACTGAAGGCAGGCTAAGCCATCTGAAGGACAAGACCAAAGCGATGCGAATAATCTCCTCCTGCTGCTGGCTCTGGGTTTGCCCTTTTGGTTGTGCTGTTTGCAGGTGGGGGAATGCTGCAGGATTGGGGTGGGCTCCAAGAAGATGCACGATAACGATGAAAAGGCTGGAAAGCAGGGAGAACAGAAAAAGGGTTGTGTGTGTGTGTGCAGGTTCCAAAGGGGGGGCTGAGGCTGCTCTGCTCACAGGTTACTCTCAGGATATGGGGGCCAGAAACCTGACTGTGCTACCCTGGGGCACAAAGAGGGTGCCCCAGTGCTGATTTATGGCAGCTGGCTGGAGGGGAAATAAATTGTTGGAAGAGCATTACAGCAGCTGTGAGGAATTCTTCATCTCTGGAAAACTTTAAAAAGAAGGCTGGGGTTTTTCTAAAACACTTGCTGCAGTTGACAGTGGAATGAAATCCAGGCTGGCCCAGTTTTTCCCAGCAGACATGATGGGTGTTTTTCTAATGAACTGAAGCCCACTCCCAGGTAGCTCCCTCCCTCTGCCCTTTGGGAACAGCCCCTGGAGGGTGGGGGCTGCACAACCACAAACAACCACAGCTGCAAACCACAAGTGTCCCCCTGGCTGTAACATACATGGATTTGTTAAAGCTGGAAGCCCAGAATCCCCCTGTGACTGCCAGGTTTTTCCCCTCGCTGCAATCTCTCTTTCTCCCTTCCCCATTCCCACTGGACCCCTCCTTGCCAACCAACACCCTTCCTCAGGGTGAATGAAAATCCCCTGGCCAGACCCCAAGCCAGCTCCTCATCCTCACACCTGCCCTGTCATTCTGCATCCAGCATTTTCCTGGACACGCTCCTCCTGCTGAAGCCTCAGATTTTTTGGACTCAGACCACACAGCCCTCGCTCAGCTCCCTCTCCCGTGTCCCTCGGGGGTCCCACAGGGATGGCTGTGGCCCACGTCCCGTGTGGCTGCACGTTGCCATAAGCACCTCCATCTGTCATCCCTGCATCCAAGTGACGTACAGATCAGCTGCTCTACGCCCAGACCCTGATTTTCCAACTGCAGGGAACTCACAGCATTTGGGAGGAAGGAAAACATCCCTCTGAGGAACCAGAGGGGCTGCCAGAACACACTCCTGGTGGAGAAGAGGATGGAGAGCAGACGCCTTCCTCCTGACAAGGCTTTGAGGAGAAAGAAAAGCATTTTCTGTTTTCCCTGGATCAATGTTTCTGTCAATATGAGCGATTCTAGCTGGGCTTGCCAGATCAGTAGCACCTGGATTGAGGGCTGCCAGGAAAAACAGCGCTTTGAAGAAGTGCAGGTTGAAAGAAGAGGATATGTCCTCAGGGGAGCGGGCTCTGCGCCGAGGCTCGTTATCTGAAGATCAACATGTAAATTCCTGTTCTGCTCCTCTCCTATCTCTCTGGGTCATTCACCTCACAGTTCCTATTAAATTTGAGCTTCACTTTGAAACATGGCAGAAGAACATCCATATAAATGCACTTTCCAGTGGGTGATTTTGCAGGAGATGCAGCTCTTTTTTCACCATTTTCCAATTAAAGTGCAAACCACAGGATACCCTGTCCCAAGAGAGGCTATAATAAAGAAAACTTCTCACAAAATCCTGGGGGGCCTTTCTAATATCAGCACAGTGTTTTCTGCAAAATTTCATGGAGACAAGACAGAATTTCAGCTCACCCATCAGGGGCAAGGGATGCGTGTCACAATTCTGAGTCTGCAATTGCACAAACCAAACGTAGCCACGCACAAACATCACTCTAAAAGTCATGGGCATAAAAACATCCTTTTTGAATTACAAGCTGCAGAAAACAGATGGAGGAATCTGCCTGTCACACCAAGGTGCTGTTTATGCACATGCAGTGCCTGGAAGATGCAGTTGGACCTGAGCACAAGAAATTAGACTGGTGGGGGCTTCCAAGCAATTCGAGGGGCAGAACCCTTGTGTCAGTGCTGGTTTTTTAAGGGGAAATGGATCAAGTGAAAAAATTCAAATTTAGAACTTCTTTTCTTTTTAAACAGCAAGTCCTAAAAGTCAAGCTGTCAAGTTGAAGTCAAGTCCCCTTTTCTCACTTCCATTTCCTCCCTGGCCATCTCTGACAGGCCCGGACACAGCTGGACAAGACCCGGCTCCATCCCCTCCACTCCCAGTAACTCGCTGCCGCAGTTCCAGTTCCAGCGCTCCCGCTCCGAGCGGGTTTGGAAGCGGTGGCTGCGCTCGCTGCCCTGCGCAGCCCGAAGGCTGCCAAAAGCAGGCGGGCACAGGCGGTGCCACCGCCTGTCTGCCAGGGCGTGGGCAGCGGCTCTGCTGGCAGGGAATGTGCCAGGCACGGCACAGCCGGCGCATTCCTGGGATCGCCACCCTCCGAGGTGATGGGCACGCCGCTCTGGCACGGTGGGGCTGAGGTCTCCGTGCTCCAGGGATTTGCAGAACCCTGGGCAAAGCCACCGCGCGTTACCTCTGGGAGCTGGACACATTCACCCCAAGCTGCCCCAAAAGGCAGCACGGGACCCGGGCAGGGAACCCTCCCTGCTCCAAGCCATAAATCCCATTATCTTCTTCCCGCTAAACCTATCCCCGGACCTGCAGGCTTTGCATCGCCCTTTTCCCCGGTCACTTTTCGCCTGCTGCCCTGGGGGGTTTCCAGGGAATGCCGTCCCAAAGCCCTCTCCCCGCTCCGAGCGCGCTTCCCAAGCTTCCCCCTGCAGCAGCTAGGTGGCAAAAGTTCCGTGCAGCCTGGGAAAACTTAAGGAATCCCTGCTAGACAGCCGCCGATCCAAACACTCCTGATCCAAACGCGTAAGGAAAACCCCCCTTTCGCGGCGAGCATCCCCAGCTCCCCCCAGAATCCCTCCCCAAAATCCCCCCACCCTCACTCACATCGTATTTCTCCGTCATTTTCAGCAGAGCACGCTTCCAGAGAGTCCTGGCACAGCCCGGGTCCGGCAGCAGGACCGAGACGCACAAGGCTGCAGCGAAGATCTTTTTACAGAAATGCATCTCTGGCAGCAGCCTGGGATCCATTTTTCCGGGGAGAGATGAAATAAGGAGCGCGGCTTTCGGGATCCAGGCGGTTCTGAGGCTTGGCAAGGAGGGAGGGAGACGTGGAGGGAGGGAGAGCGAGGGCTGAGCGCTCCGAGAGCCGCTTTTCCCTGCGCAGCTTCTGGGAAGGGAAAAGGGGAGAGGAAAAAAAAAAATGAAAAGAAAAAAAAAGAAAAGGAGCCCAGAGGCAGAAGCCGGGAGCTGCTGTTGAACTTTAAGTTAGATCAGGTTCTCGGCTCACATGTGCACACAAAGCTCACGCTCTCCTTGAGTGATGGACGGGAAGATTACTTGGAAAGATTATTTTTAGACCTTTGTTCCCAACATCTGGCATCCTCCGAGCGCCCTATTCAGAGCCAAACCGTGGGATCAGATGACAGCTGCCGCAGGGGGAAATGAAGGTCTTGGAGGGGTGGGCTCGGCAGATTTTTGCAAACAGTTCACCCAAACTTCCCAAGAGACTGGGCTCTCCCTTTCTGGGCTTCCCAAGAGACGGGGCTCTCCCTTTATGGGCTTCCCACCGTGCCCCCAGCTGTGGGTTTGCATCACGCTTTGGCGAAGTGATAACTTCATCTGAAGCTCGCTCGAAGGAAATGATTTAACCACATGATAAACATCCAGGGCTTTATTTAAACCACGGTGACGTTGGTTTTCTGAAAATGTGAGCATTAGGAGAAATGTGTGACCATTAGGGCGTGGAATAGGGAAGGAAGGGGACATGAGTCAGGCTGTGCCTGACAATGGGAGGAGGGGATGTGGGGTTTTGGACATCTCCATGGACATCCAGTACCTGAAGGACCAGAAGGGCTCGTTCAGTCAGGCTGAAATCAGCCCAGCATCCTTCCTGGGATGGAGGCAGAGGCAGGTGCCGAAGGAAACCTATGTTACGTGTATAAATAGCTATGTTTATGTGTATAAATAGCTATATCTGCATGTAATAACTCTATAGGCATCAAGACTGCTGCTCAGGGCTTGCTGAGACAAATGTGGGGGCTGTTTATTTTATAATTCCCCCTGAATTTCTCCTCCAGCAGCTTGCCCAGCCTCCACCTGAATGAAGGAAGAAACAGAACCACAAAACTTGCTGAGATACAGACACTAAGCCCTGTTTGCCTTCACTTTACCTCAGCTGCAGCCCTGCTGAGAAGAGTGGATGCACTGGATTTATTTTATGTCTACTCTAAAATGGGTTTGCAGAGGAGTGTTATACCCTGTGGACAAACATAGGAAAAATCTTCCAGTTATTCCTTATACCTGAAAGCTGTGGAAATTAGCTTTGATCCATGCCCAACTGTCAATAGCTGCACGTAGGTGGGAGCCAAAGGATTTCATCTTGAAGCTTGCCAGGATATGATGATGGGAACCTAAAAAAGGAGCGAGGAGTGCCTTTAAAAGCTCTGTATTTAAGGGAATGCATTTGATTTCTTCAGAGTTAAGGTTCCTAAAAGTTTTCTAGCAGTAGCTGTGCTTTGGGCAGTTCTCTCTATATCTCCACTGCTATAAAAAGATTCTTAGTGACAAAACCTTTGCAATTCATGACTGGGAATTTAGCTGGGAAGCAAAGCCAGGGATTACTGTTAAGGGGGGAAAGAGAGGGGTGGGGAGAGGGAATGAAGAGTTAAACTGGAGAGGGTCACCTCCCTCACAGCTGCAGAGGTCCAAGGTGGGGGGTCCCAGTGGGACAGCACAAGTGCCTGCCCTCTGCTTGGTCTGGGGATTCCCAAAGGAGCTCTGATGGCAGGGGTCTGAGAGGGAATCCCTGCGGAGAGGCACTGACCCTGCATGGCTGTGTTTGTGTAATCTTATCCTGCTTGATCCATAGGCTGCTCCTGCAATAACAGGACAGTCATCCCTTAAGGTGCAGACGGGGTTTTGGGGGCTGACAGGGTTTGAGGTGGCCCCATGGAACGGTTGTTTCAGGCACAGAAGGGGACAGGGAGTGAGCATTTTGTGCCACAGAGGATTCAGCCTCCTCCTGCCTGCTGAGAAGGCTGTCCCAGCAGGGAGCACAGCTCCAGGTCCCTGTCACCTGCTCTGCACCACTTCACCAGCTCTCCTCTCCCCGAGAGCTGCAGTCACGCATTTCAAACAGAATTTATCCCAGTTTTCCTTCAAACGGGTCATTTTCCTCAGGCTTCTCTCTTCGTGTAACAACAACTGTGGACAGCTGGCATCCACAGGTCAGCCCATGGAAAAGTGACTCCCTAAGGACTGAAGTGTCACCTTTGGGTGCTGGCAGAGCTCAGCACCCGCAGGTCACTGCCAGCTCCACCCGGATCTCCTCCCAGCACCATCAGAGATGGGCACTGTGCTGCAGTTAGTGGGCAGCGCACTCAGACAGCTCCGTCACACCCAGAGAGGAACGAATCACTGCCACAACACTGCCACCTGCTCCACCCGTGACCTGGTGTTTTACTGCTCAGAGAGCTTTGTCTGACACCACAGGATTCTCCAGTTCCTTCCACAAGCACATCTCCCCAGCTGGTTGCAATCTTAGTACCTGCACCTCGATAGAGGCACACAGGAGCTCCCAGCCGTGCCCCGACTCCTGTGCTCTGAGGTGACAAATGCCACGGCTGGTTGCACAGAATAAACAAGATTTTTCCCGTGGAGTATTCCTACTTAATTTATGTCTTCGTGCTGATATTTCCTGTGTCTGTGCTCTCGCTGGAACCCAAACCACCTGAAACAACTGGTCACGATAAATCTCCCCAGTTTAATTCCATTTTTTGTTGTTTCATATACTTGCAATCTGAACTTGGAGCAACTAATTCTAAAGATTCATGGCTAGTTCAGACACCATTTTCTGGCCTTTATTTCTGCAGATACACAGCTTTGACATTTATCTGGGAAACAACAGCGTCTGTGCCTTACAGTCCGTGGATTGTACATCAAAGAAGTGAGAATTCTGCAGGACCAACATTCAACAGCTGGTCATGGTCTTCACATAAAAATGCAAGGTGATGTTATAACACCCACGGAACTGTAATTCATCCTGCACACAACTATTTCATTAATTCTTCCTGCCACCCATCTTCATTCCTCACGTGCTTCTACCTCCAGTCTCTGCTGGAAACTAAGCAAGGGATTGTACATTTTTTTTTATAAGGTTAAGAAAAACTTCTCTGGCAATATTTGAAAGAACACATTCCTCACCTTTTCTGGATATTCATCTTCTTGGCAGTCCCTGCTGGGCTGTGCTGTCACAGGACAGCTCCAGGACATCATTTATGCCACTCATATCCCTGTTATCCTCCCATTTGGAGCTCAGTGAAACCTAAAACACGAGAGACGTCAGTCCACTCGCTTATAGAGGCCACTACAGAGCAGTTCCTGCCTTACCCAGCTCACTTCTGAATGGCCCATTCAGACAAAAAAGGAGAGGAACAGTCTTGACTTTCTGAAGAATTTCTTGTTTACCATCTGCAGGTTTATGGCTCCAGCTATTAGTGTACAGTATTCTGAGCAGCTTGTCAAGAAGTTTCAGGCATCGGGCTCAAATCCTTACAAACACAGCCACTGGCAATAACTAGAAATTTAAAATTTGCTGGTGAGCAGGTTTCTGAGTGGTGTAATTCAAATGCCAGGTATTTGATGATGTATGATGATTTAAAAGCAATTTTCACAAGAAAGAAAAAATAACTGCCATTTTCTCTTAAACTGCATCTTACCCAGACACAGCAGCTGGGCCGTGGTCATTTACTCCAAGTGGAGCAATTCCCTCTGGTGCTGGCTGCATCCTCAGGGGTGCATGGCTATCCCATGCACAGGGAAAGAAGTGATGCTGGTATAAGGCATAATTGAATTATTGTAATGTCTTGGCTGGGTTTGGCTCCAGTTTGTGTGAAATCTTGGGCATTCAGCAGGCCAGCAGTTAAAATCATTTTTTAACATGTGCCTGTCCAGGGAATCTGCAGAACATCACTAAGTCAAGACTTCTCTGCCTCAAGATTTGTGGTGCAGTTCCCGACACCAAATTCCTGCTGCCTTCAAGGGTTCTGAGTGAGATTGCTCCATGCATCACCACTGAGCAAAGAGTCGCCCTCTGTGCATGAATCTCCGCAAATTTCCATCCCACAAATGGTTTCAATAAGGCAAACTCTGCAGTACCATAAATTGCTGTCAGATGATAGTGCAGGAACATGGGCGAGGCTTGAGCACCTCCCCGGGGACTGCAAAACCCTCAGCATCATTTGTTACAGCCAGGAAGATGTATCTGAAGGAAAGGACAGGCATTTTTATCAGCTTAGGGCAATAAAATCATTTTTGGAACCAGGATTCATGCTGCCTGATTGGGATGCCTTAAATAATGGTTTTTTAAAAGTGTTCTCAGGGAGGCTGGAAGTGAAAGTCATGGGGCAGCCAAGGAAAAATTTCATTCTCTAGCCAAAAACAAGGTAGGTCAGCCTAAGTCAAGACTTGCCTTTTCCCAGAGGAAAGATCTGACTTTTAAAGAAAGATTCTATCAAAGGCAGGGTTTCCTCAGAGCACAGCACTGCAGCAGCACGGGGTGACTCATTTTAGCTGGATACAAGCACGGCAGCTCCATGCCAGGGGCTGCTGCAATTCCTGACCCAGGGGCTGTTTCCTCACCAGCTCTGCACAGGTTCTGTTGCCAGCAGCAAAGGGCAGTGATTTTCTGGGGGTTGTTAGAGACTGTTGATGTTACCTGATCCAGTGGGAAGGTTACAGTTGCTCTGTGTCACCTCCTAAAAAATAATCTAATGCTCCTCCTTGCTGCTCTGGGTGCCTCACGAAGGCTCAGCCCCGGGGCTCGTCTGTCCCACTTCCACTCACTCGTAGGGAATCGGAAAAAACCCAAGTAAAGCCAGAGTGGTTCTGTTGTGAATGTGAGCGTAGAGAAACCAGAGCCCTGGTTCAGCTCCCCTCAGCTGAACCTGCCACGTGAAAAGCAGGGAAAGCCTCGGGAATGCTGGGCTCCCCAGCAGTGATGGATGCTGTTTTGTCACACACTTGTCCCTGTGTGGTCACCCCTCCAACCTCTGCTTTCTGTAAGACACCCTAGAACAGCACTATTATAATTGTTACTTTCTTCCTTGCCTAATCCAGCAATTGGGATTGCTCCCTGCATGGATTATCAGGAAAAGGAGTCCCTAATGTGAGCCAGTCCAGGTGGGGGAATACGAAAATCAACAAATAAAAGAACCCGCAGCACCTCTGGACGGGTGGCACTGGATGCAGATGATTCACCCCCTCACCCACGGGCTGATTTTATGGCCAGCTCCACAGGAAGACACCAAATCTGAGGTTTCAATGTGGATTCATTCCTCCCCTGAGCAGGAAGAACTGTGCCAGATGTTTGCTACCAGCGAGCTCCACTGGGAATTTATAGAGTGAAATAAAAGACCAAAAGCAATTCAAAACACAGACAGGTGATTCCCTTTAAGCATCTGGCCCCAAGCCCTCGCGAAGCCTGGCAGAGGTCAGTGTTAAGTGGCCCCTGAGCATTTGGAAAGGCCTGTAAAGAAGAATATAAATCCTCTACTTTTAACCAGCTTTGCTGGATATGAGGTATAAATGAAGCAGATGGATGTTCTTAGAGAAGCACTTGCGTGAGTGCTGCATCCCACTGACAAAATTACCAGGAAGCCTCCAAACGCACGATCCAAACATCCCATTAATTACGAGGCAGAATGGCTCTCGGTGTGGGGGAGAGGCTCCTCTCTGGGTGCAGCCGTGCCCTGGGGACAGCGCCGGCAATCCCAAACAATTCCTCTGCCCGGGACTGCCCCAGCTGCGGTTCCTGCCCGCTCGCTCCCTGTGCCAGCTCCCTCCGGGGTGTGCTTGTCCCAAAGTCTTTTGTCTCCAAAGAGGCTTCTGCGAGCCGAGAGGGCTCGGAAGGGCTGGGGGCAGCGGGATCCCTTCCCTCTCAGGCCAGTGGGAGCTGCTGCATGTTTTGGGAGGGGAGGATGGGCAGTGAAGCTCTCAGACTGGGACTGCTGAGAGGAGCCGAGTCACAGATTGGAAACCTCAGAGAAATCTCCCTGGCAGACGGATTCACTCTAGAATTAAAGACATGGGAAGTTTGTCTGTGGATCCACGTGGATTTCACAGCAAATCCTCAGCTTTTACCATGCCCTGCATTCAGTGCGGAGTTCCCTGGGGTAGCAGCACTGCAGTCAGGGCCCCCAGCCCTAAAGGAGCTGAGCTGTGCTCTGGGGGTTCCCAAAAGGTGTGGGGCACGGGATATCTTTCTCGGACCACGGCAAAGTCAGAACAAGGGACCACACACAGACACGTCAGCATGGACACCAGTAAAACCATCCAAAAGGCACATGCCACCGCAAATCCCAGATTTCACACGTGACTCTGATACTGGGGTTATCTGGTGGCTGATGCCCTGCACTGACCCACAAAGACTTGGCCAGGGCCAGGCAGTTTGGTTTTGGGGCAGCATCCCTCCAGGTTGAAGCTCTGCCTGCCTGTAGCCCCAGAGACAGATGGTTTCCCATGACAAATGTCCTGCCTGCGTCCCAAAATAGCAAATTCATTGTGCGAGGGCCTGCCAGAGACACCTGCAAACCCTGCACAGGGCAGAGGAAGGGCCAGATGTGTATCAGCATCGTGCTCGGGTAGGATTTCCTCTATGGAACCTTTAATCTCCGCATCCCACATCCTATTACCAAGGAGCACTTTGGCAAGGACATTAAACGATATCCCAGGCCCAGCCACAAGGCAAGTGCCTCCAGAGCTCTGAAACAGCTACGGCTGCTCACGTCAGCCCTGGGGATGTGAGTGCTCTCCAGAATAGCTGCTGGTGTCACCTCGAGCTGTGCTTCCACCCAGTGCTCTGCAGGAACCAGGGCTGAGCAGGGATGTGGCCAGGCAGGGAGCATCCCTGCAGCTCCTCGAGGGTTTTTAGACTTGCACTCAGTAATGTTGCTGCAGAATTCCTTAAAAGGGTTCCAAGGATTTTGGAGCCCGAGTTGCATTTGCTGGATCATGCCATTGCTCTGGAGGAGTTTGCTATGAGAAGGCAAAGAGCTTTTCTTGTCTTCTCTTATCCAAAGTGCAGGGTTGAACAGGCCATAGAAAATCCCACTTGCCTTTGACCTCTTGATAAAAGCCTTATCTAAAGCTGGCTGAAGATAGACAGCAGTATTTTGAGCTGTTGCAGACTGGGCTTTATCGGGAGATTTTCCTTTCATGTCCTTCAGTGGCGTGTCTGGAAGTCAGAACACGTGTTTGCGTCACCCACCTGGCCTGGAGGGGACATCCAGGCTCTCTCCTGTCCCAAATCTCTGCTAAGTGGGCTGGATCTCATTCACCGCTGGCTCCTGGTGCCCAGACAGAGCTCAGGCTCTGGCTTCCATCCTTGCATTGTTTTGAATCCTCTCTTGGCTTAGGCATTAGATATAATGAGATCCTGTTTCAAAATCAGAAATCAAGAGATGCCAAGCTGGCATTGTAAAGCAAAAACATCCTGTAAGAAAACTCCCAGAACTGCCTGCTGACATCCACACCTGCCTCTGGGCAGACAGGCAGCTTTTGCAAGCGTTAGAGTGGCAGGAAAACACAAGAGAGCACAGGTAATTTCATTTTTTTTGGATGTATGTAGCCCTAATTAAGAGGGTGGATCATATATTGGCCAATTTCATTCCTCAGCTCAGCAAGGGACTTCTTTCAGCAGTCAGACATAGCTTAATTTTTTGAAGGTGCTGGAAGAAGTATAATAGAAGGGGTTTCCTCCCTTGTGTCTCTGTGTGAGGTCCTGAGCAGCACGGTTCAGTGTTCCAGCTGAACTCCTTCTGAATTGTTCAGCGGGCCGGGACAGACACATGGAGAGTTCCCGTCTTTTATCTCAGCACAGAACTTTCCATCTGAACAGCGTGCCTTTACTGGGAGGGCTGTTGTCCTCCAGTGGGCCACTCGTTTTTCAGGTGGCAGTAACTCGCATTTAGCCACAGATGTTGCCTATTCCAGCTGTTCCCAATCCTGACGTCAAGGGGAACCTGCAGCTTCTCCAGGTGCTTGGCGTTCCCTGCCGTGTTCTGCTCCCCAAACCACCCGGGCAGGGCAGAGAGGGCAGAACAGAGAAGGACAAGCACGTGTGGGACAGCGAGGGCGGGGGAAACGGGCACAGCTCTGTTACCAAGTCCATGGTTTGATTCCTGCACGGAGACTTCAGCATTTGGAGCCCCTGCTCCAGCGGCAAAACAATCTGGATGTTGTTAGCCGAGCACAAAGCAAAACAGCCCCCAAACAGCCTGTTAGCACCAGGCAGAGATTAAGAGCAGCACTCAGACCGGGCTGTATTTCAGACCCGGGTCCTGTCCTTCCTCAGAGCTGAATGTGGCTGCAGAGGACAATCACACCCCTGACTCTCACGGGAGCACCACCCCAGCTTGGCAGGGCACAGCTGCTTTTGCCATTCCCCCTGTGAATTTTATGTGCTGGGAAATGTTTGCTTCGGTTTTGGTTCAATGTTCTCGTTAAAGGTTATGTACTATATAACTGTGCTATATAGTGTTATGTTTATGTTAGATGAAGACAAGTATTTTTATATATCTACGTAGTTATATTTGTTTACATATCCATAAATGTAAATCTCCAGCGTGTTTCTTGTTTGTTGGCGTTTCTCTAGACTGTCCCTGAAAAAGTAATGGAGGAAAATATAGAATCCCAGAATGGTTTGTGTTGAAAGAGGCCTTAAAACCCATCCAGTCCCACCCTCCTGCCATGGGCAGGGACACCCTCCACTGTCCCAGGCTGCTCCAAACCCCATCCAACCTGGCCTTGGACACTTCCAGGGATCCTGGGGCAGCCACAGCTTCTCTGGGCAGCTGTGCCAGGGCCTCGGCTCCCTCACAGGGAAAAATTTATTCCTAATCATCAAATCTCTCTTCTTGGTATGTTACAGCTCCTCCTAATACCGGCTACTTAATACCTGCAGAGCAGCTCCAGGGCTTGCCAGAGTTTGAGCTCAGATTTACACTCACATTTTGCACCACTTGGCAACTCTTTTTGCTTCTCCAGGGTTCATTTATCTGAGTTTTGCAGTGCCCACCAGTGCTGGACAGGTTCCAATGTAAATTATTTCTACAGAACCAGCAGTTGTATATTTTGTCCAGCCTGAATCCTGGCAACCTCAGGCCTCCGAGACTTTTATTTAATTATTAGGAGTAGGAGAACAACCTAAAAATATCTGAGTGCACTGGTCCCATGGGCTGCTTTTTTATCACGTCTCCGTAGGACGGGATAAACATTTGCAGTTGATTTGGCACGAGTTCCAAGTTCCCTTTGACTCTACCTGTCTTTCAAAGTAATCAACCTGTTCTTGAGTGTAACCAGCCCTGAGAAATCACTTTTTTCTGCCTAGTCTTCCCGAAGTAGGTGCATTGTTTCACCATCCATGTTTTCTGCATTCTGAGAGTGTTAATGGGAGGAAGTGAATAGCTGGGTATTCAAATACTTCTTCACAATATCTCTCTATCTTCTCTCTAAAGTCTTGAATTTGGGGTTTTTTTCCAACTTACATCCAGCGAGCTCTTTGGCAAGAGAAAGCTCAGATGAGGCTTGGTTCCTTAATTACATTATTGGCAGACTGTGGCATTCCTTTGTTACTTTCTTGATCTAATTCCCCCAAAGAGCTGCAAAAAGGAGAATGGTGGATTAATTTAATCATAGCTTCTTGTGTGGTTAAATAGCAGCTCCTTTATTGTCCACCCATACCTTTGGGTTCTCTGAGCTTCCTCTCCTCCTCCTCCTGGGGTGAAAGGCTCTTCCTCTGGACAATTCTTCCCTTCAGACTTTATTCAAAGGAATGATGCAGACTAAAGTCCACGTGCTGGGGATTCAGTAGCTGGAGTAGGGGATTCAAAGCCTTTCTTATTCCATCAAGTCCTTCAGGGACAAAATGACAAGGCTGATTTAGCTGATGGCTGAGTGACCCCTCCCACAGCTCCCCGGAGCAGCTGCAGGCACGGGAAGGGCCCTTCTCAGAAGGATTCCAAAATGTCAAAACCCAGCGTTGGAGCAATGAGTCTGCTGGAGGTTTTTGGGGCACTGAGCCCCACATCCATATTTTGCCTGTGTGGAGGGAAAATCCTTCTCATGACAAGGTAATGGAGACAGATGGGGTACGACCTCTTTCATCTGGGGCTTCGTGTCTGCAGGGCTGGCAGTTATTACAAACTTTCTGTCTCAATTAACTCAGCACTTCTGCCAGAGGAGCCCAGGACACGCTGCTTGCAGCAGGGCAGATTTACTTTTCTGTGCAGACTCAAGCAGCTGTTTCAGACCGTGACTGAAAAGTTATGGCATTTACAGCTGAGCTTTTCCAGACCCTCCACTGACATGGAATTGCGGAAATGTGAGTTGTGTCTCTTCATCCCTGGATCCGTGTCCCTCAGGGGATGAAATCCCACTTCCCCTTTGGAGAAATCCTCTCTAGTTCCATCTAGGTTCCCATTCCTCCAGCTCTGTCCTTTGGGAGCTTGCTGCCAGCAGTAAATCTGAGGCAGCCTTTCCAAATCAAAGCAACATTTAATTTGGACGTAAGGGTGAGGAACAATTAGCACCCTCTGCAGAGCTATTGCCTGGACAATTTCCAGCTGGATCACTGGGTAGCTTGCTTCTAGAAACTTCAAGGCAGCTCTCCCCCTCTTTCAAACATCTTCACAACCATTCCCTGAGCAGAGGACCCTTCATTCTCCATAGTCAGCTCTGTGTCAGTGTTGAAAAATCCAGCTGCAAAGCTGGGCTGTAGTAAGTTCTTCCCAACTAATTTCTTAGGATTCTTAGCTGAGCTGCCTCAAAGAGAGATTTTTTTTGAAGCTTCAGTCTGGAATTCCCACGGAGGAAGTTTTTCACACCTAAACTTGGCATATTTAAACATCTCAATCATCAGCTTGTATACAGTAATTGTGAATTACTACAAAGCAACGCCTCACTCAAAGTATCAAGGAAAACAGATTTAAACATTATTTGAGTGAATAGAAGGGATCTTAAATTAAGGGAGAATGAAGACTAATAAACTGGCAGTCTGTGCTATAGGAAGGCAGCATTATATCCAGGAGAAAACACTGGAATTTAGGTCAGAAATTCCATAACTTACACACAGGTCACACATGACCTGGCACAGCAGCCCAGCTCCTACAGTTTTCCTCTCCCTCTGAGGAAGAAAACGTGCTGCTCTCCCCCCTCCACACCAATTTAGATTTATAATTGTGTGTAACACGGCCTGATTCTGATTTCTTTGTAAGTAATTGTCTGCTGAGAGATCAGAAGAGATAATAACTGAGAATAAAGCAACTCCCTTCACGTAAATAATTGCACCACCAGCCCGTTAGTGAGAATCACAGCCAGAAACTTCCAGGCTGCTGCTGGGACCAATGCAAAGTCTCAGGAATGCATAAGCAAACGCATTAGACACAATGCATCTACTGGAGCAGCGATTCATTCAACAAAGCAGCTCTTGGAAATGTGGAAAAACATGTTCAGTGCAGGAATAACTCATGGCTGTCCCCTCCAAAGGGGAGCAGTTGTTGTAAATCGGCACTACTTATGCAGTGAGCACCCAAAAATAGATACTTTAGGTGTAAATACTAATTCTTCATAAATATATTTTGGACAGGTGTATCACAAGTGACAATAAATTTCATCAGTTTCCAGATTTTCAGAGAAAGAAAATAAAAATTCTGCGGGCTTGCCAGGAACAGGAATTCCGAATCCAAAGGCTGAGGTTGTGCCCACCAGTGTCACCCAGGGGCATTTTGGCCTGTTTCACTTTTCTCTGGTTCTGTACACTCTTCCTCACTCTTTCCCTTCTTCCTCTCGTGCTGAAGGGGTTTATATTTCCACACTCAGTGCAGAGAGGACGTAGAGAATAATCCCTGGTTTCTCTGGCGCCGGAGCAGCATATTTCTGATAGAGGGCTTTTACGTGAGTTCCTTCCAGATCAGAGCTGTGGGGCCACCATGCAAAGAGGGGCTTGCTGATTGAGGTGGGAGAGTGCCCTGGTGGAAGCCCAGAAGCCAAGGAGTTACTGGCAGAGCCACGGAGACCTGGAAAGGGCCCCAGGAGCCTCACGGAGCCATAGATCCACAAGGAATCTTGGCCTTAGCCCCACATATCTCAGGACATGAGTAATGTCTCCACCACTGCTGCTGCTCTGGCCTAACAAATGCCAGCCTAACTGGCTGGATCGTTACCCTTTCCACCGTGGGATTGATCCAGCTGCCCCTGGAGCCAGCTGGAGCCCGTCCACGGAGCGAAGAGGGGCTGGGTCAGCCCCGCTGCCGCCGCGGTTTGTCCTTGTCCCGCTCCCTCCCGCCGCGCCACGGGCACTGGGAGCCCGAGGTCGGCACTCGAGGGCAAACCCTGGAATCCACAGCCGTTCCTCGGAGGGGATGGAGCTCCTATTTAAGGAAAGAAGCAAAGCTCAGAGAAGGTTTTACGACGAGGTCTGGAATGAGGCAAGGGAAAAACAGCGTGAGCGATTCAAATCCCCGCAGATGGGTTTGATGTTTTGGTCAGCCTCGAGGTTTAAGGGGTGGCACTGAGAAGGTGCGCCCCAAAATGCGTCCCTGGGAAGAGGTTTTATCTGCTGGCATTGCAAGGATCAGCGTAACTCTGGGGAGGGCTCGTTGCAGAGCCAGGCTTTGCTGCTCCAGCTGCTGTAAAATGGAACACAACGATGGTCCCCACCCCAAAGCACAGCCAACACTTGGAACTGCAATTATCCTGCCTTGCTCAGGCTGCAAGCCCTGACCCTTGGTGGGGTCATGGACTGGTAGAAAGGGCGCAGTGAAAGGCTGGGGAAGTGGTGATGGTTGGGAGCAGAGCAGTGCTGACAGCAGCTGAGTGTTTCCAAGAGGCAGGGATGAGCAGGGCTTGTGTTTCCAGCCTCTGAGGGCTCCTCTGGGTCAGGGTACTCTGAAATGAAACACAATCCCACCCTGGAGAGGGAATAAGGGTTTACAAGGGACGAGTGAAATTGTGGTTTTGAAAAAAAAACAACCTTCATCAGAGGGCTCTGCATCAGGCTGGCTGTGCTTGGCCTCCCTCTCTGTACACGGGGAATATTTGGGGATTGATTCCCACTTATGAGTGGCTGCCCCTGCTGTTTGGGTGTATGTTGCAGAAAACAACAGAGCAAAGCAAAACCCCGACCCTATAAAGCAGGAATGTGGGGAGTATAAAGTCAGAGAAGAACCCGAAACTGTTTCTAATTCAATTTTTCAAGGTATGTCCCTCCTGCTTTGAATTTCGCAACTTAATGGCAGCTTATCCCCTCAACTGGGATAAGCTGCTCTGGGTCCATTGTATTTTGGGATGAAATCCTGTTCCCATTTCAAGTGAAATTGCTCTTCATTCTCATAGCCCAGGGACTGCAGCATCTGTGCTGAAATCTGTGGGTTTCACACTCTGCAGGGGGGTGAACACTGGCTTCAGACACAGTTTTCATTGAGGATTTTATGGAAGGAAACATTCCTGTTGTTCAAAGGCTGCATTAAGAAAATGCTGATTCTGCAAGGTTTTGAATTCGGAGCCAAATTTAAGGTAATAGTTACCCCTTCCCCATGTCAAAATCAGAAATATGAAAAGTAGTTGTCAAAAGATTCTTTATTAAAACCTGAGAAGTGAGGTCAGGGGGTTGAGGAGCTCTGGAAAACAGAAATCCTTAAGGAGCAAGTCTGGTTGTTTTTTTTCTGAAGGGGAAAGTTGCTTTGTTTGAGCCTTTCAAGTGTCTGCTGACAGAGGTGAAGCAAAGCCCCAGCCCTGAGGATGAAAATGGAACTGAGACTCCACCTCAGGGCAGTGGGGACGCCGAGTGCCTTTTGTTCTGGGGGAGCTGACCCCTAGGGATTCCAAAGTCAAACATTTGACTACAAAGAACAAACATGAAGATGTTTTTGTTTTAATTGCTGAAAAGATAAGAACCAGTTATAAAGGTGCAGATTCCCGTGGCTTTCTTGGCGAGGTGACAGGGGAGTCACTCTCTTGGTGCTCTGCACAAACCTCTGATGGGCCAACACTTCCAAGTGTTCCCAGAAGGGAACTGCTTCAAAATATAGAGGAGTGAGAGAAAATGCCTTCCCTGCCTCCACAGGGCGATGTGATCAACTCCAAGACTTCGCCTCCTGCTCTCCGTCCTTTTCCCAACAATTTGCTTTTTCTTCTTGCTTTTTGGTCACTTTTTCTCCTCTCCCTTGGAGGAAAAGGAATTTTCTTATTTTTATTTTCATGGCTCCTGGGATGCTCTAATTGCTGATACATCAGGAGGACCAGGATGTGCCAGCTGGGAGAATTTTGAGGTCAGGAGTTCCTTGGGTGCTGATTCTGCAAAGACACATCAGGGATATGGAGCAGTTGGAAATGCACCAAACTCACCCAGGCAGAGGACAAAAGTTTGGAGGCTGCTTCTTTTAAAGAGTGATCCACTGTTCATTCCTCTTGGATTGCAAGTTAGAATATCTTTTGAGGAAAGAAAAATCAGTTCTTATTTTCCCTAGGATTTTTCATGTAGGAGAATAATAGGAGTATAATTACCTTAAATCAGGCATGGACCATGAAGGAAACAGATGCTTATTTCTTTTAGAGATTAGACAACCTTGCAAACTGCCCAATAGGAAACAGAGCAGAAAGCAGGCAATAGATCTCATAAACATCAGGCAAATTACAGCATTGCTCAGGAAATAAATAGATTTTATGACTGATAGGAAAAAAAAGTACCTTTTTTTTTTTTTTAATGCAGGTTGCACCAAGATTTCATTCATTTTGAAGTTACCAGCCTCCCTAGCAATTGTATTTTGGCCAGCTGCACCTCCTAGGTCTGCCTGATGGTTTCAAAGAGGAGAAAAAAGGGTATTTTCTGGAAATGCACTGAGCACATCTATAGCACAGCACCAGCAGCTTTCCTCAAACTCCCATTTGGGGGTTTCCGAGTTTGGGAATTTCCAGGAGCTGCTGATCATTACTTGCACAGGCCTCAAAGCCTACATACCTGTGAGGAGCTGGGGCTGCTCCCGGCCTGGATCAGCCCCAAAAGCAGCATTTTTGCTGTCAGAGTTGACTGTCTGCCCTAAGATCAGCCCAGGAGCCTTAAAGCATCCTCTGGCCTCTGCTGAGGAGAGATTTTCCGGTTCATTAAAGCCCTGATACATTAATGGCCTGTGCGTGTTCTCAGGGCCTGGTGTGCAGGGCTCCTGCAGTTCGTGCCTGGAGCTTGTTAGCGTAATTTTCTAAAGATTAGCAAGCATTGATTCCACTGGGAAGCCTTGGGGAAATGCCCTTAATCTCCCCTGACTGCGGGGACCCCGCTGGGCTCCCGCTGCTGCCGGGGATGTGACTCTGAGGGAAAGTTTTCCCCTTTATGAAGCTGCACCAGTTGCAATCGAGAACCATTAGCTAATGGCAGCTTCATGGAGGCAGACACTTCGTTTTCATGTCTCCCAGGTTGTCTGAGCCCCCGAGGGCTCCCACAAAAGACAGATACTGACTCAATTCTGGCTTCAGTTTCACCACTGTAACTCATATTAAGCTCAACAAACTCGGGCAGGGATTCTTTAGATGGAATTTTACCTGCTGGAAGGACACTGTGTCTATTTTAAGACAGAAGAGTGGTGTATATGTGCGAGTTATTATACACTGTAAAAAGAAAACTAAGCAGAATAATTCAATTTCCTAGACAAAAGGTGGAAAGTACTAAAATTAAGTAGTAAGTAATTCAATTTTCTGGTTACAAAACAGAACATTCTTGGTAGAATTAATGAATGAATGCCGAGTTTCTGGGCCAGTGTTTACAAATCAGATCTCACAGTACCCAGGTGGCAAGGGACAATAAAAAGTCTAATTCTAAATTAGGGCCACCAAAGGAGGAGCTGGAAGCTGGTTTATATTTTGAATAACTTTTTGCCTATTGTGTGGGAGCCAGGGAGTTTGGGATGGGAACACTGCTTTCAGTCCCCTGTTCTGAAAGCACAATGACCTCTGGTGATTTTCAGTTTTACATTGTGTACAGACAAGCAGAGCCTTACCCAGGGAAAGAATTATCAGCTGTACGTCAGCTATGGCCCAAACAGGGAAACAGTGAAACTTCGAAAGAGAAAAGCAAAGTGCCTAAAGACAGACAAATTGTCTGGATAGTCCAGACATTGTTTTCTTATCTCTGACTAAGCTGGGGAAGTAGATTTGTTGGTCTTGACAAGGAAGCCCTTTGTACATTGTGGGAGCAGGAGAGCCTGGGGGACGAGAACAATGGGCTTCCTTTGGCACCGGGATTGATTACCTTCAGGAAGTGCATGTGGATTGCTCAGTGATTGAATTCCACTACTGCTTTTTCAGGATCATCTAATTATACTACAGACTCTATCCCGGTCCTTTAAATGGCCACAATCTCTTTTACCACAGTACTGAAATAACCACAATTAAAACAATGGTATTTTTGGAAGGGGCTTTGCAGCCAGCGCTGGAGCATTTTCTGCTCTGACGGTGAAGGGAGCTACAGGGATGTGCTGCAACACCCACGCAGGCAGGTGCTGTGGGTCTGTCCCTCCAGCTCCACGCTTCCCAGCTGCCTAAACCACGTTGGCAGGAGTCTGTGGGAGTGAGAGAGCTCCGTGCTGTTCCTCGCCAGTCCCTACCAGCAGTGAAAGGGTTTCTGAGAGGTGAGAAGGGAGAAACAACAGGGCAGTGCTGGGTTCCTGTAGCATCAGCAGCTGCACTGGATTTGGGGACGCTGTGTCTGTTCAGAGGTGGAGGAGACGTCGCTGGTATGAAACCTTTGGTGCTGAGGGCAGAGGTAGCAGCTCACAGGGAGCCCGGTGCTCCTTTAGCTGCTTCACAAGCAATCCAAACCTTTCTGGATCTGCCAGCAAAACACCAGGCTCACCGCTCCCCTCGCAGCCCAGCATCCTGCAGACTCCAGGCTTCTTTCTGAAGCAATCTGGTTTAGATAAGTTTGCCCTTTCCCTTTTCCTCACAATATTTATTTTCAGGGAGATGCCAGCTTGCCCCCACAGCTGTGGCATTCATGGAAGACCTTGAATAGGGGCACCCTGCGTTGCCCAAGGAGTGCCCTCAACTTGCATCTTGCACAAACAGGCCCTTGTGGAGAACAAAGGAGATTCATGGCTCTTTGCTTACAAACTTTGAAAAGCACAACTCTAATTTATGGGAGATTTCCCTTTCCTGTCACCACAGCCAGAGCTGGAGGAAAGCTCTGTGGTGCTTGCTGTGGTTATGTGCACACAGCCCTTGGATGCTGAGCTACCAAGGACATCTCCTTGCGCAGATGTTGGGGGTTTTTTGTGCTGAAAATGATGAATTCCAGAGATCACAAAAGCTAGAAAACTGTCAGCAAAGTGCTTGTGGTTCAGGGGAAGGAAAGGCAGCTGCTGGGAGCACCTCTCCCTGCAGGGCCCCTGCCATGACCTCCACCTCTGGCAGGGAATCAGTGAGCAAGAATGGTATGTCAGAGCAGGAGGGAGCTCCCACATGGAGGTCAGTGAGAGCAGAGGTGGCAGAGATGTTCTGGAGTGAGCAATGCTCCCAGAGTGTTAAAAGTTTGTGAATAAAGGCCATGGGTGTGGTTTATAAAAGATGCTTTACTGAAAAGAGAAGTCAGATTGCCAGAAATTACTCCCTGCCATTGCTACCTTGATAGTTCACAATCTAATTAAATCAATTTTTTTCTGATTTGTTCAAAAGCAGTTTGTGACTTTTACAGCCCAGTTCTGTGACAGAGGAGACAGACCTATGAGTAAGTCATTCCTCCTTTCCAACTGACCTTTTGCTACCGTGGATTAAAATCTCCACTTTATTTACAAACATCAGCTCACTGAATGAGCTGTTGAGGGCTGCAACTGTTGATCAATGCTAAGGTCATCAGAAACATCAAAGCAAAGGCTATTTATGAGCAAGGATGCAAAAAGCATGGCAAGTTTCCTCTCTTCCTTCCCAGCCGTGTGCAGCAGCCACGGCTCCATCTGTTGTGAGGGTGTTTTAGAAGCACAGGCTGCACCTTTTATGGGCTGAAGATTAAATACCCAGTGTGATCTCAGTGGCAGGAAACACAAATCTCCTGATTCCTCAGAGCTTCAAGTGGCACTGAGTCCTGTGCAGGGGATAAATGTGGCAGTGCAGATGCAGGAGAGGAGGAGGAGGAGGAGGAGGAGGTTGCACCTGGGGTTGGAAGCATCAGGCTGGGATCGATGTCAAAGGCTCTGCACCAGCGTTACCCACTGGGCTGTCCCACCCCAGCAATAAAGTCACTCCCATAAACAGTCGAAATGGCTTTATCAGGATCAGCAAAATGATATAAAATCTCTGCTCATTCCTAAGTTTATGTGAGCAGGGAGATGACTTTATCCCCTCAGCCCTAGGACCTAAATCAGAGATGTCCCCTTGACATTCGCTCCCTCAGCTTTTCCAAGCTGCAGATCCCACAAAAATAACATCAGCCAGGATTCTTCCCTGACAGGTTTGGATTTCTCTCAGTCCTATTTGAATCAAAAAGTGGTTTGCTGGTTTTAATTTAATTTTGTTCTTTTATTCTTCTATTTTTTTTCCCTGGCAGATTGAAAAAGTTAAAAGGAGTAATTAATTTTTCAGATAAAGCATTTCCCTGAACTTCCCTGGTCAAGAATTGGGATGCTTGAAATAGATTTCAGGTTCACACAAGCAACTGCTCTCTGCTTTTCTTGCAAAAAGCCCAAATTAAACACACAAATCAAGGGTATCAGTAGCTTAGAATCTTGTCAGAAACCATAAATAACATGCAGTTTATTTCAAGGAAACATATTTTGGAAAATACTTTTGCCTTTCAAAAAGCCTACAGGGCGGTGCAAAAGGAGAGGAAAACTGGGCACAGTTTCCTCTTGTTCCCACTCCTTTCGTTACATTTTACCTTGACATTTGTAATTTACCAGATAAATGATTTGCACCAAAATGGGAGTATTTCCACTGATGAGGGAGGCTGTGCACCACCCAGAAAAATACTTGTGAGGCTTGTTCCTTCTGTGTTTGGCTACTGACCTCAGAGGGCTATTTTCCACTCTGCATGACACTCAAATATAGCTCCCAGGATGTATTGGGCTAAATATAGTCACCCAAAGTGGGCATTTGTATTAAAAGGTACGAATATATCAGTTTCCTCAGGCATGACAGCCTTTCTGCTTTGTTTGGCTGTTGAGAAGAAGTGAGAACACTGCATTGCTGTTTTTACTTAGAGGAGGGAGCTGAGCCTGCAGTTGGTGCAGAGTCTTTACCTCTCTCAAAGTTCTTTTTGTGGTAGAGCTCCTTCTTGGAGCCCAGGGTAGATGTCAGATTCCCAAAATGGGCTTTCTCCAGTTACTGCTGGGCAAAGCAGACTGTTTTCTTTGCAAGCACAAGTCCCACATAATTTCAGCCCTTGGTAACATTTTCCCTCAGGTGTTGTCCTGTTTTTTGCTAACCTTCTGATAATTTACATTTTTGGAGTCAGATATTCTCACGGAGTTCATGTAAATGATAGATGATGTTTACTTAACTGTCCTTTTTGTTTACATTCCTCTACTATGAGAGAATTTTTGATGAGCATCCTTTTTTCTCCAGTGGGATTGAAGAGGAAGTGACATGTCCTCCAATCCCTTGTGGAATTGAGAAACCTATAAGTATGAGAACAAAAAAAAACTTTCTTCTTTTTCTCTTTCTGCTCAACCTAGCAAGGGTCTGTGTCTTTTCTCGTGTCCCATAGTGACACTCAGGTCCTTGCACTTTGCTACGCCTCAGGTTCTTGGGTGCACACCTTCCTTTGAATATGGGCTCAGAAAGAGCAAATGAGCCTGTGACCTCATGGAGGCAAAGAGGGGATACTCAGACACACAACTTCTCACAACTTCTTCAAAAACTCTCAGCTTGTCCTTCAAACTAACGCCCCACCTTAGGCCCTCACATCTCCATCACACCCCAAACACCAAAGGGCCTCCACCTCTCCACCTGAAGGCTGTAGGCTTTTTTCACTTTTCTTCTTTTCACAATCTTCCAAAAAAGCCCAAATTACAAGCCCAGAACACTTGGGTAATCTTCAGGCGAGGCTCACTGGTAAGTGTGTAAAAGCAGAGGGTTTTGGCTGCACGAGGCTTTAAGCACCTTCAATGAGTTAAGTCCCACTGAAGGAGGCCTCATGTGCTTAAACTTCCAGATGGGCTGTAGGGTTTTGCTGGTTTGGGATCTTGGACCACAAAGCACACAAAAGGAGATCTGTCAGGCTTCAGATGAACCACAAGGGCAAATTTAATCTGCTTAGAAATGTGCAGCTGACTTGATACAGATTTTCTGGTGCACAGATCAAAGGCAGCGCTGCACCCTGGGCTGGCCTGAGCCCCCATGTGTGAAATAGATGGAGAAAAATGAGCAAATGCAAGGAAACTGTGAATGGGGCTTCAGTATAGCATAGATCCCCTGCATTTGGTACAGAGACCCTGTCTGTTGGCTGGGAGCAAGGAGCTGGTTGCTGTCCCGTGGCTGTTTCAGAAAACCCCCAAAACTGCTCTAACTACTGGCCTGAGTAGTTTGCTGCCAACTCCTTTCACCTCCTTGGAGAAGATTCATTCTTTGAGCCTTCTGGGAGAAAGGGTTAGGCAGAAATGATTCCAGACTGGAGAGGGGGTGGCTTTTATGTTCACAACACCACGGACTATATGGTATAGAACAATTCAAAGGGCTTGGGGTTTTTTGCTTGGGGTGTGGCTCTCTGAGGTTGCTGTTGAAATTGAAAAGGAAAAATAAAGCTGTTTTTGAGGGTTCTGATGTGCTGGGAGTGTCTTTGCTGTGCTGCAGTGCTCCGGGCTCAGAGCTCTCTGTGTACCCCTGGCTGACACGGCCTGACCTGCAGGATGCTTCCATCAGCATCCCTCCTTGTCCCAGAGGAGACAGGGAAAACTTTGTGCCTGTCTGGGCCACTCGATCTAAGGAATAAAATAACAGAGTTTGTGGGAGAATTTAAGTGGCAAAATAGAAATGTTCCCAGAGCAAGGATGTGGAGATTCGTTGTTTCTGTGAGCTGTCATAAACCAGGACTCCGCAGCCTTCCCCAGACAGGACCCTGACAGCAATCAATAACTAGAAAAATGAAGCCAATTGTTGGCAGCAGGATTTAATATCTCTTTGATATGGTGCTTTATTTTATTTCTGTGCCTGGCTGTCATCTGCTGGGACAAGGTCTGGGAGGAGTGAAACAAAATCCAATTTTTTTTTTGCACTTCCACAGAAAGAACAAGTTTGTTTGGCACCATGAGATGAGATTGTGCAGCCCACAGAGTAACTGCTGGGTCCTCTCTTTGTCCCCCATCCCCACATTCCTGAATTCCTCTAAAAGGTTAAATATAGCTCTGCTTTGACCTGGAAAACAAGATATGTCTAATGGATTTTTAAGGATTAACTTTTCCAAGGTGCATTATTTAACTCATTACTCCAGTGCTCAGCTGAACTGTCAGATTTGGGCTCTGTTGTGACACTTGGGATAATCTCCAATTAGACACAACAGATTCTGTGGGGAAGGCAGACAGAAATCAGGCAGTGCCCAGACCGAGCAAAACATGCTCAGGGTCCCCTGGCACTGAGCAGGGACGGACAGGGCTTTGCTGGGACAGAGATTTGTGATGCGGGCCAGCAGCGAAGTGGAGGAGTCAAATCCTTGGCACACTTGCCTTGCAGTGCTAGGAGAGGACCAGTTAAGGCTGTTTATTCTGAGACTTTCAGAACTTTATGCTATAGGTTTGTGGGGTTTTTTGCTGTAATCCCAGCCCTCCTCCCCGCAGCACACTGAGAGATGTTCTTGTGGCACAAGCGAGACACAGAACAACCAAGCCAACACTTATACAACATCTGCTACTGGAAGCACAGGATTTATTCCTCTGCCTGGCTTTAAACGTGAGTTTTAACCTTAAAGCAAGTATTATTTCCTAGTCTTGATCAAGCACTGCAACAATATTAATCAATGCCCCAAGTCCTGATTTTGTTGACAACAGCATCATCTGGAATTCAGAAAGGTGATAAACAGTTATTTTCATGTTTTGTTTACAAACTCTCCCCTTCTCCCTCCAGGAGAATGTGTGTTTAGTAAATAACTCTGATGACACCAGCACGTTTTATTGTTTGAGTTAAATGAATGTCATAGACTTAATTAGTTGCACATTTCCCCAGCAGGAAGTGAGAAGCCATTAGAGCTACTGCATTAAAATACCCCTCAGCTACTGCTTCTTCACAGATGATTCCAATTTGGCTCATCTGCATTTCCCTGGCAGTGGTTTCAGCAGAGATGCTTGAGGAGCAGCACAGGATGAACTTCACCCCAGGGAAGTGATGTTGGCAGGTCCCTGTCCTGCCCTGTGTGCCCACACCTGGAGAGCCCTGCGCCCTCCCATCCTCACCCTCCCCTCCTCACCCTCTCCTTACAGCAAGGCAGTGACCCTTTGTTCAGCTGGATCAGCTGTCCTGGCTGTGTCCCTGCCCAGCTCCCTGTGCCCCACCAGCCTCCTCCTGCTGGGCTGGCTGAGGAGCAGGCGAGGCCTTGGCTCTGAGCAAGCTCTGCTCAGCAGAAACCAAAACATCCCTGAATGATCAACAGCTTCCAGCACGAATCCAAACCACAGCCAGGTGCCACACAAAGGAAATGAACTCTGTCCCAGCCCAAACCAGCACACCTACGCTCTCTGATTCACCCTGTACCATCCTCCTGTCTCCAGGAGCAAAGCCACACCTATTTCTGGTCATACCTGGGCAATTTCAGCCCTCTGGTGTCACCTGTCACCTACAGCTCAAAAATAACCCCCATCCTTTCCCTTGGCAGTGTTGTCTCCATAACCAGAACGAGCAAAGGAATCAGGAAGGCTCAAGGAGTGTGAGCTGACACAAAGGGTTTCAGTTTGCTCCAGGTCCCAGCAATCTGCTCCGAGGATAACGAGGAAGATGTACTGCTCATTTCAGTTCAGGGCCGCATGGAAATGAGCTGAGCCATTTAATTAATGAATATATTTAAAACAAGGAATAGAGGGATAAAAATCACTGAGAGGTGCAATTATTTTGACAGATGTGGCAAGTAGGGCCCTGTAATTCCTCATGGAAGGATTGTGCTGAGCTACTTGTAATGCAGTGATTCCACAAACAGGCTCCTTTGGGGGACTCCTTTGCTTTGGGTGGAATCTATCCTTCACTGGGGCTTCAGTCAGGGCCTTCTGAGACCTCATCAAAAGCTGAAAATTGTTGGTTTATAATGTAATATAGAAAATGGGGTGAGAGCAACCACTGCAGTTTGGATTAGTGAGCTGAGGCAGGATCTTGGCACCCTGGCCTCGAGTTCCTGGTTGTGTTACTGTTGAACACATGAAAGGCACATCCAGACAGGCACAAACAGGGCCTAAACCATTCCAGGGATACCTTTGTGGTGTCATGGTCTGACAAATGGCCAAGGCAAGGGCTTGTGAACCTTTTAGTCAAAGGTGGTCACTGAAATTCTTTAGCTCTGCCCCTGCAGACTGAGAACAGCACATCTGGAGAGCCCAGCTCCTCCTCAAACACTTATCTGTGATTTATGCCATCTCTAGCTTTTAATGCTCCTCGTAAGTCAAAACACAGAGTTTTCTCTTTTTTTCAGAGTACCCTGGGCAGTCACGCAAAGTTCAGAATAAACCCTTGGACTCCCTGAATCCCAGCTACTCTGAAATTCTTGCTTTAAACTCAAAGCCAGGCTTGCTTCCTGCAAGTGTAAATCTCAAAGTTGTGGAGTTTTAGAAGTCAGGGCTGAAACTTTCTTAAGCAATTTGCCATTCGGGGATGAATACAGAGAGAAGTGCTCATTTCGAGTGAGGTCTGATTTTGTTCGGAAATTAAATCTATTTGCACAAGCTCTTTGCAGCTTAACAGCTGTGGGTAAATCTCCTGTAACCCCGCATGGCATTATCAGTTCTGTTTGAGAAGGTACTGAAAGCTGAAAACTCACATTTTCTAATTTCAGAGACTTGTTTGCTTTCTTATTTGATAGCATCCTGTCTTTTCTGACGCTTCGCTTCTTCCATCTCCAGCTACGAATGGCTCTTCCATTACTCCAGGACTATCAAATACTGCAAAAGATGAATTACACGAAAATAGATGTTTGGTACTTTGTTAATGCTACTCAGCAGTAACAATCCAAAAAGCATTATAAAGACTCTAAAAGCCACTCAGAAAAAGAGATAACATTCATTTAATTTATTTTAGTGATGCTGTTAGTGTCATCCTCAAATGTCACACAGCGTTTTCCCTTCTTTTAAAGGCAATTGAGGATCTGACTGCAATTCTGGTTCCCATTCTGCCACAACTGTTGATTTAACTCGAAAGTGGGAGTGCTTTTATGGTGCAGAAAATGTCACAACAGAAACATCCAGAGTTGAAGGATCTGAAAGCACAGCATGGCACTGCCAACTGGAACTGGGGTGAGGGTCAGATCCACTCTAGAATTACACTGGGAAATGCCTTTGCTGAGACATTTAAGACTGTTTTTGTAATTTTTTAAAGAATTCAGCTGTCCCAGTTGAAGTAAAGAGCTTTTTAAGTTAAGATAATGCGATGTTCATGCACATGATGATTTTTTAATAGGAGGAAGAAGATGGAAAGCTTTTGCTGACTGAACATACGTCCATGGAAGGACTTGTGAAATATCTGGATGCACAAACTGAGGTCAAGGAGAGCCTCTGCTTGAAAGATTAATTGACAGCAAAGTGCCACGGAGTGGAGACAGCCCTCAGCAGCACCTGGGTGCACAGCCACAGCTCAGCTCTCCGGGTTGTTTTCCTGCAGTTCTCGTTGGTGCAGCCACTCCGAGTCACCTGGACCAGCGTCTCTTTTCCTGCCCTTTACAGCACTGATTATCACCAGCTCAGGGCTTTCTCTGCCTTTCCCACTCCACCCACAATCCCTGATTCAGGCTTGTCCCCACAGACAGAAACTGCCCCTTCCACAGCAGAAAATGGGACAGATGAAAGGCAAAGGGCTGTTTTATATTTTAATGGCATACTGGTTCTTCTAAATGTATACCCTGCTATTGATGTACGGCCATTTCTGCCACTGAGAATCCATCTGGGAACAGAAGACACTGCACAGAGCCCTGTTAGCTTCAGCTGGATGGATGAACAGCTCAGGACAACGGGCTGTCTCCCAGAAATCTCCCCTGTGTTCAAAGGAACATCTTTCAGTGGTACCCTGAAGAAGGACAGCCACTGCACTGACACAGCGTCATTAAAAACTGCTGAGGACAAACTTCCACAGCAGCCCCTTGCCCCACAGCAGCCACAGCTGAAGTGAAAGGGCCCTGGTGCTTTGACTGTGCACTGGTGTTCCACAGCTGAGCGTTTCAAGCACCTTCACCCTCACCAACCTTTATTCAGAGATACAAAGTCAGCACAAATGTGAAAGGAATTATTGAATAGGTTTGTAATTAGCCGAACAAAGCACTGCAGGTTAAGGGCACACACGCCCCTACAGCTGCTGATATAAACAAGTGTTCAACTACATTTAAAGCATTCTCAGAAAAAAAACCACAGTGTGCACTAAACACAGGTAAAGCTCTTCAGAAAGAGCTTGTACAAAATAAAATATTTATTTATTAATTCTCAGAGATGCCTGCTGGTGGGAGGTGTCTGACTTCCAGCATCCCCAAGGAACCAAACACACCATGGTGCCATGACAGAGACCTAACTATGTCCTTTTTCATCCACAATTAACCCTATCGACTAAACAGGAAGGTATCTAGCACAAAGTGCTGCTGAAAGACAAGGGTAAAACACAGCCAGAACAGTCTCCTTTCATTGCAGTGCTACTGTGAGCAAAGAGGGAAATCAGGAGACCAGGAAACCACATTTGAGCCTCCTTCTGTCTGCCCTGTTAGGCTGACACATCAGGTGAGTGGCCACAAATGGGAAATTCAATTTATACCAACAGGAAGGGATTTGGGCACGCACTTGTTAACCCACACTGCAGTTTTTAAAGCAAAGTTTTAGCAGTTTAGAGGAGAAGGAAATAAAAAGAAGTGGAAAATATGTTGCTGTAGAAGTGGAGCATTTAGAGAACTTGTGTTGGAGGCAAAGTGTGGAAATAAACGAATTCTTGTAGACACTGCCCTCATGCTGCCTTTTAATTGAACTACATAGGTCAAGGCGCGCCACGGGGAAGAGAAAAACAAACCAGTGAGGAATTTAAATGAGTTTTAGGAAGGAATTAGGAAAGTCACCATCAAGGCAGGCCCCAGCTGTAAATATCACTGATCCGAGGACCAGGACACACTGGATTTTCACACCTCCTGCTCGCAGCAGCTCTCACAGACTCTGGAGCAGATCAGCCCCCTCAAGCCAGACCCCACACCCTGCACTGCTCTCTCCTGTTTATGGGTGTTATTGTGGATCCCTCCTTCATGAGCCCCCACATCTGCGTGTGTGGAGAGCCCCTCCACATGGAACTGCAGCCAGCCTTCCCCAGGATGTCTGGCTCCTACACGAACCCCTGGGTCCCTCTTGTTTGGGACTGATAATCCTTCTAGGCCCAAACACACATTCTTGAAAGACTCTGGCTTCAAAGGGTGCTGTGGGCCCCCAGGAAAAAAATCATTTGGTTATAGGCAGGCACTTCTCAGGATTTTACCCACGATAAATGACCTAAAACCCAAATAAACCTCTTTACTTGCCCAGTGCCATGAGGCCTGAGATTTAATTGGAAATCCCAGATGTTACCAGATAATACATAATTACAATGATCACCTTCTGATTAGACCAAAACCCAAAAAGCAACACTTGAGTGCCACTGAAGTCAGTGGGAGCTTTGCCAGCAACTCCAAGCTGGCAGGATTTCACCCAACATTTCTCTCACAGTAGATTTAATTAGTGGTCGGTAATGAGGCACTCTTAAAATCCTCCACATCTGGGGAAAGAGAAACATGATTAGATTAGAGTGTACAGTTATAATTCACAAATAGGATTGTTTGAACTAGTTTCCCTCTGCTTTTTTTCTCCTTCTTTGCCAGGAATAACACAATTAAACTCAGCGTCTCCACACATAATTGAGTGAGGAACGACTGAAGTGAGGTGGTGGTGAGGAAAGCTGCTGCAGACTCCTGACATGGGGGCCTGATTTAGGGGCCCCACTTCAGAGTTGAGGGAATTCTGATAACTTCACATATGGCATTTCAGAGAAGGTTGCAAATTAACCACAAATCACCCCAGAACAGGACATCAGATGGAAAATAAGCCAGGAGGAAATTGGGTAAAAAGTGAACCACCTCTTCCAGCAGGTTAGTGAGCACAGGAGTGTCCTCGGTGCCGTGTCCCAGCACTGCCTGCTTGGACCAAGGCTGAGCCCTGATGTGTATATTTGAGCTCTACATTCATTTATCACAGCTCTGAGTTCCCACTGGATTTACTGGGCCTGCCAGGCCTCTCCTCTGAGCACCTCCAGGCACTACAAACTGAGGAGAGAACAGCACTGAGCGCCTCCAGGCACTACAAACTGAGGAGAGGACAGCACTGAGCACCTCCAGGCACTACAAACTGAGGAGAGGACAGCACTGAGCGCCTCCAGGCATTACAAACTGAGGAGAGGACAGCACTGCCCTTGTTTTCTGTCACTGGGCTGCAGTGAAAATGTACAAACACACACCCAGAGGAGCTGTGCCATGGCAGATACTGCAGTGGTTGTTCCAGAAAAAGGATTCTGGTGAGAATCCATGCAGGAATGTCCAAGGTCTGGGGGATGGATAAATAACAGCAGAGTGGGGTTGCATCGTTGGTATGAAAGTTGCTCATGAGAGAAGCTCAACAAGAAGGTTGCATGCATGGGGGGATGAACAGGAGTTCAGAAATTACATTTCAGAAATGAAAAGTAATTATCATGTTCATAATTCTTGGGGAAAACCAAACAAACAGGACAAGTTTGATCATATTTGAGAATTCCACAGGAAGCTGTTTCTTTGATTTCCCAAGCAAAAATTTTCTTGGTCACATCAAACTCCTCCAGCATTCCAGGTCAGAGAAGAACAAAGGCTGGAAGCTGAGCTCAACATAATGCTGTAACATAAACCCAGAGTCAGGCCCGAGCTGTAATAATGGCTGGAAATATGGATTTTATTTCCATTTGCTTCCCTGAGTAAGTGCTCCCTGGTTTTCATTAACATTTGGAAGAAATCATGCCGACTCCAAACCGATTAGGAGGGGAAGCCAGTAAATGTAACGTGGATTATGGGATCACTGTCTGGATTAAGCTGGCCAGAGAAAGGCTCCAACCTTCACTTTCACAAAGCACAAGGGTTTCCATTTGTGCATGCAAACGACTGGACAGCATGGTTACAGCTATATTATTATATCCAGGATTTTTTTCTCTTTCCATTCCCGGAGGATTACTCCTTCTGCTTGGAATAACAAGCAATAAAAATGAGCAGGCTGTAAAACCCAGTGATCTGGATGGAATTACCTCCAAGCTGCAAATGTCCATGATCCTGCTCAGACCATGGCCAGAAGTTTGCTGCAGTCCCAGGAAGACAGACACAGATTTCTACACTCACAGGACGAAGAAGGATGACTGTGTACGTAGATTTCCTTAGTTAAAATTCACATTTTAATATTGTTCCTGCCCTTCAAACCTTCTTTGTGTGGAAAGGTGGTATTTGTTTCACTACACGGCCTGGAAGTATTGAGCTTCTGACCCGCCTTTGTTCAGTTAGCACCAAAATGAGCAATTACATTTGGCAGAACTGTAAGATCAAATGTCATAAATAGCCTGGTGCCTTCATACTGCCCTGGAGGGATCCCATTTTCATCCTCATCAAGGTATAATTGTGCACATCTACCAATGTCACATCCACGGGGACAAAGCCGACCTTGCATTTCACACACGAGCTGAGAGGCTAAAGAAAATTTCTGTCACTGCTGGCTATTTAATACAACCAGGCTCCCACAAAATTTACTTGAATCTGGTTTTGGCATCAGCTGGAATCTCATAAAACCTCAGAACAGTGGTTGGCTTTGCATGAGCCTCTCTCTGCTTAGGAAGCACTTACCAAGAGTAAGTTTGTGATGAAAAGACTCATCTCACTTCTCCAGAATGCTCGTGGAAATATGTGGCCTTCAGGAAACAAGGTGATGCTCTGGGCTCCAAGGCTGAGGAACAAATGTAACTCGAGTAGTTCATGCTGTCACTAGAAAGAGGCACTCTGGTACAGAGCATTCCTTGAATTCTCTACTGAAATGGTAAATTTGGGGGTTCAATCACAACAAATCATTCGGCGCAAACAGAAGCAGACTTCTGAGATAGCTTCCCTACCTATACACAAAGTTTATTCCTGTATAAAGCCAATACATATTCATAAACCTGAGTGCATCCACTGGGGGAATGCTGGATGCATCACCTGGATGTGTCACAGCCTTTCCCAGAGCCCGGCTCGCCCCGAGGAGCTGCACCCGTAACTGGAGTGATTTGATAACATCACATTACAGACCTGTGCTGTGTCGCTGTCTGGCCAGGCTGGGTCCCCCAGGGAGTGAATCTCTGCAGAGCCTGTTTCTCTCCCAGCAGAGGAGCAGAGCTGTTAAAAATTAAGTGCTGCTGGGGTGCCGGCCTTCCCGCAGGCTCCAGGTCTGAGAAGAAAGATGTTTCCCTCCAGCAGCAGGGCAGGGAGTCTGAAACTTGAACTATTGCTTCTTTTCTTTCCTCAGGACTTTTCATTCCAGTGCGAGAGCTTGCCTCTCCTTCCAATTATTTTAACTCCTCAGAGAGCAATCACCTCTTCTAATGGAAGTGGTGCCAGAACTCCTGGGAGCACCAGCATGGCCCTAAAGAATATAAATCCTTCTCCCACTTTCTCTCTTAATCTCCACTAAATCCCCTTACATTATGCTGAATTAGATAACAGGGAGGGCATTAATATTTCCTCAGATAACAAATAAGCTGCCCTCAGTTAAACAACTCCTATTATTTATATCCATGTGAGCAACAACTCCAAATTAGAAGTTGCTGGATTCCCTGGCATTTTTATTTTCTTTTTTTCTTCTGTTTCCTTTTTCTTTTTAAATATGGTGGCACATTTGAAAAAAAAAAAATAACTTGTGAAGCTGGGGGCAGAAGTTATTAAAGTAATGGGAAAAGCCTGATGGAACAAAGCTGATCCAGAACATGGATTGAGGAATATTATGTAACTATCAAATGTTTCCCAAAAGCAAGTGAATAGTGCCCTGAATCTGTGGGCATGACATCACCGCCTCCTAAGAACTTAATTCCCACAGATCCATTGTATCTTATTATTATTTACAGGGGAAGCACTGGGTGAGATTGTCTCCAAAGCATACCCTGTGTGCAGCCATCAGGCTTAGGAAGTGCTGCTGCCTGTCAGGGCTTCAATAACTGGGTTTATGGGCTTCTCTTTTATCATCTGTGGCACATTTGGTGAATCCCCATTGAATCCACCCACGTCTGCATGGGGGAATTGGCTGCTGGAGATGGCTTGGCTTTTTGCAGCAGCACTCCCCTCTCAGGAGAGAGCTTCTGAACCAAGGTGGAAAAGGATCTTGAAATATTTTGTCCGAGTCACAGATGGAACCATTAGGAACCTAATTAGAAAAGTACATTTACTTGAGCTGACAGGTTAATCTGAACTGTAACTATGGATGACACAGCCCCAGGTAAAAGGAAATTCATGTGGCAATTCAGCAGGAGCAGTTGATTAAAGAATTACCAAATAACCCCCATGAATCTGCATTTCTGAGGTCCAGCTCTAATTTCTCAGCAGTTAACTTAATGGCCAGCTGAAAGCTCAGTGCTCGAATGATCCAACAGAATATTCATTCACCATCAGTAAACACATAAACCAGGAGTTAGGAGGAATTTGTGGTACCTATTGGAATTAGCAGGATCTGGGCAAACTACCTGTAATCATTCCTTTGATGGATGAGAATTTCCCTCCTTGGCAGACAGCACGTGTTGTAAATCTTCTGAAAGTGCTTATTATTTTAAATTGTTTGTTCTATCATCATCTCAGCAAATGAAGGGAAATGGGTTGTCAGGAACATATACCTGTGGTTATCCAAACTGCTTGTTCAGCCTCAAAAAGTGCATATTTTTCCTGTCCCTGAACAGAAATCTGTTCTTCCACTGCAGTATTTGCTAAGTCTTTTCTTGCAGAACAGAACAATTCTGCAAATAAGAATAAAGAGGAATCGGGAACAAGGAAAACAAAGGATTCCCAGTCAGGTTTCTGCACACTGTTATTTCTGTGGGGAGTCCTGCTAACTTGTTTAATTCCCAACCATGAATTGCATCCACCGCTCTCAGCCCATCCCAGGTACCCAGATTTCCCTCAAAGAAATGCACCTGCAAACTCCCTGCTGCCCTGCAATCCCCACAAACTGCAGGTAAATCCAGCTGCAAAGGCTTCACAGCACCGGGCAGGGAGATCACGTTAATCATTTTGCACCTCCGGTGTTTAAGCCCCACAAATCTCTGCAGGTCTGGTTACGAGCTCAGCTCTGGCTCCAAGCACCACCAGCACCGTGTCAGAGGAGCAGAGGGAAGGCGTCCTCCCTCTCCTGTCCCAAATTCTCCCTCTCCCCTCCCCGGCCATGAACCCCTGGTTGCCCCAGCCCTGGAGGAGGTTTCTGTGTGCTCGAGGGAAGAAATAGCCTGACAGACTGCTCCCCGTGTCTAATCCTGCAAATCAGCACCAATAATCACCTTAGCCCTCCAGCAGATCTATTTTTAATGAGTGCCACCCCCCAGCTGACTCTGGGCTCCCGGTTCCAGATGTGAAGCCATTGGCTGCTGGCTAATACTGGACTTTCACTGGGACCCTGTAATCCCTCGGGATTATGCAGTGAGATGCTTCCCTCTCCTTTTTACATAACCAAGGGGACCTTTCTTATTTGTCATCAGAACGGAGCGGTTTCTAAATTCAGGCCACAAAAGCTGTTCTCTAAACCGACCCTCTGTACACTGATATTTATCCATTTATAAATACAATATACTGAACTCGGATAAATAGGCTCCTAATTCTAGGGCTTCCAGCTTTTCAGTTATTGTTACAATTAAGTCTCAAAGAATAATATATTTATTTTTTCACTAGATTCAAATTTTCCCTGGGGGAAAATAAAATCCAGCTTTTAGCCGTAGCCCAAACCTTATATAACTTCAGGATGTGATTCATACTACAACTGCATCGGGTGACAACTGCATTTTGAAAGACACACACACAGACATTGATGTCGTCTGCCAGCATCTCAATTTTCTGTGAAACACATAAACTCTCACTGCCTTCCTTTGGCTGCAGGAAGAAATCTGTCAATGTTTTTAAAGTTCAATATGAAATACCTCCGCTGCCACAAGAACTGAGTGGGAAGATTTTTCCTGTTCCCTGAAGAGCTGTAAGATTTTGGAAGCATTTCATGTTGTGCATCAGGACAATCCATCAACACTTTGAAACTCCTCAAGGAAGAGAAATTCGGATTTCTTGTCATTGGTTCTGTGCGGCCAAAAAGTTTCATTCCTGCAATTTGAAAACATTTTGTTCCTGTGTGAAGCATCTCATTTTTGAGATGGAGGTACCTAAAATATCGAAATGAAATAATGATCACTTACTAAAAACCCACCAATCTCCTTATTTTGGTAATTATTAAAAATATGATTTTAAAGTTTCCTTAAAAATTTGTCATTTATCAAAGGCAAAATCTGATTAATTTCAGGTAAGAATTTCTCAGGGTGACTGTTTAAGAATCAAGAGGTTTGTGGACTCAGCCACCTGGATTAGAGTGTCCAAACCAAAATGGTCCATTGAGCAGGAGCCAGAGGGGACTCCTGGGCTGTGGTGTTGTGAAACACATACACATATTTCTGCCCAGAAATCATAAAAATATTAGCTATTTCCCATGGTTTAATGAAGGGAAATGCTGCTACATGATTTTATTTTATGGAATTTGGAAGTTTAGAGAGAAAAAAGTTGTCTTCATTTTGACTGCAATATTTTCAGCTCTTCCTTTTGCTCTCTAAAATCCCAATCCAAATAAAATGGGCTCTTTGCTGTACAACCATTCAAAAAGAAAACATGTTTTTAAAACGCCCACTCAGTGGATGGTCAGAGGTGTAAACTCAGGGATTTCAAACCAGAGCAATTAATGAAATACGAGAGCATTTGGCTCCCGTAATTGCAAACAAAAGCATTTCTGTGATTTCTTGACTACACCTGTGCTACATCTTCCCACCACACATTCCTGCCTATCCCACATTCCTGCCCATCACACATTCCTGCCTATCCCACATTCCTGCCCATCACACATTCCTGCCCATTCCCTCCTGCCCAGAGTCCCTGCAGTGACCCTCATGTGGCTGCTGCCAGCCCCGGAGAGGAGCCTGCAGCATCCTGCCCCTGCCCTGCCCCTCCAGAGCTGCTGTGAAAGCTTCAGAGCTCAGCCCACAGCAGCTGGAGCACATGGACAGGCAGGGGCTGCAAAATTAGGTTTCCAAGGAAACCAGAAAATCCAAAAAAATGTCGTATCGCTTGATGGAAATATTTAATTAAGTGATTTAACAACTTTCCCTAGATTTAATTTGGTCTTAGTAACTATGTCTTTAAAAAATGTTGACTCCTTGAGTAGGAAAAAGCCCCTTTTATCCACATTTTTAGAACTACATCAGAGACAGTTCATAGGGCTTGGGCAAAAATACAGCAAAAGTTGCTGGCAGGACTGGAGCTGGACCTTTGATGTCTTGACCTTCCAGACCAATGCTTCAACCTCTCTTTAGATAATAAATTTAAATATGGTTTTTCGGATGGAAGTTCTGTGGTTCAGTTTCTAGGTTCAGGTTTTGCTATTTACGTGTTTTAATGACTCCACAAAGCTAAATCCAGTTAATCTGCTCTGTGGGCTTTGTCCTTGACCATCTCCTCAAGAAAGAGTTGGAGTTTTTAACTTTTTNTTTTTTTTTTTTTTTTTAAGAAAACCCATTTGGTTAATTTTGAAAGGTCAAGTAAAGTGTTTTCCCATGATTTGCATTCCATGCTATTTGACCAAAGGCTGGGACGAACAGGAGATGCAGTAAGGGGTGCTGGTGTGCAGGCAGTTGTGCTGGTTTAGCCAAATTTAGAAATATAAAACTCGCTTGGTTTATAGGCACAGAAAAAACTCAGGAATCATCTCTGGGCACAGAGCGGTGATGTGGGATACAACATCAT
>VYXC01010639.1:96269-148664 GCA_013397175.1 Platysteira castanea | reverse complement strand
CCGTGAGGAGCTGTCTGAAGCAGCTATCCCACACAGCATCCTTTGTTCCTTTAGCACAGGGCCTGATGGATGAGTCGCTACATTGCTATAATCTGATTTAAAATGAGAAATAGCCATAAACATCTGCTCCGTCACCACCCAGCCTGGCTTTGCTGAACTCCTGCCTGTGCTGCAATGAAGGAGCCACCATCTGCTGCTGAGCTCTCGCCCTTTCCATCTTCTGTGCTCCTGCCAACCACCTCCAACACCTCAGCCAATCTGATGTCTTCCCTCAGCCACCTAGAAACAGAGACTGGACAGGAGTAAGGGAATAAGAGTAGGTATTTATTTGAAGGCCTTCAAGGTACACCCTGGGGAGCCAGAGGCTGCTTCCATTAAATGGACCCTGAGATGGACAACGAGTCACGAGTTCTTTACACTGTTATAGGTTTGGTCCATTTGCATATCAGCATAAATTCACCAATTAAAACTTCAGCTCTCTTCAATTTCTCCACCTCTTTCATGGTCCCAGTTTACACCTTTTGGGCCTAGGACAGCCCGAGTGCCCTTGAACAGCTCAGAGAGGCTTTGTTGTGTCTGTCTGGCCTAAGAGAGCAGCTCACGAGCTACAAGAAACTTTAGAGTTACACACTAGGCAGTACAGGATTTGAAAAATATAGAAATTAAAACCTAAGGCATCAAATCCATGGAATGACTGGGAGGTGGAGCAGGACCAAGCAGAGCTCAGGGGAAGCTGTCCCGTGGTGACACTTGGGAGTCACCCACAGCCACCCACCGACTCCCACACAATAAATGAGTGTGCCTGGAGAGGCTCTGCCCCCGGAGCCAGCCCACAAACATCTGTGCCATTGGCCTCATTTCCCCCTCCAGAGGATTGTGGTGGTGTGGGGCAGATTTAGAGGGAGCTGATGGACTTGCCTGAGCCAACGGGGGATGAGAGACCTCTCACTGGGAATCTGTACTGGGAATCTGTACTGGGAAATAGGAAGAAGCACACCCCAGTTGCTGGAGATACTGGCATGTTTGTGTCACCTTGCTTTTTTTTATACTGTGAGAGATAAACTGTAAGAGATTCATCAGCTTTTTCTGGCTGCTTCTGGCTATTCTGTTATAAATATAATGGATTTGGAGAATGAATAATATTTCCTGACCTTCCCAGTCAGGTTTCAACCCAGTGAAATTCAGGTGAGAGCAGCAAAGAGCAACACAGACCACTCTGGGGGCTGTGGAAGATCTTTGCCCTGACTGGCCAAAGATTTTCCCCAGTGTTTTGGTTCACCCTCAAACATTCATTCTAGATCCTGGTATTTTCTTTTTCCATCAACTTTTGTCAATAGTTGACCTCAGAATGTATTCAGGGGCATTTTGTTGTAAGGAAAGAAAAACAACCAAGAGGAAATCCTTGGCGAATTGTCTGTTAAAAAAACCCTGTTACCTATATACTGAATTAAAAATAAAACATGGGCATGATGGAAATGGAAATGAATTGTTTGCTTGCCTTTGCTGTTTGGCTTCTCATCTATCGGCTGTGTTGTGCAGAATATTATTATTATTCAGCCCCCCCCATCAATATTTCACTCTCCCAGACCCAAGGGCCTGAGGATTTCAGCAGCCAGTTCTCACACACTCATTTCAGCCTTTAAATCTCTCTGCTAAGTCAATGTACATAATCCAGTGACAGATTGGGCTCTTACTGCAGAGACAGAAGAAATAATCAAGTGCAGGGCAGAAAATCCCAGACACCCATCTGACTTTACTGCCAGGCAAAGCAGACGGTTTCCTAAATTGCAGAGAACATGTCAACAAATAGCAATAATGCAGTGAACTATGGCCCAGAACGGCCTGATCCCTGTGCCAACACAGGCCTTGGCTTGCCCAGCTCAGCTCTAATCTTTCAGCCCCGTGGTCAGAGAGTGAGGAAATGCAGAGCTGGCACAAGTCTTGCGGGAAGGTTTGGAGGCAGCAGAGATGCGTTTCCTCTCTGTTTCACCTCCCACTGTGTGTTTCTGGGGCAGTTAAGTGCCATCAGTCGTGGAAGGAAGGCTTTTTCCCTTCCCGTTTTCCAGAGGCTGATTCTTTTTAAATGAGTTTGGTTACAGGTCCCAGAGCTGTGGCACAGCCAGGCCAGCAGCTGGGAAGGTGACACCCAACTCTTCCTCCCCGCCGAGGAAATCGTGGGGATGGGGCTCTGCTCCCTGCCACGAGCTTTTAATTACAGCGAAACCCACACCGCAGTGTTTGCATGTTTCAAATGTCACCTCGCAGAAATCCTTCCTGTGTCAGCTCGCACAGAACCCCCACAGCCCGGGGAAGGCATCTGGCTGGTGGAGATGATTAAACACAGCCATGTGCAACCCAGCCTCCTGCTCAGGAGCCAGGGGCCACCCCCAGAGAAGCTGCCTGTCCTCCCAGTCCTGCACAGAAGGGAATTGAGGCTGATCTCAGCTGATCTGGGATGAGCATTTCACCCCAAGACTGAAGTTTCACCTTTGCTGAAAGAGCTCCTAAGTGCTTGATGAAGTCAAACTCATCCTAGCTCACTGTTTTCCAGGTCTAGGGCTGTTCTATTTATCCCTTATACAAAGACACAACATGCAGCCCTTAGAGCCAACAAAGTGGACTTTCCCAGGGAATTTCCTTCTCTTCCAGGCAAGCGAGTGCAGGAACAGAAGAGCAGATCCCTCTGCTGTTCCCATTCCCAAACCAACTGGCATTTGTCACCTTGTCCACCCCTGCTTTCAATCACTTTTCTCAGTGATGAGTCATCTGTCCGGAGCCTCCAGCGTGTTTAGACGGAAGGAAAGAAGTAAAAAGACAACAAATCTTCAGTGTAAAGATACAGATGCAGATACAGGTGTGATCCTTATACCCGGAGAGAAATCAGAGGCCCCACCTGTCCTTCAGGGAATGAGGGAGGTCAGTGTCTGTGCAGCAGATCCTTGGCACCCGGCAGACACTCTTCCCTAAAGACATAAATTGAAAATTAATTTTCTTCTGACCTCCACTGAGTCGGTGTTAACATCCCCCTTCCTCTCCATGCCCTGCCTGTGTTTGGACTCCTATTTTGGGATGTTGCCACGTTGAACCTGCATGGCTGTAGCTTTTTGCAGCCCTAGGCAGACATCAGTGGATCTCTCCTTTAATTCTATACCTGTTATTTAAGAATTTTTTATAATTTTAATTGGTTTATTTAGCATGATGACTTAGCTGAAAACTGCCTTTTCAGCTAGGAAATAACAAATATTTTAACAGATTTTATCTCCTTTGTCTTATTTTTTGTTCCCTGATCAGCACTGACTTGCTCAGTGACTTTTAGGAAAAAATGTTGCTGAGAGGTTTCTGCATCCCTCAGACACTTGGAATCTTCCTTTTTCTTTCCCCCTCATTTTTCTCTCCCCTATGTGATTTGTTTTTCCTCCTCCTCTTCTCATTTTATTCTGTTCCCTTTGATTTTCTGTCTTCTTTATCTCCCTTGTCTTGAGCTGCAGGTGCCCTGCAATGCCCCCAGCTGCTTTTGCTTTTCAAATCCGTGCAGCTGCAGCCGGGAGAAGAAAGCAGGAAGGATGAGAGCCCTGCAGTGGTGTGCTGGGAAGCCCGAGGGAAGCCAGGAGTTAGAGGTGGACAGTCTGTGGGGGACGGGATCCTGGAGAAGCATGCTGTGAATGGAATTTGAAACGCTGCTAAAAATTACAACCAGAGCAACTGAGGGGGCCGAGGGTGAAAGTTTCCATTTCATTTCCATGCCTCCTGGACTCTTCCCTCCTTCAGGATCTTTCAAATTGAATTAAATCTTGTGATCCTCAGGCAGGCACCATTCCCACTGACTGTAATTAAGCATCCTGCTCTCACACCTCCTGAAGATACACCAGGCCCTCTCTGTTTATGCCAAACTCACACACCAGATGGACACACAGCTCTCCAAAGAGCTGCACTCCAACACCCACCCTCCGGGTTGGTTTTTTTCTTTTATTGAGGCAACCCCAGTAATGAAAATAAATGCCTAGGGCCTGACAGAAAGCAGGCGTTTGATTACACTAACAGCCAGTTTTCCAGCCAAAAGTGATAACAAATTAAATAGCCATCTGAGATGGGGAGTAATAAACCCAGGGATGCTGGCACAAATTGCCATCTGTGTGTTGCTCACTGAGGGCTCAGTCTCCAAAGGAACCTGGATGCAGCAAAGCGTGGGACTGAGGGAGGGGCTGGTTCCAAACCCGTGGAGCAGCAAAGCCCAAAAAAAAAACCCCATAAAGTGAGCACTGAGCCTGTGTTTAACTCCTTTGCTATAATAAAGCAGAAAATCCACTTGAGCATTTAAAATATATGTGAAAATTTAATATCTATGTGAACAAGCACATCCTTAAGCGAAGCAAGTGGTGAGTCACCTCCAGTTTGCTCTGTTAGGAATAATGTCCTGCAGTGGGTACAGACAGCCTGTGTTGCTTTACAACACTTAATATTTCAACCTGAAGCAATCAAAGGTGGTAATTCAGAGAAAAAGTTGGACACACATGTCTAACGTGGTGATTTTAGCAGCCCTCACAAGCAATGTTTCCCCTAAAGGGTGAATTCCTGTCTCCGAGATTCACAAGCTCCCGTGTAAAGGTTTGCTCTGCACAGCAAAGTCGCTGAAGAAATATGAGTTCTGACACACAAAATCCCACTTTTTGAGGTCTCACAGCTCACTGTGCAGGTGTTTGAGACCTTTGCACAAGAGGTAGATTTGTGTGAAAATATTTCCCCTCAAAACATTGCTGCTAAATAAAGGAAAAAGCCAGAAAAGCAGAGCACTTGCCCAGGCTGTGAGCAGCATTTTCCTTGTACAGAATATTTGCTTTTAGGTTTCACATCAGCAATACGCAATTTAAGCCAAGTAGCCAATAATTTCAATTTCATTTCCCACTCATGTGCTTTCCCCTCTTTCTTTCAGGTCCAGCAAGTTGGTGGTTCCAAGAGTTTGAGCTCACAGGAAATAAAAAATAATAATAATTTTAAAAATTCAACATTAAGACTTTATCATTACTATGAAAAGATTAAAAATGTAATCCTAACATACCTTTCAGAACCAAGCAGGAGGTACAAGTGAGAGAACACTTTCATTTTTTTCATAAACAATATTTGCAAAGATTAATTTGTGATTTAGCTGCAGGTGTTGGCAATACTGTTGTTAAGCATCTGCTCCATCCATGTGAAATCCTGCTGGCTTGTTTGACTTAAATTTAAGTACATGAAAAACCGTGTTCCTAAACAAGAGCTGCTGGAAGGAGACTTTGCAGCAAGGCTGGATTTTAAATTAATTGATCTCCAAACTTCTCCATCAAAACTCCCTGCTCTGACACCAACACCGTGTCAGAAAGACACTGAGACAAATTCTGTACCAGAAAGAAAGGCGACTGTAGGAGATTTTGGTCATTTCAAAATTGCAAAAGTCTTCTGATAGTTTCAATATGGAAAAAAATGTTCATTCTACTTTTAAAACGAAGGTTTTCTTAGGGAAGATGCCTTGGGAGAGCACAAATAGGAGGTTGCACAGCCCTGCCAGGGATAAGCTGCCCACGCAATCCCTGGGAAGCCGCGATGGGACGGGGCCTGAGCTGGCTCCTCCCCGCCTGTGTTGCCCCATGCTGTGTTTATTGAGGCTGCAATTAATGCAGGGTTATTAATCAGGCCCTGCTCTCCCCACTCCTGCCTTCTGACCCTGTGTTTGCATTAAAAGCACCCTGTCCAAGGGCCCTCTCCCTGCTGGGCCTCCAGGCAAAGCCTCAGCTCGATCGCCCTTGAGGTGCTTCAGGGAGACCTCAGCAGCTGCCTGCTCCTGCTCTCCTCACCAAAACCAGCTGCTCCTCTTCTCTCGGAGCCGGTGTTCCCGTATTTTCCAACATCCGTGTCTGTTCCAGCCCAGGGACAGCTGATCCCAGGGCTGGCAGCTGAATTTTCACCTCAGGCAAAACATGAAATGTTCCTTTGATTCCTGGCCTGGGCCGAAGTGCCCTTGGCTCACTGATAAACCCACACAGAATGCAGGGATGTCTTAGGCATGGCAACATCTTTGGGATTCCCTTGTATTCACCAATCAACACTATAATGCTAAAATATAATTGCAGTACTTTCATTCTAAAGGCTTGGACAATGTGCCCCTTTTGTCTGTACATAACTGAGTAAATCCAGCTTCAATTTCTTGATTTTCTGCACACTTTACTGTCTTCTACTCCTTCCCTGTGTGCTTGGTGGTGTCATTAAGAAAACCAGCTAGTAAGACCTCCTAACTGATGTCATTCCCTCTGGCTTTACTACATTGTCCTGAGTGGATTTAGATGAGATATCAGGAAAACAATCCTCCCTGTGAGGGTGGGGAGGCCCTGGCACAGGGTGCCCAGAGCAGCTGTGGCTGCCCCTGGATCCCTGGCAGTGCCCAAGGCCAGGCTGGATGGGGCTTGGAGCACCCTGGGATAGTTGGAGGTGTCCCTGCCATGGCAGGGGGTGGCACTGGATGATCTTCAAAGGTTCTTTCCAACCCAAACCATTCTGTGATTTTACAAATGCTGGTCCTGCAATTTCCCAGGATCCTGTGGGGAAGGCACTCAGCCCAATTTAATTTTTTCTGTGCTGCTGCACTTTATCTTTTTAAATAGATGTCCACCAGTTCCAGATGTCTCTAAAAATTCGAGCATCTGAGTAATTCAGTACTCCCAAGTATCAGCACTCTGCAGGCAGAACAGATGGCCATTCCCACAGCCTTGGACGTACATTCTCCTGACGTGTGAGATGGAAACTGCAGGGCAGGAAAAACAAGGTATTGGACGTTTTTATTAACTTTATGGGGTGACTGACATTTTGCTGGAAGCCGGGCTATTTCTGGTTGCCATGTGTGCTGCTGCTCTTACCTAAATTGGAGATGAAGCTGTGGAAAGACGTGGAAACTGTCACGATGCAGCAGACAACGGGAGGATGAAAGTCCCTGGTCTAGACAGATGATGATAGAATCACATATTTTTAATTTAGTATTGAAGGACACTTCTATCAGCACCAGCTATCACTGGAAGCATTCTGCTCCGTGACAAAATAACCAATTATTACAGCACTTCTATACAAAGAAGTGGGATTATATGAGTAGAAATGAATGATAATAAATATATAAAGAGATATTATGGACTTCTTGAATCTAAATGTGTAGATAGATAGCCATATAAAGAAATAATATCTAGACAGGCAATCAGTTGTCAAGATTTTAGTGCCTTGGTTCCTCTGGTTAAATACAGGCTTCCCAATTTTCATACTGAAATTATTTGTTATTTCATTGAAATAAAAGCAACAGGAAAATAAATTCAGCTCTGCCTTAGCTTTGTGATTTAGCACCTTTGACCCATGACAGGTTTTTCACAAAACCTTTCAACACCTCTGCAGAAGGAAAACCTAAAATCGTGGCTGCACTGGTTTATTCCATGATTAAGTAAAAAAGTCTCCATTTCCAGCAGAGTTCTCCATTCTCTGATATATTACTCGAAGCACACACATTTGGATAATTTACATATTCTAAACATTCCTGCCTGGCATGTTAGCCCAATTTCCTTTAATAATCTATCAAGAATAAAACGTGCTAATTCACCTTGGTGCTGAGTGACATCCACACAAGTTATTTGCACAAACTCTGGTTCCTGACTTCTGGAGCCTTCTGCTGTTTTCAACTCATTCACTCTGAAAACTGTACACTTGAAATGGAAAGCTTCCGAAGTTAAGTTCCTGTGCTATAATTCCAGGAAGGAGGGCCTTAAATCTTGCTCCAGGGCTCACATTAAGGTGGTGCTGACATACGAATGAGTGAATGTTGCTTGATGTTGTCCCCCATGCATAATATTGGCAGGAAAATGCAGGGCCACGTCTTTGAGGCTGGGAGAGTGAGAGGTAAGAGCAGCCCTGGGAGTGCTTCTGGATCCAGCCTCAAGGCACATTCTCAGTAGGCCTGGGGTCAGTTAATTTGATAAAGATCATTTCCAATCCGGGGGTTTTCCTGCAGCGATTCCGTGTCGGGAGTTACTCGCCTCTGTCGCCAAGCACAGGAGCACACTGTGCCAGGCAGCCCCTGCTCTGCAGGCTCAGCACAATTCCGGGGTGCCCCGACTGGTGCAAACACTCTGCAAATTCCTTTAGGGATGATCCTTCCCCCAGCTGACACCAGCATTTCCTCTGGCCCTGACAGAGCAGGACAAGGCTCTGGTGTTTTGGCCCCAGTCTGCAAGGGGCTGCACAACCCCAGGGGTTCCCGTCTTTGCCATCTGAATTATTTTGGAACCTTTAGCCCAAGGGTGTAAAAAATGTTATGGAGAGTCTTTTGAAACAAGCAGAGAGCAATAAGGGTGGTGGGAGAGCTGGAAAACATCACTTATAAGGCATTCTAGACACTAAAATTTATTAAGCCATAACTACACGGGGTGATTTTCCTGACTGCTGCGCTCCTTGCAGCTCTCCATAACCACTGGACAAGGGTAAGAATGGCAGAAAGGAGTCTGAAAACTCAAAAAACCCAACAGCTTCTTGTTCCTGTCTTGCTAAAGAGAGTTCAGCACTGGCAGCACAGGAGTGGATGGATTTGTGGACATGGGATGCTCTCAATTATCCATTGTGGCAAGAGAGAGGGAATGGCCTGTAAGGGGAGTAACTTAGACCAGTACCTGTTAGGAATGGGATAAAAGCATTTTAATCCTGCTGTGGGAGCAGGTGTGTGTGGCCTCTGGAAATTATTCCCATCCCTATTTTTTATTGCTCTGTTGAGTGCAGCCGGAAGATTTCTGCAGCCCCTCCAGGCACAGAGGTTCTGCGACTGCTCAAAGGCAGCAGAGTTTCTCCCAAGGACAGCCTCTCCCAGCCACAGGGGATAAATGGGCTCTGTCAACTATTCCCATGTTCCTCAAGCAAGTAATTAATGTAAAGTCAAGCTTTGAGTACCTCCTCCCTCGGTTTCGTGACAGAAATATTGGTGATGAACTGCCAGGCACCCAGAGGTCTGTGGGGCAGCCTAAAACCAAAATGCTTTACAATTACACTTTTCTGCTGCTTACTCCAACCCACGAATAATTTTCAGTCCCAGTGCTGTTTATAAGCCCCCACAGTCACACTGCTCTCCGCCCTCATGAAAGCAACCACAGCACATGCACGTTTCCCAGCACGTGCATTTTTTTGCCAGTGTGTAGCTTGTGATGTGGTTACTTGCCAGGCTGCTGGCATTTCAAAAATCATCCCATTCCCCTTGTTGTGCACCTCTGAGGTGCTCACATAAGGCTGAGATTAAAATCGAGGTGTTTTCGTTTTGCTCCATTGTGTCATTTATTTTATAAGGACGTCTAAAGAAGGAGGGGAAAAAAAAAGAAACCTACTTTTTAAACTTGGAGCACATCACTGGTGCGATGTACTCCTGATCTACGTGGGGTTTTTTCCTATTTTACAATTTCATTGCTTAATATTGATGAATGTTAATATACGAATAGATATACAGTATACATTGTATAATATACGATATAGGAATAGACACAACAAAATCCACTGGGACATTTAGAACAGTGAGAAAACTCATCACTGAGCAAAGTCACAGTAAGAGGAGTGAATGCTTTGGGTGGCCACAAGATTGGTGGAGTCAGATTGTGGCTCCACCACGCAGAGCAGAATAGGTGCTGTAGATGACTCAGGTTGTAAAACATTCTGGTATTTATATATATTTAGATACACACTGAGGACTAGAGAAGGTGTTTCGTGGTTCTGGTAAGAGAGCCAGCTGAAGTTTCTCAGCTGGTCTTTCAGAATTGAGAGTTATTAAGGACAGAGCAGCGTGGATGGATAAAACAGCCCCAGAGCTGGGACACACCCCTACAGCCTGTGCTGTAAGTGCCTAAACTCCAGCTTGCTGTGAGAACACCGCCTGTTTGAGAGGAAATACTTGCTCAATCCTCTCTGAGAAGCCTGCTGAGAGGGAAGAGAGCAGCATAACCAGGGATCAGAGGCAATTTTACTTCTCGGAGTGGCTGGAGTCACACAGCTCCATTCAAAACCCACAGCGAGCGCTGCCTGAGGACAAACTGAACTGCAAGGGGGGGGCCCGGGCACCTTTATTATCCCCTGTCACAGGAACAAAAGATCTGCCATTTAATTATGGCAGGGAGCTGTCAGGTGGACGTGTCAGACAAGGGAAAGGCGAGGATCAGTTTCCTCTTGCTTCCCGAGCGCTCTGCTGCAGGGTCAGGTGTGCAGGGAGCCCTGGAGATCAGTTTGGGGCAGCAGGAGCCAGCAGCAACCTGAGACCCCTCCCTGCCCTGCAAACAGCCTAAAACAGCCACGTCTGGTCCTGAACAGAGCATTTCTTGTTCCCTGCTTACAGTGCTGAAGTTTGCTTGTAAATCTGCTTTTCCTTTTCCTTTACAGATGTGTTGTAAGTGCGCAATAATGGTTCCAAGTATACGCCCTTCCCCGATTTCAAACAAAAGCCAGCACTAAGAAATAAAACGTTTTAAAGGTATTGCACAGGCTGGGTGTAATAGCTGCCATATAAATGTGTGGCAGTGCTGCTCAGGGCTCTCAGTTCAGACCAGAGATTGGGTTTTGTTATGACATTTTTGTAAAAGGGAGATGACAGTGGTACCAGCTTGCTGAACCTGTCAAAGAGATAATTTTGATTAATTTACTTCTGCCTTGCTCACTGTTCTCCCGAGGAACAAGTGACAGCACTGGAGGAAATGGCCTCAGTTTGAGCCAGAGGAGGTTTAGATTTGAAAATACTTGAAATATTTGAAAGTTCCTCATTGAAAGGGTTATCAAGCACTGGAACAGGCTGCCCAGGGCAGTGGTGGAGTCACCATTCCTGGAAATGTTCAAAAACCGTGTGGATGTGGCACCTGAGGACAGGGTTCAGTGGTGAACATGGTNGAGAGACAGCTACAAATGCTATGTAGTAAAAAAGCACTGAGAATGTTTTAAAATTCCTCAAAACAAGTTTTGTGTTTTGTTCAGTGCTGGATCGTGCTGGATCATGTTCTCAAATCTTTCTGGGCTGACCTTTCAACAGGAAATGCTTTATGAAATGTGTTTTAAGAACCACTAGACTGAGTCCAAAATCACCCCTTCTCTTTAGATATTTATTTACTGAGACATCCAGATCTCCTCTCACACTTGGTCTTTATTATTTGGCATTTATGTGTTCCAGACACACGAGCCAGAATTACCCTGGGGGTCCTGGGGGCAGTGGCTCACACCTCTGGTGACCACAACGTGCTTGGAGTTCTCCAGGAGCTCCCTGACAAGGATGGAGCAGGAGGAACACACCAAAAACCTTTCTTCAGCCTTGAAGTGAAGGGTTTTCCAAACATTTTGAGCAAAACCACAAGCACAGAGTGAGGCCGTGCCCTGGCCAAGAAACTCTACCCAAGGAGCACCACGAAGTCACCTCCGGCTTCTCCGTGGGCCTGAAGTCAGTCAAAGTTTCCCACTGATTTTACTGGGTGTACACTTCAAAAAATACAAATACACCTTCACCAGTGTGACACAAACTTGGTCACTTTGTCTTAGACACTAAGGCTTGCATGACAAAAACTCCTCCCACTTAAACAAACACCTCCCAACAGTATAATCTTGAAAATGTGATTATTTTGCCAAGCAGGTCTGTGCCTGTTGGGCCCAGGCTGGGGGCAGCCTGAGAGATGGGCAGAAGTACGTGTTCCTTTTCTCTCTTTTCAGACAAAAATATAATCCTGAAGATAATAAAATATTCATGATACTAAATATTTAAATTCTTCCACCCTGCTGGCCTGGACACTTCTACATTCACCAGAGGCAAAAAAAAAAAAAAAAAAAAGGAAGGAAAAAAAGAGAGTTCTAACAAAATGAAAACAAAAACCCAGTGAGACAGGAAAAAATGTGTGTTCAGCAAACACAGGTGAGTGTTTCAGAAATTACAGCTTTAGTTAAAGCTTTACCAATGACACAGGGATGAATTTACTGCAAAAGAACGACAATAAGGAATCACCAGTAACTCACAGGGTCTCAGGTGAGGGAGCACTTGCTTAAGAAGGGAAGTGCCCCTCTCTCAAATAAAAATGTTCTCAAATCTTTCTGGGCTGATCTTTCAACAGAAAACACTTCATGAAATGTGTTTTAAGAACCATTAAGATTGAGTCCAAAATCACCTCTTCTCTTTAGATATTTATTTACTGAGACATCCAGATCACCTCTCACACTTGGTCTTTACTAGTTGGCATTTATGTTTTCCAGACACACGTGAGCCAGAATTATCCACACATCCATGAAAAAATGTTGATGTTGATATACTGAATATAGAAAACACATGAGCAAACAGCTTCCAGATATGCTATTAAGCTAAAGTGATAAAGTTTATCCAACTCTGCAAACATAAAGGCAGGAAAAAACCCAACAAATAACACGCCTGCAGAGCCTTGGCAATTTTACTTTTAAATGCAAACCCAAAGCATTCAGAACAAATGGAGCATTTCTTTCATTTCCAGCCACTTGAGTGATGCTGAATTAATGTATGGGTCACATTTGAGGGACTTTGCTCCAGTATTTGGCCTTTAAATAAAAGGTTTTGTTCTTTATTTCTTTCTCCTATTCTCTTTTCCATAATCCTGGATGTATGAGGGGCTTTAACCCTTTAGCTCTTCAAGGGTTTATTCCCCTTGATACAGCTGCAACCACAGCACAGGTCACTTTACTCAATCCCCAAAATTTGTGTGGTTACTCATTGTGCTGTGATCAGCAACAAGAATTCAGAGCTCAGAGGGAAGAATCGATCAAAAGTAAATGATTCTCCAGAATGGCTTAAAAATTCAGCTCTTGGAATCTGAACTCACAGGAAGCGAGTTACCCCAAGTTCTGAAATTCCTGAAATAATTTCCTTTTTGGGATTTTTAATGAACGTGATCTGTGGAAAGCAAAAGGGGTGAGAAGCTGTGTTACACAACTCTCCTTCCTCACGTTTCCTTGGGGAAAATGCTTCACAGGAGCCCAATCTGCCAGTGTCACCCACATGACAGAGCTCTGCATCTGCCTGCCCATATGAGCGCTTAATCTGCCTGTTTCATAAGATAATTACTGAAGGAGACACTAATATTGCCCATAATCACTGGGCTTTTGTTAACACCTCTAAATCAGTCAAGTTCACGCATCAGTTTGCACGGAACTTTGAGCTCTGCATTGAAGAAAGGACAAAAATTAGGACTGAGCCTGAAATTTGCTGCTTGTGAGCTCCGAGCCCACATCCAGAACAACTCTTTGGGTTCTCTGCATCAGACAAGCTGTGAATAATCCATCAGCCAGTGAAATAGCTGCCCCCTCATTTCTCTAGTTAATAAAAGAGAGTGAATTCTCTCAGAATAAATGTATTGAAACAGAAAATGATGTGGAGCATGTGGAATCCCTTTAAAGGAAATTCTAACACTGAAATGTGATGTCGAAAATGATTTCTGCAGTTTGCAAATCAGTGTTAAAGAGAAAACTCCCCATTCCTGCCTAGTGAGAGACCAAAAATTTCTTGAAGGAAGCAGGGCAGTGATTTTTCCCCCTCATATTTCTCAAAATCATTCCTCATTCACCATTTGTGACACATCTATATCCCAGAGTAGGTATGCACACATGTATTTATTTACACACACAACGATGCCCAAAACAGGTAATAAGAATTAAGAAAATGAAGTTAGGCAGTGTTAAATAGCAGAGACCAAGAAAACTTCCTATCAAACATGCATGAAAGTGATCCATACATAAATGGCAGCGAGGAAACGTTCTTTATAGATCACCCTCTGCACATGCACTGCATGAAAATAAAAAGCTTTTGAAAAGACATAAATACGAGTATTTGTCAAATTCCTCACTCAGTAAAAAAACTATCTTTGCCAGTGCGGGAAAAACACTTTAATCCCTAACAAGATGCTTATTTGAGTGTTTTCTTGGGATGTCTGTTTTGGCTGTCTGGCCCCAGCGCTGCTCCCCTGCAGTTGGAGGGGCCGTGATCCGACACCTGCGGGAAGGAACCCCGGGCTCGGGTTTCAGCTTTGTCAGGGGCACAAAGCCGGGCAGGAGGGGTGAGGAGAGGCAGGGAGGGATCATCTGGAGGCAAACAACGCCAGCCAGGTGACTCCAAACTCGACACCAGCGAGGAGATGAGCTCCTTGATGACAGACTCCGGAGCTCCTCTCCTGCGACGTCTCTTTCCATGACTCAGCCTCTGGTTTTAAGGATGCTCTCTGGCTGCTCGTGACCCAGGAGAAGACATTAATCAAAGCACTGCTGCTTGATTAAAGCATTAATAATATATATTACAGCAGCAGGACTGGCTATTAGAGGGAGGCTAAACCGTCTTTTGGAAGGGAGGGGTTTTCCTTCACTAAATGTCAGAGGAGAAAAGTTCCAAAATCTGAGCAAAACCAAGGCTTGCCAATGAAGAAAACTGCTCTTGTCACGATAACTCTGCTGATTCCAGAAATGCACTGAATAGGAGGTTTTAACGGGGGGTTGAGGTGACCTCTCATTTCTGACCCCTTTTTTTTGGTTTTCCAAAGAGAGGAGGGGTCTCTCCTGCCAGGGGGGGTCGCAGCCATGGGTAACTCAAGCCATGGGTAACTCAAGAATTTATCAAGATAAATTCTGTGCCTCAGTGCTGGCTGCTTCCCAAACACTTTGGAAACATTCCCACTTGGTTCCTGCAGGGACTCTCACTGGGTTAAGTCATTTTAGGAACCCAACTTTCCTCCTCTGAAAGATCTGTCATGGGTTAAAATTGCCCAGAATCAATTTTAATAATGGATAAATTAGGAACAACTTTTCCTTAAAAATAACAAGATTAGAAGATTAACAACCCTGGACAAGATTGAAAAAGGATGAAGCAACAGAAAATATTAAGATTGACAGCAGTGTCCTCTTCCATTCATAAATGTGGTGATTCCATTTGTTTAGCAATAATGACATTTTGCACAAGTGAACAGTTTAACAAAAGAACATTACATCAAAATGTGTCAATGCAATAAAAACATTTCCAAATCCCTGGCCTGATTTTCTACTCACTTAAATCTCTTTTTGCTGGTGTAATCCCATGGAATATAATAGCTTTGTTCTTCAGGGGATAAAATCAGACGCAGAAATGAAGTTACAAATGGAAATGATTCCAAAAAGTCACAACTTACTTGCCTGTGTCAAAGTCAGAAACTGCCAGAAATCGTATTTTTGTCTAGGTAAAAAGACAAATGAAAAGACAAAAATTAAAGGTCACATTAATGAGTATTAAACAACACAATCTCAAATACTCCCAGATAGATATGACCAAGAAATTAACATCTAAAAATCAGAAATGTCCAAAAAAACCCCATAGAAGGCTGAGTATCCTTTAATATGTGTCTTAATTTTACCTCCAGCGTGGACCAGACATTCCAAACTCTGCAGTTTCAAACACACAACTGGACTTATTCCTTACTGGTACAGGAACTAAAGCGTTGGTGTCCCTTAAAAAAACTAAATTCTAAATGCCAGGATGTCAGAAATACAGGAAAAATAAACAGCACAGAAGGGAACTGCTTTAAGAAAATGGAACTATGGGAATAGACTAACGTGTTTTCAAAGAGAATCTATCCACACATTATTTTGGATTTTTTTTTTCTCTTGTCTTTATCTCAAACAGATGTTACAAGGAATACTGATAAAATCACTTCGCTGTCAATTATGCATTGCACTGTGAGGCAGATAACGTCTGCATAAAAATGATCAAACAATAATTAAAAAACGCTAATCATAAACCAACTGGAAATTTTTAGGTCTTTCTTATTATTACAGCAGCTTTAGTGAGTCAGACATGAGAGTATGTTTCTGAAGAATACACACACAATTTTACTAAAAGATAACCCTTAGTAAAACCAAAAAGATGGAGAGGTTCTACTTTTGTCTTCAAGTCAGCCTAGACAAAGTAAACCACAGACAAGTACATGTGGAGAAAAGAAGGACAACATTTGGTGATATTGTGACACATCCCCCTCATGCCAAGCCAGATGTGATAAAGGAAACCGTGTTCCTCAGGGTGAGGTGGTCACAAACACTTTGCCATGCCAGCACCACCAAAGGGCCAGTAGGAAATCAGCACTCTGCGTGCCTGGATATTGATATTAAATTGATATTAAAAAACAAAAATTGATATTAAAAAACTTGACTTCAATGGACATAAAGGGATATGGGAGTGCTTGTACCCCCAGATTGCATCTCCAGCCAGAAGAGCTTGTCCCTCATAACAAATTCACTCCAGGTTCATTCGACTGGCGCAGAAAATCAGAATGCTTATTGAACAAACAGTAAGTGTTGCACCCAGCTTTTTATTAGGGCTGTAAATGTAACGAAATTAAAATCTTTTCAAAACAAGGTATTGTGAATCTTTTATAAAGGTGTGTGGCTTCTGACTACAAATCAGCATCCCAGGAGAGATACATGGTGTGAATCCGGCAGAGCAAAGCTCCAGGAAAGCAAAGAATTAGCAGTGGAATTTATTATGAAGGGATGAAGTTCAAACAGAACCATTAGCCAGCTAAGTCCATTGCAAATAGCTTCTGGAAGGAATTACAACTCAAAGGACTCGTTGGCTTAAGATGTGTTAATATCAGCCAAAGACTTTTAGTGCCTGAAGTGAATTCAGAGCTGAAGATGTGACTGATACTGACTCTTCCTCTTGCAGATATTTCTGCTCATGGTTTGCAGCTCAGCGTTGCTTCCCTGGAGCCTGGAACATCCCTCCTTGGCCTTGCCCTGAAAACACAGGGGCCTTGCTTTCTTTGCTATTCTATTCCTTTTCTATTCTAACTTCTAACACACCGGGATATACGTTATATTCATTAATTAATACATTCATTAATTATTAATTCACTAATTAATTAATTAATAATATTAGTGTTATATTCATTAACTAACCAGTATAGAACACGATTCTAATTCTACTTCTTCTAACCTATCAAAACTTAATTCTATTTTACTAAAATAGTTGTAACTCTTACACAAATCCTACATAGATTTTACACATATGATCTCTATCTGTTCTTCTTGTTTAGGTACACAACTTATCTAAAAAATACCAGCAATGTAACAATGTTTATATTTTGTCTAAGACGTGGTACTCTGTAAAAAGTAGCACTGCTGTGCTAAAGAACTGGGTTTAAGGTCTTTTAAACTCGATTAATACAGTTTCTCAGTGTTTAGGCACTTAAAATATATTTCTACTGAAAACTAAAGTTTATACTTCTATTCATATTTGTGTGACTCAGCTCCTAAAGTGATTTTAATTCAAACCCCATGTTCTGATTTGTTTCTGGGCCTGCAGAACGGAGACCCAGAGGGGCTCACATTCCAACACTTGCCTCCAGCCAGTGCTGACAGATTCTGCTTGCCTCGTTCATGTGAACATCTCCTGCTCACACTTTCGGGACACCATCCAGGGGACTGAGATGAACAGAGTAATCCTGGGATGCAGAAAACAGGATTTGGCCCTTCCATTTTATGTATCAGGCAATTGGCTGATTAATGTCAATTACGGGAACTCACTCCAAAGCTTCTCAGTGAAACCAGAGACCAAGTTTTGCCTTGGGAACGGGAAATGTTTTCCTATGACACAAGCCCACAGAGCCTGACTTAGTCTGCTGCATCGACTTCCAGGGTGAGCCTTCTGAGACAACAACCACCTGTTTGTCCTGTGTGAGCACCAAACAAGAGGGTGTTCCAGTCTGTCCCTTGGACTCTTAAGCTCTGCTGCAACACTGCTGATGACCTAGTAACAGGGAAAACAGTCTTAGACACCAGAGAGTCAGCTCTGATTTCTGGGAAATATTAATGTAAGAAAACATGGGGTTTTGCTGGAAATCACAACAAAAACATCTCAGAAAGTCCACAGCAAGGGAGATGTGCTACAGAGGTTGGATCCCAGTGTCCTGAAACACTTCTTCCTCTGAGCTGTAATATAAGTTATGAGCTAATATCACCTCCCATGAAAACAATCACACTTCTGTAACAGGATGATAATTAGGAGCACCACCAGAGTGTGAATCTGGAATGCACCAGCCCTTCCAAAGCCCTGCAGCCAGCAAAAATATGTTGGGATACGAAGCTTCACAAAGCCTTTTCTTAAAATTAAGATCTCATCCTAAACCCAGGAAAACATCATAGCACTTCTTTATTTTCTAATCAGCTTTAGTTCTTTCCTTCTTATATCATCAGTAATGAAGAACTCACAGTCCAAGCTACGCCCTCCTTGCCCTCGGGTCCCTCAGCTCTCGCTCGTCACTGAACTCTGCCTGAACTTTGTGATCAATTCTGTTGACAAGGCAGAAATAGGAAGATGATTTAGCTGCTTTTCTGCTTCCCCAAAGCTGGAGGAGAGCAGCAGCCTCAGGACCAGCAGCTGTTCTGCCTCTGAGTCCGAGCAGGGAGCTGGAGATGCTGAGTGAGGCAGCAAAGTGAATTTTCCTGAGTCATTGTTCAGACTGGGCTGTGCAGCTCCAGGTGATGCCCTCTGCTAATCTTGAGCGTAGATCACACCACCTCAAGCACTCTCCCTGTTTTTACCTGCTGAGGCATTTACAGATGAGAGGAGGAAGCATCTGCATTGATTTTACAAGGTTCTGCAGTAAAAGAGGACAGTCCAAGCAACAGTGCCCTGCACTGTCACCTGATGAATAAAGAGATGCCCTTTATTGCTTGGTTCCACCACCGTGGTCTGAGACACCGAGGTGACTCCTGGGAGGGAAACAGGCTNTGCCCTTTATTGCTTGGTTCCATCATCGTGGTCTGAGACACCGAGGAGGGAAACAGGGAGGGGAAAGTTCCTCTGAAAAGGGCAATTGCTGCAGAAATAGTGCAAAACTATCCCAAAACAAACCTCAGCAGCAATCAGAGTGCGGAGGGATGTGGAAACTCGTCCAGGATGTGATTAGGAACCAGGGCTGTCTTGAAGGACTCCACCAAGAATGGTATCAGGGCAAGCTCACTGCTACTTCTGCTGCCTGTATTATTTTAGGAGCTTAGGGCAATTTGGGTGATTTCATTCTAATCAAAATCTTTTCCTATTTCTAATCCCTTCAGCAGATTAAATATTACCGGAAGGAAAATCAACACCCACACACAAAGCCTGGGCTGGGCCACTGAGTGCAGTTATTTATTGGAGGTCATTAGGGTTGAAAGAGAGGCCTTTTTGGCCAGCTAAGTACCCAGAAGGGAAGGACAAGCAACAGGAGAGATTTCTCTCACCCCTGAAGTAGTTTCTTGTTCTCTGCTATCGAAATAAATAGTCTGGAATGAATAAAATTCAAATTAGTCTCCATTCACTGAGACGGAGCTGTGCCAAGTGCTGCCATTTACTGAAGTCCTTCTACATCACTGCTGAAAAAGGAAAGTTCTAAACAGTGACATCTTGGAGACAGAATTTGTTATGGGCAGACTGTGAACAAAATGTATGCACTAATGTAAAATTCCCAGGGACTTGGAGTTTCTGCAGCCTGTGTCTAAACATTACCAAGGGTAAAAACAAATAGCATGATAATTTCTGCTTGCTTCAAGAAAAGGGGTCTTTGGACACTTTTATTGTGGTTTTCCATGCGAAATGGTTAAAATGAACTGTGAAAATTCTGACTTGAATGCAGGAAGAAATATTGCAGACACGACGAGCCCTTTTCTCCCTCACACATTTCTGTGTTAGGCACTGCCTGGATATTTCCCAGGCAAGCAATAAGAGCCCAAGTGGTAATGAAGTTATTTCCCTCCAACGTCAGGAGTGTTTGGAGCCACGGCCGTATCTCAGCATCTCCTGTACCTTTCATGTCTTGTTGTTCATCAAAGGAGCAATGAAAAGGAGCTGGGGAATGAGGTGTAGATGATTATGAATTATTGAAAGGGACGAGGAAGAAAGCGCTGCAGAAACAGGAGGAGCTGTTGTTTAAGCTCCAGGTAAGATGTTTTAAAGCCCAAATGAGAGAAGGGAATGTGAAAATGCTCTGAGTGCTGTTTGTGCTGCTTAATAGAGAGTAGGGGGTGTTGCTTCTGCAGTTTGCAGCACAAACTTGTCCTCACTCGAGCCAAGGGTAAAAACCATCCTCTCAAACCCCATCCTCTCCTGCCTGCACTCACCCAGACCAGCACTGGATGAGGACAAAACTTTTGGGAAGAAGAGCAACTGCACTGGAAAAGGTGCTTTTCCTTCAGGACCCTACACGGCATTTTATTTAAGACATTTTCTGTTGTCTGGTCCAGGCATTCAGCCTGAAATTTTGTGTCTTCCCTGAATCATTCAAAGAAGGATTTCCTTTCACTTCATGCTAACAGCCACTCGGCAGCTGTGGATGGATGGTGCTCCTGTCACTGATAATCTTCTACCTTCTTTTGCCTTTTCTTCATAAGACAAAACTTTCGTGTCTTCAAATGACTTTGTCAACCCCACTGGTTTCAAATTCTGCAAGTCTCTTTCAAACAGTGAAATCCAAAGCCACAGGAGGTGAGAATTTAGCAGTACTTCCATTTAATCCATGATCCATAGCATCTTCTTTTTAAAAATCTCTACAAGCATCTTTTGATTAGTTTGGTGGGCAGACTGAACAAATGGAGTAATTTCACGTTTTGCTTTACACTACCCCATCATGTTATAAAGCCAACCAGCATTTCTGCTTTCCAGACTCTTGCTTTTCATTGCATTCATCCCTCTTCCTACTTTATGCCTGGTTTGCTTTAGATTAATCCCCCATAGTGGACACACAGTAATTTCCTCAGGTTCAGCCCGAGTTTACGAGTGCCTTCCATTTTCTCTAATCTCTCCAGCTCTGTCTCTGTCTATCTATCCTGCCAGACGTTTCCCTTGATCCTACAGTTAAATAATGCATCTTCCTAGTGTTTACAACAAAAGCTGGGTTACAAACATGACTCACAGACCCATTCCTTGCCCAGCCACTCCGGGTCCCCCCTTTGCTGACCCTGTACGATTGCAATTTTTAGATTATAATGAACAAAACATTTGCTGACTATTTTTCCTCCCTGGCCTTTTAGCAGCCACAGCTGATAAGCCCTCATGACTTTGTAGGATAAGAGGAGGTAGGGAAAACAGATGGAGAGAGCAGAGTGATCACTTTACAGGAGGTCATGCCAGCTTTGGGCAGGGAAGCTCATGAGGAGCACTTCGACCTCCCTAAACTTCCTAATCCTTGTGCCTTCAATCAGTCCAAAAGCTCCTCTATGTGAAGGGGCCATGAAGCAGCCAGAGATCAGGGAAAAGTGGAATTATTGACAGCAGGACAGGAACTTGAGCAGCCCTTTGGGGTTTGCAGTACTGAGCCTTTTTGCTGCTGAAGCCTGGCAGTCCTGGGCTGGGGAATGGGAACTTCCAACCAAGCAGGGAAAGAGTTTGTAGGGAGGAACGAGCAAACCAAGGGCTCTGAATTCACTTTTGAAACATGAAGCTGCAAAGCACCAGGGTTATCAGAGGGGCGGAAGGTCTGACAAGGGGAGGGGTGAGGAAAGAGCTTGTTCTCTCTCCTGGTGGTGGGATTTTAAAAGGTGTTCAGTGTCAGCCTAATGAATTCATCCCCAAGGCAGATGCAGGGACTCGCACAAGGAGGAGNCGGGCTGGGGAATGGGAACTTCCAACCAAGCAGGGAAAGAGTTTGTAGGGAGGAACGAGCAAACCAAGGGCTCTGAATTCACTTTTGAAACATGAAGCTGCAAAGCACCAGGGTTATCAGAGGGGCGGAAGGTCTGACAAGGGGAGGGGTGAGGAAAGAGCTTGTTCTCTCTCCTGGTGGTGGGATTTTAAAAGGTGTTCAGTGTCAGCCTAATGAATGAATTCATCCCCAAAGCAGATGCAGGGACTCACACAAGGAGGAAAAGCTCTCTCCTTCCCTCTCCAAGGGAAAAGTGTGACACCCTTCAGAGGACAGGGGCTGGGGACCTGTTGCATTTGAGATGGACGCAACACTCACAAATCACTCACACCAACTCCATCCAGAAGGCAAGGAAGGCAAAAGCCATGTTATTCTACAACATCTCCATTTATATAGTCTCTTGGCACTCGTGCTGTGTCCCCATAGGCTTCTACGTTAACACCCCTTAAAATTATTGCTCCTTTACAACCAGCACCCGTTAGAAATCAAATCTAAGCTGATAACAACATCCCTCGAACAGCTGCGTGTTTTCCTCTCCTTGTTTTGGTTCCTTGCTTCTGTTGACCTACAGATCTCGTGGGTACAAACCGAATTCTCAAAGGTACGGAGTGGTTGTGCTCAAATCGGTGTCTGAGAGCTCCTGAGCAGCTGTCAGATCCCACAGGGACCTCTCTCAGCTCTGCAGGCACTGCAGTGCAAGCGCAGGGTCTCCTTCTAAGAGTTCCACACTGACGTGACCAAACAATATCTTTATATTTTAGCCTCAACCAGGCCAACATTTCATGGATTAAAGCAGATACAGATCTCAAGGAGGAACCAGCCAAGTTATTAAGAAGAGCTCAAGGGTGCTTTTTAACAACCGTGTGGTACTAAGTACACAACAATGAGTTTTATGCATATTGCTTTTAACACGAGGTCTCAAGGCTTGGGAAGAAACATAATTGGAATGATTTTTTATATTTTTTTTCCTACGTTTAATGCATCATAAATGGAGAACTGGATTTGTATGGTAATTTGAACAGTATGGTATTAAAAAAACAAGAGGAAGAAATCAATCTCACCACTAAAAACTCAAAAACAACAAAAAAATTCCAGACCTTCCTTCACTAGTTTTAAATGATTTGAAAAATAAATTTTAACAGGAGAGGGGAAAAAAATCAGCAGCATTCAGTATTCAAACCCACCTCACCTGCTTAGCAATTCATGTTTTAATCTGGCAGTTCGTCACAGTAGATAATGGAATTTTAACACTATTGCTCTTTCTATCTGAAAACTGAAAGTGCTTCTGTGTTTTATTCTTGAGCTACACAACTTTAAATAATCGGTCTTTCTAGTAACTTACCCACCTGTTAAAAAGCTGTCTTCTCCAGCAGAGTTAGTTCAAAATCAACTTCTTAATACCTCCCGTCCTTCTCCCTGAGTGGGAGCTTGTTGTGATATTTCAGTCTTGCAAACACAGCTCTTACAAGACCACAGTAATTATATTTATTTGATTTATGACTGGGAAACTGAGGCACGGAGATATTAAGTGATACGGCTGGGATGACAAAGAGAGAATTTTAACAATGGTAACTGGATTGTGACCACAATCTTCTCCCTTTTAATCCTGCACCAGCCCGTGGCAGATATTTCAGTGTGCACTGTAAGTCAGGTGCGTGTCTGTGCGCACAGGGAGAGCTCAAAAAACAACAGTACTTGTAGCCAGACATATCCATAACAGAGCACTTGAAACATCTGGTTAAAAGCTTCTTCAGATCCTCTTCCCAGAAAATTAACACCTTCTCCTGTCCATTTCCCTCTTCAAATTCTGAAATGAGTGTAATTTTCTCTAACTCGTGGTGGCACAGAGACAATCTCTCTGTCACCTGGCCCCGTGCAGACACCCTTCAGACAGCTTCTCTCTGAACCAAACCTTTCTCTGTCTTAATCATGTCTGCTGTTCCTGGCTGTAGAAATGCACGAAAATGGTAAAAATCTCCAGTCTTGGCACTCAAAGCGGTCAAGTATCAGGCTTCAGAGGGTCACCAGAAAGAGAAGTGATTATCTCTGTGGCTGTATCCTGGACTATATATTGGATATTTGTGGTATTTCAGTGATCCTGGGGTGCACCACAGAAACTACTCCCTTAATATCAGTCAGGAAAATGGTGTGATTCAGAAATGCTCTGGAACTGAAATAAAAAGTGCTTGGTAAGAAAAGCATTTCTATACTTCCCAACTTTTATCTCACCGAAGGGTTTATGTTGTCAAGATGTTTTCAGCTCTGACAGAAACATCAGAGTGCAAAGTCCAAATGTGCAGAGAGAGTCAGAGAGAAAATGGGGGTTTGTACTCCAGAAGGAAACTTCATTTATCAGCAACAGCCTCCTGCTGATTATCACCAGGGCTGCCCTTTCAAACCCCTTGGTTGCTAAGCTCTCAGTGAGGTCAAAAATGCTGACCAGATTAGCTTCCTGATGTGCACACACTCAGACAGATGTGCCCTTTGGTTCGGACCTCCTGATGCTCAGGGATGGCAGAAAACCTTCCTCAAACACCCAGCGTGTGTGTGGTGCTCAGGGCGAGGTGATCACCGGAGCTGAAGTCAGGAGAGGTTTGTTCTGCAGTCCTGGCAGACCTGAGACTGCCTCCCTCGAAACCCTGACTGCACAGTGCCCGGGCATTTCCCCCGATCCATCCCTCACCGTGGAGAGCACACAGCACCCAGCCCCGAGCCGTGGCATCCAGCTTTTCCTCTGCCCATGCCACACAACACATTAATTCCTTAAACCCTTTTAAACCTAAGCGATTCGTCCCTCATGCAAAATTCACTGGGGTCCATGCAGGAATGATTATCCATTTGAGATTCCTTCCTCAGCTACAGCTCATTAACAGGCATAATTTTCTAGATAGCCCAGAGAAAAAGAGCACAGAAAACTTCAGGAAACTTCAGCAAAGTTGGCTCAGGTTCAGTCTTTGTGCGTGGAGAGGAGTGAAACAGCACAGAAATGGGTGTGTTACACGTCATGAACATTATTTTACATTTACATAGCAAAGAAATGCCCCAAATGGTTCATTTGCTTCAGTGATAATTCAGAAGTGGCCCCTTTCAGCTTCATCAGACTTGAAAAAGCAAAAAAGAAACTTTTACAGAGACAAGAAAGGAAATAAGGAATAAAATACTGCCAGTGAGATGTGACTCAGTCTTCCAAGACAATTTGTGGCACAACAGGACCGTGGATCATGACTGAGGTTTCCAGGGGCAGGGATGAACCAGCAATATTTTATAAAAGTGTTTAATAAACCCAGGGTACCTGTGGCCTGATTTACCACATGTTCCTGGGTCACTGCAGCATTATTCTACTGGAATCAATACTGCTGCAAGTTGGTAAGACTTGAATAATGAAGAGGTGGATCGAGTGCTTTACAGTCAATTTAATTATTCATACAAACGAGGCATTTGGCAAGAGAGGGGATTTCTATTGCTTCATAAAGACAAATTATGAGGGAATGAACAGGAACATGAAGCAAACATTCCTGGGCTGAATAAAATGTTGGCGTCAGTCCTTAAAGTTTACCTTGCAATGTGTAATGTCATAATTAAATGGAGAAAAGAAGGCCAAGCTATTCTTCATGGCCAATGAGTAATACAGGGATCTGAAAAGAGGCCGAATTTCCATGTAACAAGGCTATCTAAATCCAATTAATTCCAGAAGTGCCAACCACAATGGAAGCATTTAAATGACTTTTTGGGTGTTAAAATGCTCTTTTCAATCACATGTAGTTTCTTTTCTTTTTTCCCAAATCACCGAGAAGTTGTTTTCTTTATCGTCAGCTTTCACATGGCACAAATATAAAGAACCTGGGAAAGGCCAGGCCTATACATTGGCTGAGGCCTAAAGGAGAATTAGAGCTCGTCGACAACAGCCTGGGTACTCAATCAATAAAAGAAACAGTATCAAATAATTTTGTGATGAAATGGCACCCACTGAAGATTCAGCACTGGGCTGATTTCTAAGCCAATGAATGAGGACAGTGCAGGCTTTTAAAATTAATTTCTTTTCCTCATTTTTTTCCCTCCCCTTTTCCAGTGCATTCATATTTCCTTAAATAATTATTTTGATTTACGCTTTTGTTTTCCCCCTGACTTTAAAAGCCTGAAATGCATCTTGTGTTAGAGATGCCAGGCAAAGCAATTATCTTGGTATTATATTTAAGCATTACAAAAAGCCTGTTTGGGGAGGCAGGAGGATTGACAACAGTGCCTTTATTAAATTACAAACTGCTCCCTGCAGAATGACTGGGAGGGTGGAAGCATTTCCGAGTGAGATTGCCCATTATGTACAGACATCATCACTCTGGAAATATCTATACGTGTCCATATGGATATAACCAGATAATTCAGACCTTTTTGGCTCTTCTGACAGAGGAATATTGTGAGGAAAGGATTGCATGATCAACCCAAAGATGCAACACCAACCTAAGAGAGCCCAGGCCACCCCCAGGTGTCTCAGCACAAAAACATCCCCACAAGGTCACACCAGCAGCCCCCATGTACACCATCTATCTAAAATCTTGGGAAAAAAAGAACGGGAAAGCATCCACCTTGTGGTAAAATATCTCCCTGCTGCCCAGAAATAGGTGGGCTGACTTTCAGTGCCAGACATTGGATCTGCCTGGGGAACCTTTGTGGCATAAATTTCTCAGTTCTTTTCTAAATACTTTACACTTTTGGCCACTGCAACAGCATGTGCCCATAAATTCTGCAGTTTTATTATGTGCTGTGTGGAAAAAAAGGAAAAGTACCTCTGTACTGTGCATGTATCTGCTCTTTATGCAGGATTCTGGCATAACTGCAGAGAACAGAACAGGAGAGGTGAAATCACAGGTGAGCAAGGACAGTGAACGCCACCAGCTTTCCCATCTCCCACAGCACCAACTCTTATCAGACCCTGAAAAAAAGTCCTGTGAATGCTTTCATTGCTGAAGTCTGTAGGGAAAACATGCTCACTTCAAAGGATAACTCTGCCGGGTTCTCCTGTGCGTGCCACAGGGACAGGATTTGAGCTGCACCATCACAGCCACGAGGCTTCCAGCCAGCTGGGCAAGCACCTCCTTCTGCTCCTTCCTCAGCAGCAGCACCTTGTCCTTGTTGTACAACAGGATGAGAGAGGGAGGGCTAAACCAAATCACAGGAGAATGGCAAAACTTGCAAAGGAGAGAGAGGAATGTTATCCATGCCAACAAATCAGGGAAGCATATGGAAACTGCATTTAAGGCATAGAGGGTGTGTAAGGAGTTGATATAACCAGATGGCTAAAGAGCAAGGACAGAGCAATCCCAGAAACTGTAAGGGAAATGGGGAACAGAGAAAGAAATTAAGGATTATGTTGAAAAGGGCAAAGAGAATTTAAGAGGAAAGCTACAGCAGTAGTTATGAAAATTACAAAAAAAAAAGTGAAAAACCACATCAGCAGATGTTAGAACTGAGCCAGGAATTTGCCTTTCCCTCCTGGGGAGAGGTATCAGTGCTGAGGAGGATCTCCCACAGACGTGGCAGCAGAGCAGAAGCAGAGCCTGGCCAGGCCAGAAGGACAGCTTTGGGGTGAGGTACACGTTTGAGTCCTTCAGGGCTGGGTTCAGGGCCTGGCTTCCTCAGACACCAAATTAGGTATTTTTCTTCCATGTACCTTCATGTCTCATTAATAAAATTCAGATAGAAACATTTCTATCCATTCTCTGTCTGTGTCTGACAGGTATTTGTATGATTCTAGCCAGCAATGAGGTCCTGGTCTAGCTGCAGGCACAGCTGCAGATCCCAATAAAGCCACCACTAGAGTACCCAGTATTGGAATGGAAGTCTTAAAATACGTGTATTTCTTGAGAAATAAATGTAGCACTTAGATCACTCAGCTGCACACAGCATTTACTCATTGCTTTGGATTTATTCACCCTCTTGTCAGCTGGTTTCAGAAAAATAACCTTTAACAACACCACGCAAAGGCTTCACAAGGTAAGAAGGAAATGCTAATTGGTTTTATCCCTTTGTGAAACAATCCATCCAAAGTTAATTAGAATAGGTTTGCTTTTTCCTTGCAGAAATAATCCATCAGAAAGATTGATGGGCAGAGCAAGCTGCATCCTGCACAAAGGTGGTGGGATTTAAGTGATTCCGAGCTGTGCTCCCAGAACTCCGTAGCCTTCAGGCATCTATCCGCTCCTTCTCTGTGGATGGCATAATTAGGGCTTGAGTGAAAACCCCAGTGTGAAGCCTGATAAGAAGTTAATCTTGTGGGCACCACGTGGGCCAGGAGAGATGTGCCCCAAAAGTCCAATTAGCAGAGGCTTCCTGCCCTGGGCTGTGCCACAGCCTTGCTCAGCCCTGACAAAGAGCTGAGTAGCAGCAGCTCAGGGTTCACAAGCCCCTCACACTTCACAGGGGTGAGGAGCACTTTGTCCCCTTCTCACTTCTCCTGGTGACCTGCACACTCCCATGTAAATCCCACAGACTCACACTTCTCTCTGGAAACGGGATTCACCTCAGGGCCTTCAGCCACACCAGGCATGGACACGAGCTGAGGTCTTCTCCCTGGTTGGGGAGCCCCACAGAGGGTATTTATCAACAGAACCTGACCCCCGGATTCTTGGACCCGAGGCCACACAAGCAGAATTAGTGTGAAATCTGTGTCATCCCAACTGCAGAACCCAAAAGCATCACAGCAAGCTCAGCCCCCTACAGCCGTGCATGAGCAAAGTGAGAAAATGATAAGGTTTGATTTCCCATCACCTGTAAAGAGGAAAGGAGAAAGTTCTTGGCTGTTGGAAAAGCACTGCAGATCTGGAAAAGAGAGTGCTCAGCACCTGTGCTTTACGAGCCAGAGGCCCTTTCATTTATGGGAGGAAAGCACCTCCCTAATAGCCAAAGGAATGCTGAGGCACAGCACCCATGGACCGTACGAGCTCCCCTTTCCATCTAGGGATAGTTAAGAGTAAATCCCAGTTTCAAGAGGGATGCAGGTCATGGAAGCTGCTGCTGACGAATTGAAGTGGTTTCTCCAGACCAAGCGACTGTAGCATGACTATGATGGAAGGAGTTAATAGACACTGAAATTGTTTTATTAAGTAGATTTGCCAGAATTTACTGATTCTGAAACCTCATTAGCCGGGGACTTGTACTCCATGTTCTTACCCAGTTGCTGCCTGCTGCCTGCTGGATACACAGAGGGATGCTGGAGAGATTATTTCTAAGCCCTTCCCCCTTCCCTCTCCCCTCCTCTTCCAGGACCACATTGACAGTCCCGGGGGAAAGAGAGGAGAGGCAGGCAGAGGGCAGGATCCACCAGCTCTCCCTCAGCATCCTTCAGCAGGAAGCCCCAGGAGCCCAGGAGAGGAGCTGCCCCTCAGGACGCCTCGGCCGAGGATCCCTTAGCACAACATATGCTACATGAACACGCACGGCTGCTTTCCCCTTCCAGGAAAGAAGGAGAGAAGAGGGAAGAGGAGAGAGACAGCCAGCTCCAGAGTGCTCCAGCGATTTCCCATGTAATCAATACCGGGCAACCCCCCCGGAGCTGCTGCCGGCCCCTGCTCCGTGTGCGGCATGTGAGCATCACCTGCGGGGCAGCCTGGCTCCCGGCAGCGCTGCCTGCCCCTGCTCTGCTGCTAGGCGGCTTCGGGCAACTTTCCTGGCGATGTTCGCACTCCGCTGACTTGGGGTAAGAAGCGCCTTTTAATCTCTAGAGGTTACGGACAAAACCAGGGGTTTGTCCCTGGAAGGAGGCGGGGAGCGCTTCAATTGCTGCCCCGCTCCCAGCTGACAGAACACTTTCCGCCTGCTTAGCAAAGTTTTCCCCGCGGTGGGCAAAGGTTCCCCTCTAACTTCTCAGCAATTTGCGGTGGCACGAGGTCGGGTTGATCAGAACAGTCACCATTTAGGCAGCACTTTCCCACTTAATGCATTTTGTAAACCTCTCCCGGCTAATCCTTGCAATCCCCCCGAGAGGCAGAACGGGCGTGCAGCGAGAGGCAGAGGAACCACAATCTGAGCAGTCCGGTTAAAGCAATTAGGAACTTTGCATCCAGCTGATGGCAGGTAATTGACCACTCCATCTCTGATAACTATTAAGCAGCTTAGTTGAGTCAGCGCGTGGTTAAGGGTTTATAGAAATAAGAAAGCGAAGCGACCGGAAAATACCGATCTAACGATGCCCTAGACCTGCCGGGGAAGAGCCCGAGGTGTTGGATTTGCAGGCACCCGAGCCTCGGTGATAATTATGAATGAGGCTGTAGCTCTGCTCCGTGCCTGTGTTGCCAGACAACCAATGAGGCTGCAAAGCCAAGCTCATTCACAGCCTGCAGGTTTCGGGAAGAAGCACAGAGGTGACTTTTACTTACAAAACAGGCACTCATTAATTCTGTGGTTGAGGAAAGTGGCTGGAAATACCTTTTCTCTTGCAGTAACCTCTGCTATGTTTTCTCCTCCTCCCTGTATCTTCTGGCTGACAGATCCCCCTGCTCTGATGCCGTTCTGGATGTCCCGGTGAGAACTCTTAGAGATGCCTATTCTCTCCAGAGGCAGTGACCAAGACTATAGTAACATTAGCTACAACTCCTGTAATTCCTTGAGCCACCTCCTTCCCATCTGCGTGGAGACCCCTTCTGTCAAGGGGGTCCACTACCAGAGGGCCAGGAGGATTTACCACCCTGACCAAGTGTCTGCAGTCGATCTGAAGACAGAGATCATGATCAATGTTGGAGGCATCAAGTACCTGCTGCCTTGGAGTACCTTAGATGAGTTTCCCCTGACCAGACTGAGCAAACTAAAGCTTTGCAGCAGCTACGAAGAAATCATCCAGCTGTGTGACGATTACGATGAAGACACCCATGAGTTCTTCTTTGACAGGAACCCCAACGCTTTCGGGATGATTGTCAGCTTCCTAGCAGCGGGGAAGCTGATGCTCTTGAGAGACATGTGTGCCTTGTCTTTCCAGGAGGAGCTGAGGTACTGGGGCATTGAGGAATCCAACCTGGAGAACTGCTGCTTTCGGAAACTGTTCCAGAAACTGCAGGAGCTGGCCGAGGTACACAAGGAAGAGGAGCTCCGGAGGAGCAAGGAAGCTTCGTTTGTCTTGGATGAGAAAACCAGATTTGGACAGTTCATGAACAGACTCAGAGATATGGTGGAAAATCCCCAGTCAGGACTGCCAGGCAAAGTCTTTGCTTGTCTCTCCATCCTCTTTGTGGCCACCACAGCTGTAAGCCTTTGTGTCAGCACAATGCCAGACTTAAGAGCTGAAGAAGACAGGGTAAGTCAGTCCTTTTTAACTGGTCTAACCACAGAGTGAATGAAAAGTCTGTGACAGAAAACGCAGAAATGGCTTAAATCAGTTGTGTCATTTTCAAGTGCTATCATGTTAAGAATAATGGGAACAAATATTGTACTGATTTTTAGCTAAAACACAAGAAAGCTTTTGGACAGAGCAGATATTTCAGCTCTCCAAAAGTATAGGACTGTTCTTCCTTCTTGAGAAGCAGCTGCCAGATTAACTTGTTAGCACTGAGACTCTCAAACTGACATTGTGGAGTTTTCAAGATGCTTCCCTCTCTAGCTACGAGCAGTCTCTCCTTTGGACACATCAGCTACAGAAATATTTTCCTCTGACATCTTTAGCTTTAAAACAGCTGGGTACCTTCCCTTGTGATAAAACACTTGGATGCTTAAAGAGGAAGAAATATTCATTAATTTTTATATGTTACATTTCCGTAGTTGCATAAAGATTGAAGGATGAGAGGCAGATGAAGTATTTCTCCACATGCTGATACTTAAAAGCTGTGCCTCCAAAAATCACAATTCCATGCTAGGAGAGTTCTGTATTTGCCCCATATATTTGTACATATTGTAGGAGCAATATCAAACACTGTCTGAACTGCTAACTGCATTTAAACCCTTCTCAAAGAACTCACCCACATTAATTCAGGGCAAATAAATCAAGCCTGTATCACACATGAAGGATCTTCTCTATAACATTGCTGTAAATATTTCAGCATTTGAAAGATTTATTTTTGTAATAATAAACCAGAGAAAAGTAAGAATCCAAAGCTATTTCAGATGTGGTAACGTCCAAATTCATCAAATAACCCTGACTAATCTCTATCATGAATCCTGCACTTCATTTGCAAATTGCCCTTCCAAAAGTGCTGAGGAAAACTGTGTGAAATAAACTCCCTGCCCCTATGCTTGCTGTAAGACAAGACACTCCTCAGAGTGTCACATATTGATGAATAAAGTCATTTTTACATTTATAGCACAGCCTGGTGTGCACAGTACAAAAACCTCTATCTATTTTACTGCTCAAGCCGTTGGTCAAAGCAGCCTTGTCATGGTTAAAATATGTCCTGATATTTGATGTCTTTGAATAAAACTGAGGACTGCACAGAAGACTGAAACCTAAGATCATTCTTGTTCCATTTTAACCCCTTGGATGCTAACTTCCATTTGCTCAGGAGGGCTCCAACCTTCCAGGAATAAGCTTGGTGCTCTTGCAGCCTTCCTCAGCTATTATTTTTGGCTGAAAAAAGGAAGAACTGCGTTCACAGGAAAAGCTGTTAACACTGTTCCATTGCTTCTTCCAAGGAAGTACTTTAAATATAGAACATCCTTCTTCCAGCTCGATGTACAAACATTGCAAACTCTGCTCCAGCGAGTGCTTCCTACTAACTTTGTTAATGGAAGTGGCTCGATGCTTTTTATCTTCATTTCCCAACCACTGCAGAAAAAGCTTTGATAAATCAGTCCCATGCAAAAGAACCAGCACATGAGCAGAGCTGAGCTAGCTGTAAGAGGCTGTGTGTTTTAAAAATAATTAACTAAGTTAGAAAGAAAAGCCTGCTGAGGGTTGTGAGCGTGTCTGGGAGCTGCAGTGAAGCTGCTGCTCCTGGATTTCCCATAAAACAAGGATGACATTACCACTTGGGAGATTTGCATGTATATCACTACCTTAAAAACAAGCAAACTGCATCAGAACAAGCTCAAAAGATGGATTGTTTAAAGTGCAGGGGAGAGCATGAAGGATGAACTTGAGGAAAGGACCACATTTGTCCAAATGTTCGGAAACATTCCAGAGTTTACACTTACAGCACCAGCCTAATGCACTTTGTCATCGTGCCCCAGAAGCACAGAGTATTAAAAGTCCTGTTCTTTGAATTATGTGATGTTCTGCCAGAGGAAACATAGGGGAATATGTGAGACAAAACACTCATGCCTTGTGGAAAAGCAGAGAATCCAAACTACTAAAGAGCAGGTTTTGCATCCCTAGGTTCCCATCCCTAAATTCTTAGCCTGCAACAACCAAGATTTTCTTCCTGGGATCTCAAAAGTGCATTTTAACTAGAGCTGGACAAATAACTCCATGAAGGTAATTGACTAAAATTAGGACTTCTTGGCTGCAGCTGAGTCATACTTAGCAAACTGCAACTCTCCGTGGGTTTGTAACTCAGAACTGTTCCCTGACCTCAGAAAGTGCCTGCGAGATGGGGCCACATTTACCAGGAACCTGAGACAGGCATGCAGGACCTGAAATTTTTGCTTTTTGGTCTGAACACAAAGATGATTCGATATCTGTTTGCTCAGTGACAGAAAACAGTCAAATTCCTTCACAAAGTTTCTGAACAACCCGCAATTCCACACCTGAATTCAAAAATTACCTATCCTGAGGTTTATTCAATTCTGAATTAAAGCTTGGCAAAGCCTCTGTGGTAAATGTCCTTAAAAGTATTGCAAGGATCCATTTTCCAGTGTCACTAACGCTGGAAACTGAATTTATCCATATCATCCATTCTGAAAAACAGACAAAAAAGGCTTTACCTCTGCTGTACATGTACCACTCTAGGGTCCTGTTCCTTCTCATCACAGCCACAGCAAGAGAGTGAAAACTGGCTGGAATCCAGCTCAGGAAGGATCAGAGTCAAAAAAAAGAAAGGAAAAAAAAAGAAAAAATAATGCAAGGTGACTTCCACTTCACTCCCTTGGCTCGGAGGCTGCTGATCCCACCCTGCAGGCACAGCAGATCCCTTGTCCTTTTAGCAGCTGCTAAACCAGGTCTGCTCAGAAGGGAGAAAAGCTGCCTGGGCAGGCAGAAGAGCAACCAGGAGTCCTCACTGTGCGAGGGAAAGTGAAAACTCCGGTCTGCCTCCGGGAGAGGGATGGCAGGGAGCCAGGAGAGAGCATCTGCATCAGGGAAACCCAGTCACCCTGGCAACCAGAGGGGAGGGAAGGAGCCAGCGCCAGGGGCAGCACGGGGGAGAGCAGGGGGAGCTCAGAGGCAGGGATGCGGCTGAAAGCCAAATAAAGAAGGAGTTGTTGTACCTGCACCGTGCACACACACTGCAGAATAGGTCAGATGCCATTTAGGAACCTCCTCGGGAAAGAAAACCACAGAGATTCGAGCAAACAGTTCTGTAAGTTTACATCGCATCTGTGCACGCCGTGAATCCCCAGCCAGAGGGAGCAGTCCCAGGTGAAGGGTGAGCCAAAAGTTCAGCAGAACTGGAGAGCAGCAAACCAACAGCTCTGGTGAGCTCAAGTTGAAGCCTGACCTTGAAAGAAGTGTACAAAATGTTTTATCATTTATGAGGCTAAGGAAAGAGGAGTCATCAGTAACAAGGTTATGTTATTTAGGCATAAAACAGTGGAATTATCACATTCTCCGGGGGCAATATATCCTTGTCCATGGTATTTGCATCTGATTTTTACAGAGATCAAACTGTCTATGGTGAAAAAGCAGGTTTAATATCATCAGCATGTAGTAATCGAGGCACGTAGAGATAGGAAAAAAGGCATATTTAGAGGTGAGGAAATCTGTTATTGATCTGAACAGGAAGCTTGAGAAAACTGCAAATCTGAACTGGAGACCAAGCACACAGGACAGGAAAGCTGAAGTGATGAAATTTGCCAGCATTACCCTCAAATGAAAGAGCTCATCCCACTAGAGACAAGAGAGAAGTCCCACCAAAGTCCCCCAAAAGTCCCAGCCCCATGTAAAAGTCAGGATCTAAGGGGGGGTCCCTGCTCAGCACATCCAACCCAAAGGAAGAAAACATCATTACACCAGAAAACCATGGAATAAAACCACTGCAGAAGAGCCTGGAGAGGGGGAACACTTTGAAGTACTCTTGGGACTTTCCTTAGGATGAGACATTTTGTTTAATGAGTCCCTTAAATTGGCATCCTCTAGAGAAATGACTCAGCAGAAAGGCTACAGCAAGGTCTGTACCTCGGGAAGGCAGCAAATTAAGGTCGGGGGGAAGAAAACCCCCAGATATTTCCATTCCCTGACCTTGCTTCTACTAATTTTTGTATTTGCTGTTAACTGACCTTGAGAAGCTTGAAATGGCTTTAGGTATTTTATAGAACCTAATGAAACATGACCAGCATGAGCTGCAACCACTGATGTTTCATTTGAAGGTTTTATCCTGAAGCTCACAATGCTCATTTTTTTAAAGCTTCTTTTCCTGGGATCATTTGGTTACGTGAAAACCAAATTCCTTTTAGAGGAGTGAGTTTCTAGTCTCTGGTTGCACTTAAAATCCATAAAACCTGAACAGATGAGGAGAACCCAGTACTTAACACATAGAACCACTTTTAAATTATATTTTTTTTATTCTATACCATTATTCTGAAGGCTCTGATTAGATTTTTCAATGCCTGATGTTGCTGAAGTTTTCTGTATGATACTGAAGCCAGAATATTTGCCTTGCACACTGGAGGAAACTGCCAAGAAACAGGTTTTCTTTGAAACTGGGGTAATTTTACTTTACAGAGGGAAAAACCTAATTTATTTGCCTCACTGTGAAGAGAAAGAAAATGCAATGCTCATTTCCAAATGTAAGACTACAAAGGCGTGTGTGTACATGCCTAGCTATTAACACACTGCTATCCACATACGGCTTGAAATTACCTGGAACAAAATAAAGCTTTGGCTTTATTGCATCTGCTCAAGCACTTTATTCTGGGTTCTTACCAGGTCACTTTCTGCGGACAACCCCTCTCCTAAATTGTCCAAGAATCCAGTGCAATTCTGACTCTTTTCAGACCATTTTGATCAGCAAGGAAAGTAGGAAAATGTGCTTCACTGGAGCACCAAAACCCTCCTGGTCTGGGTGTGTACTCAGCAGAGTGGAACCCAGCTGATTTATGTGCTTCATGGACTGAATTAGCTAAATTAATAATGATTGAAGAAAGATTAAATAAGAAGCCATTAAACAGCAGAAATCAGAATATTCAAGCCTGGGACTTTGATAGATATTTATAAATTACTGCTTTATGGGATCTGCCTTTTTTTGAGGTCAAACACCAGGAGCTTTGACCTTGAAATTGCATCGTCATGTTAAGACCCTGATTTCGGAGTTCCACATGATAAGAGACCATTTCCCAGGCATCCACGCCCAGAACTGCATAATTCAGCTCTGAGTCTGTTCTGTACAACACTGATAAAGTTCATATCACTTAAGCCCTGCTCTCCATGGACAGCGAGGGCACCGGGGCCATCTGTGCCCCAGCGCACCCCCCTGCCACACAAAATAAGTGTCTGCACAAACTCCTGACCTTCCAGAAAGGGAAGGGATCCTGCCTGGCTTTCCAAAGCCATGGCCCAGTGTTCAGAAAGCACAATTAGACATTATTAGTTTGCCTTATGTTCACCCCTTTTGGCTGTGTCCCAGCAGCGCTCAGGCTCCGAGCTTTGCACGCCATCCTGGGGGGACACCCAGCTGTTCCAGCTGTTCCAGCTGTTCTGCACTCGGCAGTGCACCAACAGCTGTGCCAGCACGTGTGTCCCTCACTGGGAGCCAGGATTTCTTTCCCCTGTTGCTGCTTTCAGGGTTGTAATAGTTACAACCAATAATTACGACAGGGTTGTAGTAGTTCCCTCTCCTCACCTGACTCACCTCAAGGGGTTCAGCACAGATGAGTGTTTAATAAATGCCTACTTTGGGAAGGTGGGTGTTCCCTTTTACGGAGCCATCCCATCTCTGCAAAACCCTGTTTGAAACTAATTCATGCTCCAAGTTGCTTCCCACAGTGTCAGCACCTCACATTAGCAACACTATCTTCCCTTAGAACAGATTCAACCACATTTGGGATGCCCTGGACTCCCTGGACTCCAGAGTTACAATAAGAAGGAATTTCTGCTCCAAAGAACTTACAGTACAATGAGAAAAGAAACAGAGAAACACTAAGAGGCAAAATGGTTTGACCAGCAGCAAAACTGTCACTTGAAGGTTATCCTCCCAAGTCCCAGATGAATTCCTTGTCATTTTGACTACACCTCTCTTCACAGTTACAAAATTAAGTCTGTTAGATTTCTTACTAGAAAACCAAGAAAGTTTACTCTTTCACACCTTTCCCCTAACACCAACACTTTGGAGTCACCAACTGCTTTAAATTAAGTTGACATTCTCAGACTGACTCTCGCAGTGTTTGCAGACTAAGGACCCAAGTTTAAAAGTTAATTGAAATCTTTTATTTTAGGTACGCTTTCCCCCAGAAGGGATAATTATTTGTTGGACAGAGAGCAATAATTTCTTTCTCTGTTCTTTCTAATGTCCACATTAATACGATACCAATATCAGTTTAGTTTCCTCAAACGTTGTAGTTGTAGTAATTGTTTTCCTAAGGCCAGGCTTTTTTCCCATCAAGCAGGACAAGTGGGAGCTCATTGTGTTCTCAGAATACGCAGCACTGCTTTAACAAGCTCATCATTCCCTAAATCAGGTTAGAGTCTCTCTCTCAGCAGCCTGTAACCTTCTGATTTTATTGCATCAATCTGAAACCATAAATCCAAGTGCTGATGTGATCCATAGCACAGGGTTTCCAAGCTCTCCTTCCCCATCATTTGATTCAGCAGAGCGTGGTTTAATTATTCAAATAGCGGCGTCAATGCGGCCGCAGTGATTCAGCAGTACCTGCAGCACTGCAGCTGCATCCCGCAGCTCAGGTATGCAGGGAACACGGATTGGCACCACGTTTTCCTAACCGAGCCATCACTTCACAGCCAGAAGGGATTTCTCTCCTGTGCCTGTCCATTTCCTGCTGCCAACGGGATGAGAACAGCCTGGAGCCAGCTGGGAGCATCAGTTCCCGACACCGAGGTCTTGCTCTGCCTCTGTCGCTGCCTCACCCCACTCTTGACCTGCAGCCCTCTCTGTATTCCCACTGCCTTGGATCTGTGAGCAGGCAAGAGCATGAAGCAAAGCTTGTTTTCCCACTATCCCATTAGTTCATATCTTTTCCACAGAGAGAATTGCTCAGGGAGAAGTTCTAGACCAGGATGCACTGCCCAGATATAACTTTGAGACGTGCAAAAGGCTGGAACACAGCCCCTGACCCAGGAAATGGCAACCCTGGGCTTGGAGAGGGAAACTCCTGCCAGTTTCACTTCTAAAACCTGCACCTAGAGGGCTGACTGGTTTTGGCCAAAGGGCCAGGCTGCAGGAAGAGCAGTCGTGCTGGGATAAGTGCTGGACAGCACAAGCTGGCAGAAGGCAGGCCAGGAGCCACAGCACAGGCTGAGCCCATCTGCTGCCCCTCCAGTGGCCACTGGCCTCTGTCCACCAAGCAGTGTGTGCATCACAGGAAGGATCTGAGCAGCAGCCTGACCGTGCCAAACCAAACCTGCACCCGCCAGGATAAATTCAGCAGATGTGAACCGTGACCTTGCACCAGCCACGGAGCCAGGCACGCTCAAGCTCTCCTCGGTGACCTTCTGGCAGGGCCCTTCCACTGCAGAGGGATAAGAGGGCGTGGGTCCTGTATTTAGGGAAACTCCTCTAGGACTCCAACAAAAGGAGCATATGCTCTATGAGCTCCTTCCCGGCCTGGCTCTGGCTCCATCAGCTGCGGGTGACTGAGCACCAGGACAGCCTTTCCTCGGGAGCAGTCACTGCTGCATCCCGGGCGGAGCTGGCTGGGAGCAGGGCTCCGATCCTTTCAGTCCATTGCTCATTTGTTTTATGATGATGAGCCAGCTGGTTCCCATAAACATGCCCCAGGAACAGCTGTGTTTGCATACAGTGGTTCAGTCATGACTTCTAGCTGGGTTCAAGGACTTTTATCAGCTTGGTGCATAAATGACAAGAGGTGCCCTTCTCACAAGTGTGCTGTGTGAGCAACATGGATACTGTGTGCTGAGGCACACACTGATTTCCACTCTACAGCCCTGGAAATGTGGCATGATTGTGAAACAATCCAGATACTGATCGAGCTGCACTTACTAGCCAAGTGTTCTACAAACATTGGAGGAACTTTTGCTATTTAACTCGGGGACAGATCATTTGACACAGGAAACACTTGGAACCACTGAGACCACCCTGAGCAGTGCTCGCTGGCAAGCACAGGAAGGAGATCATGGCAAGTGCTGTAGTTTTGCTTCTTTTACACCTCAGACTCCACCCTGTTTATAGATTGTGGGAAATCCCAAATTACACACCACAGAAAACAGGCTCAGATTGCTGCCAATAAACTTCCACTTGGAGACAATCACACCAAAGGCAGAAAGTTGGTATTGATCCAATTTCATCCTCACACAGCTGCAGCACTGCACTCCCAACATAATGGGAATAACAGGATTTCTTTACTTGTGCTTCAGATAAGAGGGAATAAAGGGCAAATATCCACTGCAAAAGGTATTAGGGTAAATCTCTGGCAGTAGGAAACTCATTGGTGGATCAGGTAATGATTCAGGACAAGTTTTTGATTGTAAAGTGTCTTAGAGTGCAGACAGGTGGGACACAAATGTCCAGCACAGAGCAGACATTGAAGGAGCAAGAGTAGTTCCTTGGTGGTGTCATACAGTTATTCAATAATAATAACGTTTTTTCTTGTCTAGAAAACCTAAAAAAGTGAGCAGCATCTGGCAACCAGCATGGATAGATGAGAGATCTGTTTTGCTGGGGAAATTCTGATTCAGTCTCCCTGGGCATTACTAAAGTTACTGATGCACGTAAAGATATTATTTTCACTAGATGAGATTTATACCTGTTGTAGGTTAGGTTAGCGCTGCGTAACTCTGGGATCTCATTTTGTTTATTATCCTAGATGTCATTACTCTCTAATTAATGTTCCCTGGCAAACTAAGAGGCCAGGACATTTATCTCTTTTTATCTTGTGAGTGGCACATATCTCCAGCGTATTTAGCTGGAATTCACAATTAGTGAATAAATTTCTTTTTTGCTGCCCTATCCCTGGAAGTATCCAAGGCCAGGCTGGACAGGGCTTGGAGCAACCTGGTCTTTAAGGTCCCTTCTACCCAAACCATTCTTGGATTCTGTGAGTGGAAAATAGAAGCCAGCAGAATTGCCTTGCCCACCTGCTTCCTCTGGCTGTTGAGGGAACTGGGTTAGCTGGACTGCTGTTCTTCTATTTTTATTAAGAATCTATATTTTTTTTCCTATTTAAAGAGAATTTAACAGAAATATGCTAAAATGAGCAATCTCACTGTAACACCATAAACTCCAGCACATAAGAGCACACAGAAAATAAGCCACTTTCTTCTACACCAGAGGGGAATAATGAAAAGCAAGCTTGAATTGCTGACTATCTCTGGTGGTAGAGGAGTTTGAAACAACTCCTTTGCTTCTCCGAGGTGGTTTATAAATCTAAGAAACCACTCAATATTTCAGGCATCAGGCTCAGTATATATCTTTTTACACACAAAATACTGTTTCATTCATTGCTGAGCCAAATGCTCATTTCATGCAGAAGATCAATACCAGGCACTCATTTTATTACATTTATATCATAGGTCGTAGAATTTCTGCTGGGGGGAAGTTCCATAAATCCTGGTAAATTCTTGCATTGTTGAAAAGTAAATCTGCAGGATGAATAAAGCCTAAAGAGTTACATACTCACTGCTGGGCCTGCCAAAACTGCTCTCCCATCAGAGTCAGTGACAGGTTGAGGACTGATTGAAGCTATGGCGGTGTAAAACATGTCAGGGGGTTTTGTGGAAAAAAGACCACCCCCCAAAAATAAAAATAAAAATAAATAGAACCTCATTTTCCCCTCTTGCTCACAGTCAGCACCACACCAGCTCGGAGCTTTTAGAGCTCCCACTCCACCGTGGTACTTCACGTGTGAAACTGCAGCAGGAGGAAAAGAGCTCAGCGAAGCTTTGACTCAAAGATCTGAAAATAAAAGCTCAGAATTCTGCTGTAGTTAATGGTGAGGTCGAGGGAGGGAGTTTGTTGTGGTTTGTGTAGGCAGGCGATGAACACCAGAATTTCCCCAACGTGCCTGGTTTGTTCAGGAAGAGGAATTGTATAGAAGTTTTTGTGGCACAGAGATTTCTTTATCAGACATTTAGGCAAAAAAAACCTTTCATGGATCAGAGTATTTGGGCCATACTGAAAGTAACTAATGGCACTGTGGTGGCGAAAAAATCTGAAATTTCCCACTGACACAGGGGCATCAGTGTTTTGGTGAGAACAGAGATTTAAAGCCAGCGTGCTCTCCCTGTTCTTTGGACAACAGTTCTGAGAGCAACATAAAACACTGATATGTAAAAATCCTTAGAACTACTGGGAGAAACAGAAATCGGCTTTGGTGCTTAATATTTCCTTTTTTCCCCCTGCTTATTTCAACATTTGCTGCTTTAGAACAGGATGTTCAAAAGGATGAAGGATGTTTAAAGAGACTGACATTAGAGAGGGATGTTCTACATAAATCAAGTCAGGTGCATTCCATAATACATACAAATGTTCCTAATATATAAAACATTCACATGCAAACTCATGGGATGAAATCCATCTCCCAATGTGAAGCCAGTGAACATGTTCTCATTATGCTGACAGCAGAAATTGCCTTCTCTAAGTAAATATAAATTTCCATAGGGAATACTGAGGTCACTGAGGGTGGCAAGAATTAAAAATCTCCCAACGAGTGTCACCATTGCTACACCTGGAAATGTCACACTCAATTCAAAAGACACCTTACATCTTAATGGTTAAACCTTCCAGCAAACAAAATGTCTTTTCTTCTATTTTCTAAGGAAGGTATAGGGAAAACCCCATGATGATCTGAGAGCAATGTCTCCTGAAAATGTCTAAAGGCAAATAAATAACAGATGTACTGGAAATTCAGCCCAGTTAACAAAAAATAAAATAAATCTTGATGGCAGCAATGAATAATTCAGAGGCCACATCACCGGAGTGACCAGAGGCAGGTCTGTGCAGAGTCCAGGCTGCACTGTACAAATAATTCAGGGCTCAGAAAGAGTGAGCACTGCATAACACAACTGCTGATTGCAGGCAATCTCATCAAGCCCAGTCAGCAGCTCTGCAAACATCAGTGCACTCCAGCACAGACTGCAAATGGAACCACAGCCTGACCCTGCACGCAGAGCTCTGGCAGGGCCAAGCCTTCATTAGCTTCTGTTTCATTTTAGGGGTAAAATATGGACTCGACAGTTTACTGTGCAGAAAGGAAAAATCCCCAAATGGTGCTACAGAGCTAAATTGTTCTGAGGGTTAGGCAGGATAAAACACACTCCTGAGGGGGGAACCTCAGCTGGGCAATTCTAAAACACAGAAAGACTTGTTACTCCCAAGTGCAGCAGAGAGTGGGAATTATTCAGGACTTACAGCCTGCATGCCAGGACTTCATACACGGATGGGTTTCGTTCGAGTAGGCTGGAAGAAGCAAAACAGTGAAATGAGGCAGGTAGATAGATCTGTTCGCTCACCTATTTCATGTGCTCAGAATTCTCTGCACAGCACCCGGGGACAGCTGCCACACTACCTGTGAGCTGGGATTTGTTTATCTCTGGTACCAGTGACTCAGGCAGATCCATATTGCTTCTGCCTCAGTGTTTTTGGATGCTGGTTCACGGACTGTTCTTTTATTCATTTCCCTCTCTGTTTCGTGTCAGGGTGAGTGTTCCCAGAAGTGCTATTACATCTTCGTCATCGAGACCATCTGCGTGGCTTGGTTCTCCCTGGAGTTCTGCCTCCGGTTCATCCAGGCCAGGAGCAAGTGTCAGTTCTTCAAAGGACCCCTGAACATCATTGACTTCTTGGCCATTTCCCCCTACTACGCCTCCCTCATCTTCTCCGAGGACGACTCCAGCGAGGAGGAGGACAGGCCGAGCAGCAACACGTACCTGGAGAAGGTGGGCTTGGTGCTACGGGTTTTACGTGCCTTGAGGATCCTGTACGTCATGCGCCTCGCCCGGCACTCCCTGGGCCTGCAGACCCTGGGCCTCACCGTGCGCAAGTGCACGCGGGAATTCGGGCTGCTGCTGCTCTTCCTGTGCGTGGCTGTCACCCTGTTCTCCCCCCTGGTCTACCTGGCCGAGAACGAGTCCGGCAGGGTGCTGGAATTCACCAGCATTCCCGCCTCGTACTGGTGGGCCATCATCTCCATGACCACCGTGGGCTACGGAGACATGGTCCCGCGCAGCGTGCCGGGCCAGATGGTGGCTCTCAGCAGCATCCTCAGCGGGATCCTCATCATGTCCTTCCCCGCAACCTCCATATTCCACACCTTCTCCCACTCCTACTCCGAGCTGCGCAAGGAGCACGAGCGGCTGCAGTCGCGGCTGAACTGCGCCAAAAACGCCAATCGCTCCGGTGAAAGCGACACCTTCAACGACACTGACAGCCTGACCCTGGAGGGACAGGCGTCCCCCATCAAGTACATCTACACAGGGAACTGAGCCTGGCGTGGAGCGTCCCCAAAAACACCAACAGAAACGTGCACGGGTGTGTGTCAGCAAAATACACAAAGCAAAGCAACGACGCGGGTTACAGCACTATCCCCTCTCCTGGCATAGGTGTAAGCAGCAGCCAACCCAACGTAGCCAGCTCCAAAAAATCCCCGTGGAGCTGGAGGTTGGGAGAATGTAAAAAGTCAGAGTTTATTCAGTGATAAATGCTCATTCTTCTCTATGACTACTAAGAATAAACTTTGTCTCCAGCACTCATGCATCTTGCTGAACACCTAATACTGAATGAGTAACAAACAAACCAGCTTCTGCCGGCACAAACACACTTGTTGTTTTATTTGCCTTTGAGTTCCCAGTGTTCTTGCAATTAATATCCTGAGCCAGGCGTTAGGACACATTCTTTCAGGGCTGCACACCGGTGTGGTTATCCACAGCTCATCCACCAGGCACACAGATAACAAATCCGAGTTCTGTATTTAAAGCCAGTAACAAGCTTAAAATCAAACCACTGTATGTGACAGCTTTCAAAGTTTGCCTGTAGCCAGACGATCAATCTGTAACTAACAAATTGCACTGCTTTGTATAAAACACATACTGTTTGCAAGAGCGTTTGCTTGAAATGCAGTTGTGGTCTGCAGACTGTAAACATATCATACTAGACAGCAAAAGTCTTCAAATTTCTTTTTCATATACTTATTTAAAATAAAAACGAGGAATAAAAAAAGCCCAAGCTTATTGACCATACTGAAAAGCCTTGGTGTTGTATTTTTGGTTGAATGGTGATGGTTTCTCCAGAAGAGAGATAAAAATAGACTTCTTGAAAATGTGATGATAGCTCAGAAGTATCCAAAGGTATTAGGAGTAAAGAATGAGGGAAATGATTGCCAGAGAGGCAGTGGGAGTGATTTCCTGATGGGAATGGAAGATGCCCCTTTTGGAATATCCATGTATAGCCAGCAGGAAGCAACAGGGTTTTGCAGGGGTCAGCAATGCTCCTTTATGGACAGTGTGGATGGTTTTGTGCAATTTGACCCTTTAGATGGTGTGAATGTGGTCAGTGAGTCCCACATGGGTCACGAAGCCCAGGTGTGCACAGACACCTGTGTGCTCAGGGCCCGTGCCAGCCACACTGGGAGAGCCCTCTTGGGACTCTGAATTTCACAGGACTCTGAATTTCAGCCATGTATTTCAGCACTGAGATTAATCAAGGCCTAAATTAGTTTTTAATCAGATTTTCAGCTTTCATTACTCCATTTCTTAAATCTTGCCAAGGTCCCCATGTCCTTGCGATGGTGCAAAGCTCAGTGACCACTCACCAGGGCCAGCTTTTGGCAGGCGCCACTCATGCCCATCCTGGTGCCACTGGGAGCTGGGTACACTTCCAGGCACTGCCCCATCTCCCTCCTGGACACCCAGACCCAGTCAGCTGCAGAGTTCTGCAGCTTCCTGCAGGTATTTGGGAGCCTTGGTGCTCAGCTGTTCCCCTCCCTCCTGCACAGCTGAAGTGGAGAAAAGTACAGTTGTTGGCACAGCTGGGATGACGTGACTGGAATTAATCTCTTGGGCTTATCTTGCTATCGACCTTATGATTCAAACCAGAGGAACTGCAGCGGATAATTCATGGGGGTGTTCTAACACAAGAGGAACAAGTTGACTTTAGATGCCAGGCAGTGACATTTGCCCAGTTAAATGTGCAATTTCTGCTGGTTTATGCACGGGTCTATCTGAGTTTTTATTTTTCACAACTAGCTTTTTTTTTTTTATTGATGGCAATTCTCTACAGCAGGTCCACTGAGATGGTAAACCAGACACAATCCTGGTCTGGGCTATGAACCAGACCTCTCCAGGGTCCTGTGCATGGTGATGCCACCTGTATTTCTCCAGAGATTCTGCCCTTCTGGTCTGGCAGTGCCAAAGCCAGTGCTGGCTGCTGCTGACTGGCGGCTGCTGGGACACAAATCCTGATGCAGAACCGCTGCAGCTTTTAAAAGGCACTTCTCCCACTGACACTTTGGAGATACAATCAGGTAGGGCAAGCGATTCTTTTTTTTCCAGTTCACAACTTCATTATTAGCTCTGGAGTTAGCTCAACACAGGTGCACGTAAAATTAGCCCAGCCATGTGGTTCTAAAAATGTAGATATCTGGTGAAATACTGGGGGTTTTACTGCTCAAGTGCATGTAAGAGCTCCGTGTCCAGCAGGTTCTGTGATGTAGGTGGGACTGTGGACAGTGACAGCAATCCAAACCCTGACTCAGTCAAGTGTTTAACCCCGTGTCAGTTCCAAAACACAACCCAGGAATGTGCTGCATCATGGAGTTAAAACAAACAAAGCACGAGTGCTTGACCGAGAAGTGAGCATTTGCACTTCCAGCAGAATGTGGACACTGGTATTTCTGACTTAATCTCCTCCAATAGCTGGGTCTGGGCTGCACCAGCTCTCACAGGAAAAGTCCTGCATGATTCACTGTGTTACAGGGGAGGGAAAAATATGTCCGGAGGAACATTGGGTGCCGGTGTAACTCAACTGAGTAACAAATTCAGAACAAGCAGTTACAATTAGCAGATACTGTTGTTGCCAAGATCGTACCATTTCATAACCAGATTTGATTAAATGAGCAGTTCAGCTGCCTGGCACCCAGCTTCTCTGCCTTCAAAGCCTTTTCCCTGGATCTACGTCCTAGAAACAGCAGAGGAGCAGCACCTATCACCCACCGCTCAGCCCTCATCAATGCAGTACATCTCTTTTTAAGCTTCTGATTGCTGCTCTGACACAGCAACAACTCCCGTTGTTGTAGGAGCCTGCAGAAACCCCCACCAAACTGCATTTTGGGGCAGTCAGGAATTCACCCTGCTCTGCCACCCAGCTGTGGGCAGCAGTGTGGGAGTGAGGTGAGAGCAGAGCACAGGACCCTTCCAGTGGGTCTGAGCTGGCCCCAGAACACTGAGAGTGGCTTTCGATCAGGGGCGAAATGCAAGTTCTCTGTGATGTTGAAAACCCACCGAGGGGCTGAGTCCTCTGCTCTGACCTAACTCTCACTTCCTCAGGGGTTCTGCAGATTGTTCCAGGTTTCTCTGCAGCCCTGGTGCCTCCCAGCTGTCCTCCAGCTGTTTCTCCTCTGTGACCTTCGCCAGCTCCTCTGGTAGAGAAGCATTATATAAGGTGGACATATAATTATTTCAGTAATTAACCTCCTTTAATTTCAGAGACTCAGTATTTTATTATTTCAGCCTACTGTTAGAACTCTGAAGTTTCCTTTTCACCTGCCTTGGCATCCAGTCGCTAATATTTATAACATGAAGTTACCAGGTTTATTAAATCACAAATTCATTGAGGGAACAGTGTTTTATTTTAGGAGCAAAATGCAAAAGAATTCACTGAGTGTACTGCATATGCTATGCATTAATTATAGCAGAACTATTTAAAGCATTGCACTGGTCAACAATTTTATTTCAAACACACCCAAACAGTGTTCCGCAGTTATTTGGATCAATTAAGCACATCTGCTGACAGAAATTACACTCAGCATGTCCCTTCTGGGGTTTTTTCCACATGAAAGATTTTATCCTTTTTGGTTTGTTTTTTTTTTTTTGGTTCAGAAAATTATTTTAATACATTGCAGTAATCTATAAATAATGATGAAAACCTAGAAGGTCAAGGAGAGGAAGAAGTACAGCACATTCCCAGGTTTTACTTCTACAAGTAATAAATTATTAGCCACGTGTTGAAGTTAAAACTGATAAAAGGCTGATATAAAAGTCATGTTTCCTAAATGGAACCTTGTTTCTGCATGGTAAAATTCAAGATATTCCAGCACATTTTACCGAAAGTATTAAATTCCTTCCTGTGAACTGGTTTGTTTTGGTAGCAATGTCTGACTGAGCTACGTGGGGCTTTCCCCCCTTCCGAGTCCCAGCCATGGCACAACACCCAGCAAAGCCCTGAGGAACAGGCTGCAGATCTGCTGGGGAAGCTCCAACCCTTAATTTGCAATATTAGGATGAAACTCAATACCCTGGGTTACTCTGTTGTTTTTTTCCTGGGTGATTAAAATGATGGTCACAAGAAAAAGATGAAGAGAAAGAACCGAGGTGTTTCCCCTCCCTCTGTGCTCCTGTCTTGACCATTTTACTTCTGACGGAACACAGCTCCCAGAAAACCTTATTTTCCCCAAAGTTTAGTGTTCCTGTAGTTCCCTTCTGCCAGGGAAATGCTCATAGAGGGGGGAAAAGGCTAACCCAAAGCTCGTGCACTGTGAGAAAGATCTGCAATCAGAACAGTACCACAGGAACTCGCTCAAAAATCCAAGCCTGGATTATCAGCACTAAGAAGTGTTTAAGGAGCACCTGAGCAGATTATTACAGCAGATTCAGCAAGAGGGACAAAAATCCAGCTCAGATTTCATTATTTTCTTACTTGACTCCTGCCACAACTACAGCAGTGGTCAAAATCAAGCTCACATCTAAAAGGGAAGAGCTGTAGAAGACCCTTCAGGTGTTTCTCCTCTGAAAGTTACAGCCTGTTATACCATCAGGAATAAAATATAATCATCCTGAAACAACACTGCAGATTTTAATGAGAAGCCCTACTGCTTCATACCTGACAAATTTTGTTTAAGAAAAATCATTTAGGACTTAATGTATTAGCACAGAACTCCAGACATGCATATAATTGAGTCATAATGCCTTCCAAAATTTCTTTCTTTCCAGTTCTAGTGTTCAGCCAGGTATTAACCAGTCAGACGAGCCAACAGGTTTTGTTTCAGCTTCTTCAAAATAATTTCATCACCTTTCAAGGGACTGTTGTCAGTAAGGACAAATGGAGCAGTACAGAGTTTTTCCTCTGCCTGAAGCTCAAGCAGATGAGGAGCAATTAACGTTGAACTTGCAGGGCAGTGGAGCCTCTGTGAGAATCCAAGGATGTTTAAATTTATTTCAAACTGCAGGAGCATTTGCTGATGTTCCACATTTGGCTTTAACTCTGCATCCAGGCCCACATCCCTCCCCAGGCAGACAGGACACAGACCAAGCCCTTCCCTAATTCCATGGCTTCTCTTGTTTTCACCTGCCCACGTCAGGAATTGTTCTTTTGCTCTACAAAGTTAAAGAAAGTTCTTATTAAAATGCATAACCTTAAAGGTACCATGTGAGAAATGCTAAAGATAATTGGGTTGCACTCATGAATAGAGAATATTAATAAAATAAAGAAAGTGCTTTTGTCTTCTGCAACCAGCAGCTCTTGTACTGCCCTGTGTCTTATACTCTCTTTTATGAAAATAGCCATTAAAATTTTCTAATCGAAGTTTCACTTGCAAATCCCTGGTTTTGAACTACCTTCAGCAGAGCAACAAAGCAGGTAACAATCACAGGAGTTTATGCCTTGAGGATCTGCTTTTCCAGGTCATTTGTGGTTTCATTAGTCTGGTGCTCCACTTTCACCTGACTGTCCCGAAGCTTTCTGAGCTGTCTTGTTGCACACCAAGTTAGTCAGAGCTCTTCTACCTCAGAGAGACTCTCTGAATTTCATAAGAACCAGCTCAGCTCAAAGCCAAAAAACTCCAGGAAATTTCAAAGCTTCAGAGAAATAAAAAGCTATGATCTTCTGATTAAAGAAAAGAAAATTATTACACAATTCAGCAAAGATTCATGAATACATTCTTCCAGCACAATTATTATGATTTTTACAGGGTATATTTAGGGAGGAGAGGGCAAAACCATTTAGGCTGGAACCACTTCATCTGTAATTCCAAGTGGGATACAAGGGTTCATACCTTGAATGGGGCTGGCAGGATTTAGAACAGTTATTTCCAGAGCTGATCGAGATAACGCTATCAGCTCATTAGGGTGTGAGTATGCATGCTTAAACTAATTAAACTCCTTTCAGGCTGATACAAAGATACCTGAGGAAAACTGAAGGTCAAAGAGATTTATCTCGTCAGGGATTCAGAGTTTGAGAAATGTTCCAACAGAATTTAAAACTCCAGAAATGATGCATTTTTGGATAAAACCGTAACAAGGGTCCGTTCCTCTGAGTTATTAGACAAGTGGCATTAAAAAAAACCCAATCCAAAACAACAATGAAAATACACAGAAATGCATCTTTAGAGCAAGGATATTGAAGAGAACACTACACAGAACAGAAGAAAAATAAGTTTCAAATTCTCTCCCAAAAGAGCAAAATATGTCAGTAGATAAATTTGCTGGTCTTTAATCCTTTTTATTGAAATAACAGCAAATTAAGGGCCCATTTTTGCAGGTTCTGGGATAATTCCCGTGCTGAGTGCTTCCAGCTTTTTGAAAGTCTAGAGAGCTTCAATCACCCAGCGCACTGAAATCTCTAAGAAGTGCAACTAAATATTATGATAAGGTAGTTAAATTTTATACTCGACTATACTTCATTTTATTGAAGTAACACAGATTCTGACAGATGTTTCTCCCTGCCTGCCTCTATCTCAGCGTGGGACAGCAGAGACAGAAAGAAAAGCAGCCCAGATGTGGTGTAAATCAGTGTTCTCCTAAAATCCAGAGGCTCAGTCCCACTCAGCCCGGTTCAGAGGAGGCTGTGAGCACTTTGACATCGCTGCTGTGCGTTCACTGCCATCCTCATCCCTCACCAGGGGATTCTGAAATGTAAAAAAGTCGACCAGGAAGCTGAAGAGAAAGATCAACCTTTCTTTTACCACCGAGACCAACGCTGCAGGTTCACCAGTTTTGTTGGGCTGTGAGCCCTGCAAACTGTTCCCAAGGCCTGCAAACCCAGACACAACCTCCAGCCTTTGTATTCCATTCTTACCTTCATTCCTCCCACTGCACACTGCAGTTTTACAATACAGACTGACTTTATACCTCTAGTGATTATACAGAACATTCCCAAACACTTGCCTTTCCAGAAGGGAAGGAGTTTCACAAAGTCTTCAAGGATTTCCAGGATGGTTGACTCTGGTGGGAAATGGAAACAAAAAAGGATGCAATTCTTGATTTGTTCTGTTTCCAGCAAAGAGAAAAAAGGGTCCACCAAAGGGCCACCAACAGCAAGGAATATCCCAACCTGTAAACTCTTAAGCAATAGTTGTGTCCCTGTGGATGAGACAGAATATATTCTATAGTTATAACTACAAGGAGGTGCTGAACCTGCTCCTCAAGGGCACATTCATTTTGAGAGAGAAACTGGCACAGTCAGAGCTGTTTGCTGGCTCAGCTCTGGCTGAAAAGCACCACCGAGGAGTGCCAATATTTATGTGATCCTCCTGTTTTATTCAGAGAGCAAGAGAAAACAGCCAAAAAGCCCTGGACCAGCACACTGAATAAGGCAGATACAGCACCCATTTCTCATAACTGCTTTTCTGCTGAATAACCAAGCTTGTGTGAGTTTGGGAAGTTTCTGTCTTGTCAGGTGTGGTGGGGAAGTCAAGTGACTTCTAAGCTGGACACTCTCTACAGGGCTTAACCCTGCCAAAATCCATCCACGGGAATTGTCCCAGGGTATTGCGTTTGTGTGGCTGGGTCTCACGAGACAGCAGGGAAGCAGGTCTAGAGGAACAAGTACTAATGGGAGTTTTTCCTCGTGAATCTGTGGGTTTGCCCAGAAGAAATTACTGCAGTTTCTACAGCTCTTGGATTGCCACAGATAGAATTTCCTGGTTTTTTCTTTCCGTTCATGGTTGTGGTGCTGCACGGGGCAATCCATTTTTTCTTCAGTGGCCACAGGAGGATCAGGAATTCCAGAGTGCCAGAGCAGGCAGTTTTCAAGCTGGCACTCCCCCAGCTGTGACCTGCACTTGCACTTCTTGAAACCTCTGTAACTTTGCCTTGGCCCCCCTCCAGCACAGTCACTCGGTGACTTTTACTGGCTGAAGGAAATTACTGAGGAAGTGTCTTATCAACAGATGCTCCAAATGTCCCAGCGAGCGCAGCTGAAGCTGCAGGAACAGTGCTTTGGGAATGAGCCAAGATTGAGACATCAGTGTTCAGGATTTTGTCCCACTCCTCCAGTCTCTCAGGGAAGTGCAGCACACATGGATGGATGATGTGCTCACTCTCCAGGGGCTGCGTTCCAGCTCTGTTGCTGACAGATCTGAGCCCAAAACTGGGGCCACACAGGACCCCCCTGTCAGGTCACCGTGAGGGTACCCTTCTTATTTCCTATCTTTTCTATTTTGTTAACATTTGAACTACCAAATCAGAGTTCATTTAACCTGACAAAAAGACATCTCCAGCCTATGAAACCCCACAGCAGACTGTGAGCACCCTGCTGCTGAATAAGATTATTTTGGATTGGAAGGGATCTTAAAGCCCATCCAGTGCCACCCCCTGCCATGGGCAGGGACACCTCCCACTGTCCCAGGCTGCTCCAAGCCCCATCCAACCTGGCCTTGGGCACTGCCAGGGATCCAGGGGCAGCCACAGCTTCTCTGGCCACCCTGGGCCAGGGCCTGCCCACCCTCACAGGGAAGAGTTTATTCCTTCTGTCTGACTAAATCCCCCCTCTCTGAGTTTAAAGCCATTCCTCCTTGTCCTATCATCACATGCTGCTTTCCAACACCACTTCCAGCAAGTGCATCTGGAGTTTTCTAGTTTCCTTCTCAGTCACCAGCCGGAGCCTTTGGTATTCTAAATGCTCCCATTTACACCAGAAGCACCTCGAGATCTTTGTCATGCCTTCATCTTCAGTTCTCCCCTCCTGTAATCTCCTTTCCCCTGAGCTTTGCTCTGCACAGTCCCCAGCAGAAGCCAGAACAAATCTCTGAGTTCCTTTGCATGACAAAGGAGCAGAAGCCACACAGACCCGAGCACATTTCCAAGCTCAGCAGAGCGTTGCCCTCATTCCTAACTGGAGACATCGTTCACTGGGTGCGAGATTTTACAGGTGCTGCGTTGCCTTGAGGTTCCGAGAGCTGTGAAATGAACAATAAAATACTTTGGGCAGCTTAGCGTGAAGGCAAAACTGCAAATTATCATTAAGTTTTATTCAGGTCTACCCAGAGGGCAGGAATGGATCCTCCTGCTAAGGGACCAAAAAAAACAAAAAAAAAAAAAAATAAA
>VYXC01010639.1:53904-96217 GCA_013397175.1 Platysteira castanea | reverse complement strand
GGGATCAAACCCACATCCTTGGCACTATCAGCACCAGGTTCTAACGAACTGGGCTAATCTCAGAGCCAGGTATGATTATTCCACATATTACCCACAGAACACCCACTGGCTGCAGTGTTTGGCTTTAGCTGCACATGGAGGGGTTAATTCCCAGATGGATACCACAGCCCAGGAGAACAACTCCTTGCCCAAGTCATGATTTACCCCAATACAGCACCGTGCCAAGCTCCCACCTTCGTGTATCAGGCACATTAATTAACCCAGATTTCCTGCTGGAAACAAAAGTTGTAAATAGGCTCGGAAGGACCAGGAATTGTGGTCAGCCACCAAGATAAGGACATCGGGTAGCTCTCAGTGCACTGCACTTCAGGCCTGCTTTTCCTCTACATTCAAGCCCTGAGTTAATTAAATCCCTCAGTGTCTCACGGCAGAGATAATTTGCATGCAGTGTTTTCTTCCCGCGCTCAGAGGGAATACCTGAAACCCTCAGGCAACAAATAATGCAAGAGAAACTGGTTCTAACTTTAAAGATTGACAGAGAAAACCCAGCTCATTTCCTCCAGCCTGAGTTCTCTACAGAAAAGAAGATTTTTTTGCCCTCCTGCCAGCCAGCACAGTGACCTCTCAGCCCCAGGTATCAGAATTCCCCATGAAGGCCAAACTGCTCCTGCTCCTAATAATTTATAATGATCCCGGCTGGCCCTTGGCTCAAGCCTGATTAATTAACCCAGAGATGTCTCTTCTCTTGTTGGGGCTCTGAGTCTCTGTAAAGGGGACCAAAAGGAAGAAGAAAAAGGGAAAAGCTTTAGCTGGCACTCATCCAAACCCATATCTTTATGTGGAAGATAATCTCCTCAGGGAGGGAAAATGGCACAGCAAATTTCCTGGGACACAGTGCAGCAGAAGAATGCTGTGCTATGCACTCCCTGGGCTGTTCTGCCCCTAGGAGCAGAGTCAGGTTTTGTCACACGCTTTTCACTGTCTCCTTTCACACCTCAGAGGCATCAATTGCAGAGAGAGCTCAGGCCCAGCCCTCCTCCACAGTGAATTCACGCTGAAAGCAGCACACAGACTTGGTTATTGATGTGTGCCTTTCCCAAATGGAAGCTCCAGCTAAGAGCTCAAAAGCTTCCTGGGAGCTCCAGTGAAACAAATTACTTCTCTTTTCATGTATGAGAACAAGCGGCCAGATTACAGAAGTATTAAAAATCAGTCAAGTATTTCATCATCTACAAATGCAAATACAATGTGTGCAAGCTTAGAGAAAGGCAAACAAATTACTCCTGAGAAGGTGGGTGGGGAGAAGTGTTGCTTTGGTTTTTTGTAAGCTTTTTGTTTTTAATTTTGGAGTTAGATTTTTTTTTACAGTTTTATGTAAATAATAGCCGATGTTTACTTAACGGTATCTTCTGTTTTTCATTCCTTTTGTAATATAACCACTTTGATGAGCACCCTTCTTCTCCAGTGAGATGGAGAAGGAAGTGACATGCTCTTCAATCCCTTGTGAAGTTGGGATGCGTATAAGAATAAGATAATGTCAATAAATCGATGTCATATCCTCCTTTCTGCTGAACCTGGCAGGTGTAAGAGCCTCTTTATTGTGTCTCCACAGACACAGAGAAGGAACAAAATGAATTGATCTTTAGACCCCAGCCTTTCCTCTGCAGATAAATCCCTGTTGAAATTAAACCAGATTAAAAATCTAAGCACAAAACCAAAGGAGAATTCAAGTTAGCCATGTAGGAGCAAACATGATTTCGATCACCCCAGCGTGGCCTGTAGATTTTTGCTGCACACGAAGCTGCTGAAGTGACTGCATCCAAGTCTGACCAGGGTTCCTCCTCTCTGCTTCCCTGCAGGACCAGCAAACTTGACACTGAGGGTGTTGCCTGTAGAGAGGACGGGTGTCTGCTCACAGAGCCCACAGGCCATGCAGAAGGTGAAGAGGGGACAGTGATTTACTGGGAACTCTCTTTCCTCAAAAAAATATCTCCTCATAGCATCAGAACATGTTAATTACATTTTGCAGACCTGTTTCTAGCTATATTTTTTTTTTCTTTTTTACACAACAGCTGTTGCTTTCCAAAGACAACAAATGTTGTTTTATGTGAAGCGAGATCAGAACTTTGGACATGAACACCACCTGTAATTAACAGGTTTTCTTTTCTTACTTGTTTACTGATTAAGTGGAAGGGTGGACCTTCAGTTTGCTCTAAGAGAATATAAAATAAAACACAGTAAGAGCTGACCTTTATGATGAAGATGCCTGAAATAACTGGGAATATGTGATTAGAGAATTCACTGGGGGAAAAAAAAGAGGAAAAAACCCTTCCACATTTCTTTTTTTTTTGTGTAAAAGCAGAAGGTCCAGCCTAAGCTTTTAGCTGGCAGCTAAAGGTAAAGCACCAATTGTTTCTTAGGCTGAATTATCACTACGTGTTTCATAAGGATTAAGTAGTGTGTTGTTATTAGAGTAGTCGGTGATTCAGGATGCCAGAAGATTGGAAGATTAAACAAAAGCTAATCTCTGGAGAAGTAGGACAAAATGCTTTGTTTCTTTTTCAGGAAAAAAGAATCCCAGCTTCTCAAGAGCTGGCTTGGCAATGTGATTTTTTTTTTCAACAGCAACATTTTCAAATCTACCTCTTCCAAAATAATTAAATTTCTAAAAACTGTGTGTACAGAACAGTAGGGATCAGGAGGCACTAGTGGTGTTAATTTTTTTGACAATTTAGCATTAATAATAATAATAATAATAATAATGATAATGATTTTTTCTATAAATCAGGCAGCTCTCTGGTTGCACGGTGGTCAGAGGCTGGCACAGCTGGAAAAGGCTTTGTTTGAAGGGGTTTGCAGAGTTTGAAGATGTATCAGCAAACCATTCGCAAAATGCCGTGGGAAGTTAGCAAGATATTTAAATAATGTTAATTTTTTTATATGAGAAAGATGGTGAGTGTAGAACCAACCTCCCAGTTCGATCCTACATCAGGTTTGCCTTTTGTTTTTATCACATTTCCAGCACATCTCTCACCCAGTTCTCTGTTGCAGTATCAGTGGCATTCAGCACCAATAAACAGGGAAAGGTAGCAATGATGAATGAAGTTATTGAGAACATAAAACACAAATAGAGGAACTCCTAGAAAATGCTTAAGGTTTTGGAAGGTGGCTTAGGTTTTGGACCTTGTAAAGAGATTTTAGTGCTTAAGGGACTTTTGACAGATATAAAAAAAAAAAAAAAAATATCCAGGAGTTTAACACNACAGTAAGAGCTGACCTTTATGATGAAGATGCCTGAAATAACTGGGAATATGTGATTAGAGAATTCACTGGGGGAAAAAAAAGAGGAAAAAACCCTTCCACATTTCTTTTTTTTTTGTGTAAAAGCAGAAGGTCCAGCCTAAGCTTTTAGCTGGCAGCTAAAGGTAAAGCACCAATTGTTTCTTAGGCTGAATTATCACTACGTGTTTCATAAGGATTAAGTAGTGTGTTGTTATTAGAGTAGTCGGTGATTCAGGATGCCAGAAGATTGGAAGATTAAACAAAAGCTAATCTCTGGAGAAGTAGGACGAAATGCTTTGTTTCTTTTTCAGGAAAAAAGAATCCCAGCTTCTCAAGAGCTGGCTTGGCAATGTGATTTTTTTTTTCAACAGCAACATTTTCAAATCTACCTCTTCCAAAATAATTAAATTTCTAAAAACTGTGTGTACAGAACAGTAGGGATCAGGAGGCACTAGTGGTGTTAATTTTTTTGACAATTTAGCATTAATAATAATAATAATAATAATAATGATAATGATTTTTTCTATAAATCAGGCAGCTCTCTGGTTGCACGGTGGTCAGAGGCTGGCACAGCTGGAAAAGGCTTTGTTTGAAGGGGTTTGCAGAGTTTGAAGATGTATCAGCAAACCATTCGCAAAATGCTGTGGGAAGTTAGCAAGATATTTAAATAATGTTAATTTTTTTATATGAGAAAGATGGTGAGTGTAGAACCAACCTCCCAGTTCGATCCTACATCAGGTTTGCCTTTTGTTTTTATCACATTTCCAGCACATCTCTCACCCAGTTCTCTGTTGCAGTATCAGTGGCATTCAGCACCAATAAACAGGGAAAGGTAGCAATGATGAATGAAGTTATTGAGAACATAAAACACAAATAGAGGAACTCCTAGAAAATGCTTAAGGTTTTGGAAGGTGCCTTAGGTTTTGGACCTTGTAAAGAGATTTTAGTGCTTAAGGGACTTTTGACAGATATAAAAAAAAAAAAATCCAGGAGTTTAGCACTCAACTCCTGCAGAAAGTCCTGAAAATGGTCTAAAATAGGCTTTGAAATGTATAGATACCTTCAGCAGCTCTGAGAAATGTTTATTATCCTGCTGTACGACAAAGAGATGCTGCATATTAAATAGATCTCTTATATACATCCTTTAAATATTCTCTGCACAGGAAGAAACTTCCTATCCAAGCGCAGGAGGCTGACCTGGAACGGGAGCAGCACAAATATCCCAGCCCTTGGAAGCTTTTAGCCAGGAGAGAGCAAAGCTTTAAAACATTTGCAATTCATATCTGAGTGATCTCTTAGTTTCCCTCCAGGCTCCCTGTTCTGCTGAGATTAACAGGTGCAGCTGCTAAAATTAGGGATCCTAACTGGGCTGCATCGGGTCAGGCCCTTCCCTGGGACCAGAGGCACCTCAGAGGGAGGGACTGTGGCAGTGGGGAGGTCGCCTGGGAAGTTCAGCCCTTTCCCCTGGCAATGTCTGGCCCCAGCAGTTGGCACTGGGAGCTCTGTGCCTCCGGGAAGCTCGGGTGAGGTGCAGTGACCTGCTGGGAAAAGGATGCGGCAGGACTGGGGGCTTAGGGCTGCACACAGCCTCCCCTTCAGCTTCAGAACCAGTTTGGGCTTCCTGAATGAATTAATTTCAATATTCCTTGTCAGTCTGGCAGCTCACAAGTCTCTATCCCCGGAGCCTGGGCCTCAGCACAGACTGACAAGCCAGGGAGTGGTAATCTGCAGGAGAAAAATGTTAACGCTGCTATCCGGAGTAAAGTACATGAAACATTCCTCTCAGTGGGATTAGGCAAATTACAACAGGCTTAAAAGCCCTTGTTCCTTTTATCTCTATTCTGCTTTGCTCTCCACCTCCTGCATATCCCACTCGTGGTACCCGACTCGCTGCTGCCTTGTACCTCTTCTTGAGAAACACGACCCAAATCAGCGCTCAGGGAATCCAGGGGAGGCCTCTTTGATTCGTAGTTTCAGATCGGTGTTGAAGCATCATTGCAAAAACAACTGAGAGTCTGAGCTGGCTCTGAACTCAGAATGCTCCAGGCTAAGGGCTGGTGTGGAATTTTTATTAATCAGCTCATATATTCACTTGCTAACTTATCTCCCAAGTTCCTCCAGCCAGGCCCTGAGAGCAACCATTCCTCAGTAATGAATGGCGTTGCCAGCATTTCAGATCTCAAAGTACAAAACTATCAGTGCTACAATATTCAACATCTGCTGCAAGTCACTCACAGCTAATTATCAGCTCTTCTATGGCTCCCTAATGAATTTCTTAGGGAAAGAGAGGCAAGGACAGACTACATTTGACCTGCAGGGAGATGACAGAGCTCATGCTGGCTCATGCTGGAAATTTGGAAAATGTTTCTCTTGAATGAGAAACAAGTAAAAAAAAGCTGTGAGGAAGAACTTAGCAGATATTCCTGTTTGCAAACAGCCAGTTTGGAAGGTTAACAGCTCCTATAGTCTGAATAAAATGGCAGAATTGGGTTTTATTTCCACTGGAAAATAACTTTCCTAACAGACCCCAAATCAGAAGGCAGAAGATCTGTTTGATTTTACCAGCAACATTCCAATTTCAGAGAATGTTCCATCCAAAAATCAGAGATGTGTACAGCATCATTTCCAGGGTGTTTTGGCCAAAATGCACCTGCACAGATTTGGTAGATGGGGCTGAGAGTCCTTCCACATACAGCGCATCTCAAAACCCTCAAAGTCATAACTTTTTCTTCACATTCACGACTGGATTTGCAGGAGCTGGTGGAAAATCCAAGGAAATGGCTGTTATATCCCAGCTGATGTAAACCAGCACAACTCCACTGAAATAAACAAAACAAACGTTAACAGATTTAGTGAATAACTTCTGTGTGAGGCTGCTCTGCCCAGCTCGATTTTAGGGGACAAGAACGATGACAAAGCCATGTCTCATTTTTAACAGGCTGCAAAACAAACCCCAAGAACCTCTGAAAGGATGCAATTATGGAACAGGAATGGCTTCCACGCCAGCGGCCGACCTCATCCTGTGATTCAGGCCTGTGTATCTGCCTGCTCAGTTATTTGAATTTTCTTTGAATCATCATTTTGGTTGACACCGATTCTGTCGTATTTCACAATTTTGAGCTCACCATTCACTTGGATAAAGAAGCTGAAGAATTGACTATTACTGTCAAGGCTTCTGGAGTGATGTAACAAAGTGGTTTGTTAACTAAACACACATCAAGAGCTAGAGTTATGGTGGCAATTCTTAGTCTTCCCCAGACAGCTGGAAATTGGAAGAAGCAGAATCTGGAGAATTTTATGACCCTTTTACTGAACATAAATTAGATATGAAAAATAATTTTCTGCATACTGATCTACAGTTACTTGAAAATTCAGGCTTGAAAATAGGGGTAATTCTTTCCGAGGCAGACTGATTGTTCTTTCTCAGATCAGCTTGGTTCCCATCCATTACAGCTCTGTGCTGGGCAGTTTTTCACCCTGAAAGCTTTGAGGATTTGTAAGGCACTTTTGTCTCCCCACACGGTTAAATGCCACAAGAAGTTTTCCTGTTTGCATCCAAAGTTGCAGCGACAGATTGGGATCTGAAAACACACACGGAAGGACAGCAGTCCAGCAGGAATGTCAAGCATGGCCTGGAGAAGAGGGAAATATCACAGGCAAAAATCAGTGGCACATCCCTCCACCAAAACCCAAACACAACCTTACACAACTGGAAGCTTTTGGAGTAGATCTGACCATGAAAAAAAAACCCAAAAACCACCAACAGGCCATGTAACTCAGTTATTTGGGCCCCAAATTGTTACCATTTCCACTAATCCCTTGTGTCTTTGGCATTAAAAAGCCTGGACTACTGCTTGTGACTCTTACTCAGGATGAGGTGCATTAATAAGGCTCTGACTGAAAGGGCATTAAAAATCAAAAAGCCTGAATTTTATTCTTTCCCTCTGTCGGAGGTCCAAATAACAGGGTTATTCTGTATTCAGTCTACGATGGACACTGAAGGAATTTCAGCTCTCTACTTGTGAGTGATTGATTATGCTCTGTGGTTTCTAATTTTGTCCCAAGTAAATATTCTTGATGCTGTAAAATAAATCATGATATAATTATACCTTGCTAGGGTTTCAGAAGAAAAAGTGCATGGATTTATTGTTTCTGATAAGCAGCCTTGTAACAAGAGAAACCTGAGCAAGACAAACAAATTTACAGCTTCAATCCATGCATTTCATTCCAGATTAAAATGGCTAAACCCAGAATTTAAGCCTGACCTACCTGATCTGGAAGAATTGCAGGCTCATCTGACACAGGATCATGGAGTAGGACAGGCACTTGTTCCTTTGGGAGGGAGCTGTTTGCAGCCTGTCAAACACATCCAGCCCTGTATCCACTGCCAGTGGTTATAGATTGCTTTATTTTACATGATCAAGGTGTGATTTGTAAAGCCAGTGTTTGGAACTGAAGACATGGAATTTATGTTGCACGCTGCCTGATTCCTGGCTGTCCAGCTGAAAACCTCCCCGCAGAGGATGGGAGCCAAAGGCTGAGGTTCACTCCAACTCCAGAGCAAGACTGCCATGACAGGCTGGACACAAACTGTGCAGCAGGAGAGAAAACCATGTAATGGTTTGTGATAATTCTGTCTGTTTGGAGTGGGGAGAGTAATTTCCCTGCAGCCTCATCACCGTGCAGCTCCAGCTTTCTCTCCTTTCCTTGGGCACAGCCAGGGCACAAATAGGAGTTGGCCTCAGTCGGCTGCAGAAGCAAAGAAATTGCAATTTGGAATGGTTGAAAGAGCTCAGACAATTTTGATTTACCCAAGCAGAAGCATGAAGGCTTGATCCTGAATTCACTCTCAGACTCAAGAGGCAGACACTCCTCCTGTCCAGCCAGCTGTTGGAAAACCTGGGCCTTACTCACCAGCCTTGAGAGATGATAAAAACCCAGCTCTTTGCCCCCTCACCCAGCCAGAACACGGCTGTGCCTGGCAGCAGCCATGACCCAGACCCATAACAGCACTTACTGTCACCAGCCTTCCCAATTTCCTGAGATCAGTGGGATATTTCAGTGGATCCCTAATGGTTCCTGTTAGGAGAGTGTAAAAGGCAGGGACCTGAAAAACCGAAATCACACATCTCTCTTGCAGTTTGAGGGAGAATGGCTCTGCTGCCTGTTTGCCTGGGGGAGCTGCACAGAGCAGAATGTCCAAGCTCTCACTGCATTTCTTCTCCCCAGCACATTTTTATCCAGCAGTGCTTGATCTGGGAGACATCCACTGGGAATATCCTCAGAAAGCAAAGGGAACTGCAGCCTGCAGAAGCTGGAGTCCATGCTCTGGACAGCAAGCACTCTCTCAAGGTGGATTACTTTCAGCCTTCCAGCCCTTTAAATTATTTTCTTTTTTGAAAAGATCTGAATTATCTGAATTGTCTTTTTTAGCAATGGAAAAACTCATTTTAACCAGTCTGCTTCCTAATCTCATTGCAAGTGTAGCATTCAAGAATGAAAGGGTCTCAAATCACTTTAAACCTATCAGGAGACACTGAGCAATGCTGTTTTAAACAGCAATACCAACCTGAGCCACAGACTCTGAACAACAGACTGTGCTAAGTAGATATGGAAAAGAGACTTAATTTCAAATTACCTCATTTAAAAAGACACTTCCCATAATCACCAGGCTAATTCTTCAAGGACTCAGCTCAGCTAAATCATGCCATCTACCTAGTGTGGTTCCTGCTGTAATTTATTTCTTGCTCATTTGGAAGGGATCATTAGACCAGCTCTGTGAGAGTTTTACTAACTACCACTGATGCTTCAAGAGGGGAAGGGATGGCAAAAATCATGGGCATGCAGATTTGAAATAATGTGTTTGATCAAATCCAGATTTCTGGTGAAAACACTCCAGAGCTTTGGCTTAGGTAGCACCCATTAAAAAAATGAACATATTTATAAATAATCTTTCACAAAAGTAAAGGAAAAAGAAGAAAATCCCCAACAACTCTAATTTTGAATGCAATTAATTACAAAGATCCGTGCAGGGATGTACTGGGAGACTGAAATTTATTCACACTGGCTTGAAAACACAACCCAAGAGGGACGGTGACAGTGAAGAGCTTCATGAGATGCCCTTGCTCAAGGCTGAGTTCCTCTCTGAATGCCTAATTTCTGAAAAATTCCTGCTCATCCCAGGCTTTTAAAACTCTAATGATCTCTCAAACTGGTGGCTGGCTTCCACAGCCAAATGATTCCCCCAGTATCAATTCAGTTCTCTCCTGTTTGCTTCCAAACTTCCTGTTTTGACCAAAACTGCCAATTTCAGAGCATCAGTGTAGTGACTGGCATCCCCTAAACCACACACAGGATTGCTCTGGTGGTGGTCAGACTGCTGCAGTTCCGAATTACAAGGCTGTTATGACTCGCTGTGGATAGTTAATTAGTTAATTAATCTTTCCAGACAATGTATCTACAGAAATGTCCAGCCAAGTGCTGATTGTTCCATGAATGGCTTAAACCTCAGCTTAACGTTAAATAAAAAACAAGGTAAATGACACAGCATCTGCATGGCCAGTAATGCCAAGAACTAAAAGTTTACCGTGTGGAAAAGGAATTTTAGAAGAAGATCTTGTCTTAAAAACCCATTGGCTCTTCAAGGATCTTATAAAAAGGTTTGGTACAAGCCACTGCTAAGCAATTTAGTTTTGTAGAAAAGCCACAGTGAATTGCAAGAGTTGGTATAATGGTCAATGGAAGATTAAATAATGGAATTTTGACCCCACAAGATATTTCAAACCATATGATTGGGATAAGGCAATCCCATTATCTGGTTCAAAATCTGATACTGCTGAGGAAAGTAGCTAAAAACATTTCAGAGAGTGGATCAGATGCTGTCAATAAGGACCTCACTGGCTGTGAAAAAAATTCCAGAGGGCAGGAATCTGTCCCTTGGGCTTTGCAACAAGTCAAAATGCTGGAAATGACATATTTAGGGGGACACTGAAACTCCTGCGTGCATGGCAGGATGGGAAATAGATGGAGAGCCCTAATGAATCCCATAATGACTTCCTGAGAACTTGACAGCCTGTAAAAGCACTGGAACCCAGGAGGATGAGGCTGTTTAGCAACAACCAGCAACAAAAGCGTGTGGAATAAATAATGAATGCCACATCCTACGAGCAATCAGGCATTCAGAAGTCTCGTTTTGCCTTCTGGGAACCATTAACATCATCAAAAATTCAAAATGGCATTACCCAAAGAGAATTTTGCAGACATGTCTGCCACAGAGACCAGTCCTACTGACTGTGGAGGATTCCCAAGGTGGGACACAGAGGTTCTCCTGCCCAGATCAGCTTTCAGGAACACTTATGACCAAAAAGCTTCATGGTAGATGACCCTGAGGCCCATAATGCTCAGCACAAATTTTCCTGTTGAGTGAAGACGCCTTCTACAGAGAGTCCCATTAAAAAGAAACTCCCTGTCCCAAACGGATGATTTTTTTTCCCATGGAAAGCAGACTTTTAATAGTAAGAAAGAGTTTTTCTGGCAACAGGTTTGTGGTTCACAACCCAGGCTCCTCAAATGCTAGAGGGAAAGGACTTCTCCACAAATCCCTTCTTTACATTCAGTGTTTATGAGAGAAAACAGAACCACAGCTACTGAGAAAAGGGAATTTCATGACAAGCCCCAGAACTGTTCATGCTCTCTTGAAAGAGACAGTCTGGAACATCAACTCATCCTTCTTGCTTTTCCTGCTCTGTTAGTAAAGCCCCAGTGCTAACCCTGCCACTCTAGGACTTCCCTTTAGCTTTGCATTTCAGGTAAGACTTATCACCTCACTTACACACCTGTGGCCAGCATGGACAGAACATCTTCCTTTTCAGTGCACACGCACAGTCTGCAGCAAGCAGCGTTGATCATTCCATTATCACTCTGTTCTACTTAATTTCCTCTTCATCTTTCAGGTCAAACTCCATCTCTGACCACATCAAACTCCATCCCAGACCACATCAATGGTGCTGGTGACACCCTAATGGATTACCCTGGCTCTGGCGTGCTGCAGGTACTGTGCAAAACTGCTTTTGTGTTAGCCCAGCACAACTGGGCTCTCCTAAACTATTCAGAGCAGAAATTAACAAGTTCATTGTGATTTTTGAGCGCTCTGACGTGACTTTGTAGCAGGCATTTAACTGGTGCAGCCGGACAGTTTGACAAAGCACCAGAACTCTCTGCCAATCTGGGGACTCTGCTGTGAGCAAAAAAAGCAGCTTTAGCATCCACCTGGGCAGCTCAGGTGCCTCAGTTGTGCCCCAGGCAGGGCCCAGGGCACCCTGCCCAGTGCCAGGCAGCCCAGGAGGCAGCGTGACTGCACCACGGAACAGCAGGGATTGCCAGCGCTCTCCACTCGGAATAAATGGAGGCAGAGCAGGAAGTTAAACACAAGAAACTTTGTGAACTGACGCAACTCCATCATCCTTTGAGAGCAAAGGAGCTTTTGGGAAGGAATGTTCCTAGAGTTCCTCCCGATGGGAGCAGTAGTTTCCTGTTGAAATCAGTGGCTGCCATGGGCTTTGGTTTAAAGGATGGAAAAAAGGCTTTTCCTTCTCCTTTCCAGATCCAGCCAAACCACCAGCACTTGGCTCATCCACAGCCCAGCAAAGGGTCCCATTGGCCCCAGAAATTACAAAACTGAACACAGTGGACACTTGGGATTGTAAGAAATGCCAGTTAAAAAATTAAGTAAGGCTCATCTGCCCATTTTTTCTGATACCCAAGGATTCTTTGAGCCAGGCTGTTCACATCCAGCATGTTATCAGTGACCTGATTTTAGAGTTTATCAGAATGCAAACTGTCCTGCACTAAGAGCAGTCCATGGTAGTGCAGCTCTGCAAGCAGAGCAGAGGCTGAGCAGCAGGGCAGAAGCACAGCCTGGAGATCCTTTCTTCTCTTGCTGTGTGAAGTTTGTGTCCCCTCACATTTAGCTGGGCTGGCTCAGGAACCCAGGGAAGTTTGGTTCCCACAGAAGGACAGGAATTACCTGCGGATGCTGATTTCAAATCTGTGTTGCAATCTGCAAGACAGTGGCAAATGAGTTCCAAGATGAAGCCACTCAAACAAGAATATTCCACAATTCCCTTGTCACCAGAGCAGAACTTTCACTTGCAAACTGTAATGGTGAAACAAGCCCTTTTTAGTTGCCATTATTTTTAACCCTTTTTATAACATTTTAACTAACTTTCTTAAGATGTTGGCACGCAGTAATTGTGGTATTCCTCAAACTGATAGATGTAAAAATGCAGTGGCCAAATTGCTGAGAGCACTTCACCCCCCATTTAACAGGCTAAGGCACCTCTTTGGTGTCTGCCTTTTCTTTAGCTGGCCTATCCCCACACAAAGTTAGAAAAGCACTTGGGAAAATGAATTAACAAAGAAATGTTTATTCATTTTTTTTCCTGGCAAGGTCAATTCAGTCATTTGCAGCGATAATTCCAGGTGCTCTGAGTCTCCTCCTCTGTGAGTTCCCTGCTGGTGCAGGTCTGAAGGGATAAGTAAAGCAGCAGAATTTGTCATTAACTCTGCACCAGGTTCATGTCAACAGCCAATATGATCATGGGCAGTGCAGGGAAACAGCCACCAGCTTGAGATGGAGCTTTACTCATGGCTGGCTGAATAACAAAATCCCAGTGTGCCCAAATAACACATTGACAAGTGTTGATTCACAAGTATTTATCACGTTGTTTCTAGGATTGTTTTCCAGCTCCAATTTATTTTCCAAATGGGATTCTTCTCAGCTGCCATCATTCTCTTATTTATGTGCCTGTGTTACTGACCCTGCTCGAGTTATGTGTTTTGACATTTGAAAGCAGGAAACTGATAATTGTATTAACCTTAACTCTTCCCTTGGCACTCATGCACGCACACACAATTTTTGAAACAATCCACAGCTTGAATTTTCTCAGCCTGTGTCGCCTCAGAGCAGGGAAATGAAAGATGACCTCAATGTCCCTTCCAGCTTATGCTTCTAATGGATTTGTTCTACAGCTTAAGATGCAGTAAAAAACCTTTCTAAGCTAGAGTAACCAGAATTAAAAGAGTTTTATTTTTCTGCCACTTCCTTTACTAACTATAACCAGTTATAGGTTAATTTAATTTCTTCTTAAACCTGCTGAGTGTTTCATCCCAGTGGGCTGTGGCTGTGTGATCCTTTCAATGTCCTGCTTGGCACAGGCACAGAGCGAGGCAGAACTACAATCAGGCAAGGAGATGATAGCAGTAGTCCTGCCCACACTTTCATGGCTTGGTACTGAATATTGTTGTGCATTTTACTGCACAAACAAGCACTTCCAAAGTATGGCATCCCAGAGCTGGAAATAATCATCTGCTATCAATGCAGTCTAAAAGCAGGCAGTGTTTTAAGGCCCAAGAACAGGTATGTCCTCTCACATGCACACAAGTGTAACTCTCATTCATCTCATGCTCCAACATCTTTTTACAGGTCACAACAGAAAGAAAAACCGGTTCTCTTCAGTATTAGCCACTCATGCTACTGATATAAGGGGGAAAGAGATCAGGGAGATAAAACCAGTTCTTCTTCATATCTGGCAAGGGAGCAGCCCTACAGCATATTCCCAGCACTGTATCAGGGGTAAAGCAACACTCTGAATGCAGGATGAGGAGCTGGAGACACAGCTGCCCGTAGGAAATGCTTGCTTAGGAACAGAAACAGAAAAAATTTGGATCCGTGGTCATTTTTTCACAGCCAGAAATGAAGTGATTTCCCTGCACTGAGAGGCTTTATCTCAGCAAAAACACAAGTCCAATGTTAAATTCACACAAGGAAACCTTGTTGCTTTATGCTGGATAGAGACAGGACAGCAGTGACATAACCTGAAACTCAGACTGAAATGAAATAGATGTGAATTAATAAAAAGGTAACAGGCTCTTCTGGTGCCTGTGTAGGTAGGAGGAGGAAAGGTGTTTCCAGCACAGCTGGGGCAGGGACTGGGATGCTGTGCAGGTCTGGTGTCCCCCTAGGAAAGGGGTGCTGAGAGCCCAGGAGGTGATGGGTGAGCCGTGCCTGGTACCCAGGGCTCTCCGTGCCTGGTACCCAGGGCTCTCCGTGCCTGGTACCCAGGGCTCTCCGTGCCTGGTACCCAGGGCTCTCCGTGCCTGGTACCCAGGGCTCTCCGTGCCTGGTACCCAGGGCTCTCTGTGCCTGACACTCAGGGCTCTCTCTGCCTGGTACCCAGGGCTCTCCGTGCCTGGTACCCAGGGCTCTCCGTGCCTGGTACCCAGGGCTCTCCGTGCCTGGTACCCAGGGCTCTCCGTGCCTGGTACCCAGGGCTCTCCGTGCCTGGTACCCAGGGCTCTCCGTGCCTGGTACCCAGGGCTCTCCGTGCCTGGTACCCAGGGCTCTCCGTGCCTGGTACCCAGGGCTCTCCGTGCCTGGTACCCAGGGCTCTCCGTGCCTGGTACCCAGGGCTCTCCGTGCCTGGTACCCAGGGCTCTCCGTGCCTGGTACCCAGGGCTCTCCGTGCCTGGTACCCAGGGCTCTCCGTGCCTGGTACCCAGGGCTCTCCGTGCCTGGTACCCAGGGCTCTCCGTGCCTGGTACCCAGGGCTCTCCGTGCCTGGTACCCAGGGCTCTCCGTGCCTGGTACCCAGGGCTCTCCGTGCCTGGTACCCAGGGCTCTCCGTGCCTGGTACCCAGGGCTCTCCGTGCCTGGTACCCAGGGCTCTCCGTGCCTGGTACCCAGGGCTCTCCGTGCCTGGTACCCAGGGCTCTCCGTGCCTGGTACCCAGGGCTCTCCGTGCCTGGTACCCAGGGCTCTCCGTGCCTGGTACCCAGGGCTCTCCGTGCCTGGTACCCAGGGCTCTCCGTGCCTGGTACCCAGGGCTCTCCGTGCCTGGTACCCAGGGCTCTCCGTGCCTGGTACCCAGGGCTCTCCGTGCCTGGTACCCAGGGCTCTCCGTGCCTGGTACCCAGGGCTCTCCGTGCCTGGTACCCAGGGCTCTCCGTGCCTGGTACCCAGGGCTCTCCGTGCCTGGTACCCAGGGCTCTCCGTGCCTGGTACCCAGGGCTCTCCGTGCCTGGTACCCAGGGCTCTCCGTGCCTGGTACCCAGGGCTCTCCGTGCCTGGTACCCAGGGCTCTCCGTGCCTGGTACCCAGGGCTCTCCGTGCCTGGTACCCAGGGCTCTCCGTGCCTGGTACCCAGGGCTCTCCGTGCCTGGTACCCAGGGCTCTCTGTGCCTGTTGCGTGGCAACACGAGGTGCACGCTTAGGGCCCCACTCCTGCTCCCAAAGAGGTGCCTGGAAAGGGAGCAGATCCCTCCCACAAACCCTCCAACGCAGGCTGACCTGGGGATTGGCACATCAGGCTCAGGAGAATGGGGGAAAGTTTCATTCCTCCTGCAGGTAAAGGGAAGAGGATCAGAAAGAGAGAGTCTAGGAATGTTGTGCTGCTATGAGATACTGTCTATAATTAAAGCAGGATTTTTTTTCCCTTTGAAGCACTTCACATTGCCAGCTCTGATGTGCTTGAAGAAGTACTGATTTTTCACTGGTGGCATTTCAAGTTTGTCTGTGATAATAATGTTCTGTATTTTTTCTACTGAAGACATAGAAAAATCTTCCTGAGAAAGAGAAGGGACTAAAATGATTTTTTTTCCTCCCAGCATTAGAAGGAAAAAAAAAATTTCCAATATTCCTTGTGCTATCAGCTTTTACTGCGTGGTAGAACAAGCGATACCTGTGTGGCTTCCACATCACATTTACAAACTGGAGGAGATCTAAATCTCGAGGCTTAAATTTTCCAGTACCAATTTGCCACTTTTAACACACACAACCTTCCCTACCTGTGGCAGGAGCAACAGGAGTAGAACAGGGGCACACAGCAGGAGGCTTTTACACTCCATGCCACTCCTTAACCCCTTCTTGTGAGCTCAGAAAATAAACCAGCCTCCCACACTGAGGCAGCTGATATGGTTATAACCATGGGGGGTGTCTCATGCCAGAGGCTTGGAGACTCAAAAATCAGAAGTCAGGCTCCAGCACCCAGGGGATTGTCCCAAACATGACTGAAATAGATGCACTTTGTTTTACTGCCCCACCGTGTCCTGAAAAGGATCCATGTGAGCCCTAAATCCCACCAGATTACTGGAGAGACCCTCTCCCTTCTGTGGAGTCTGGTGTGGGTTCTTGTGAGCAAATTACCTTTTCCTGTTCTGATTCCGGCTCGTCCTCACCCCATCCTGATCCAAGCTGGCCTAAAGGGAGTGCACTAAAGGAGGAGGATCCTGCCTTGCCTCTATTAATGCCTCCCTTGGGAGAGCAGGGACAGACTGGGAGATGATCCCGTCATCCAGAGCTCTACTCCTCAAAGGGACAACTCCTGAGAGTTTGTTTGGATGGGATGGAGTGATTGAATTTCACTTGACATGTCACAAGCATCCAGTGTGCTGGGCACGGAGCAAAGTGAATAATTTAGCAGGGAGCTGCTCTGTGCCAAGCAAACAGGTTGTAAAGCAGTTCTGCTCAGAATCCCGGGAACCAGCTGTCTGGAGCCGAGGCACAGCAGAGTATTTATTGCCTCATGCTGAATTGCTAACCACATGGCTCAAAACCAGCAAAAAGATGATAAACATGGGGGGTTTTTTTTGTTGTCCATCATCAAAAACTCTTTAAGCACATGGAAAACTACAGGAAACTACCAGCATCACTTTTGAGGTTGCTAAAGTCAAAGGAGTCTGGGCTAAAGCAGGCACATCTCATGTGCAAATGGGAATGGCACAATCTCTCCACGGCAGATGAGCCAACTGCAGATTTTCTTGTGCTGACAGTTTGGGCAGAAAACGAAGAAGCCGTTCTAATGAGTAATTTAGGAAGGTAAATGTAGATGCCTATCAGCCTGGAATCTGCAGTCAGAAACCCTTTCCTCGCCTGTCATGACACTGAACAAACAAACGCCGGTTTTATTCACTCCTCAGTGGGTGGATTTTGCAAAAGAGCTCAGCATTGATCTAACAGCGATCAGGGGAGTTTAATACCAGGTTCAGCCAGAGCAGGAATGGGCTGTCACTGCTCCAGGGGTGCAGATTTACACATTTTGCAAAGCCTGTAGAATTGCCCTTTGTTCAGAGTGGCTGCACAGCCATGGAATTGCCCCCTTTCCTGGCCAGGTTTCCTTGCTGGCTTCCACACTGGCTTCCACGCTTGTCCATTTGTTTTCCAGATGGAGCCTCTGTCTGTCTCCAAACGGTACCTTTCTCCTGGTTTTATGGAGCTGGAGTTGGAAAGAAACATTTCAAATCTCCATGAGGAAAAAATTTTAACCGTCCTTAATTTCAGTCTGAGAGCCGTAGTTCTAAATTCGTGACTGAATTGCCAAACTTCTTTTAACGCAATAACAGAGGGAAAAAAAACATCTTAGTGGAGCAGACACTGAGAATAATTACCTATTCTCCTCCACACATGAAGTATTTATAATCAAATCATCCAGCTTTGTCTATTCAAAGCAGCAGAAATGCCAACGGATTCTGTAAGAAATATTCATGAAATGTCATCCTTTAAATTTTCATCTAATTCTGGGTAGATTGCTAACATTCAAAAGATAGGACCTACCTGAGCTTAACTGTTCACCCAGAGGAAAGCAAGATATAAAACAAAGGCACATTTCATTATTGTGCATAAAAAAATACATAAAATGGGGAAAGAATTCATTTTTTTCTTTGTGGAAAGAAATGAAGACTTCAGCAACCAAGTGGTACATGGAGATATATTAAACAGAGACAAGAGCTGTAATTCAAACAAAAATGTATAATCATTAGAGCAGAGAAGCTCTTTAAATAGAATGATTAAAAGTATTGATGTCTCTCAGAAAACCCTTACAATTAACAATATTAATAATTTTTCAGGGGGAAAAAAAGGTGAGATAATCTTAAGATTATGATTATTAGTTAAGATTAAGTGACTGATTACGGACTTAGTTATAGTCATTGTTTGGACACAGTTTACAGCACTCAAGCCAGGCTTATCTATCTGTGAGTTAAACCGTAAAATAACTTCATTGTATTGTATCCTTGTGAACCTTCAAGTAATTCCCTTGCTTAATTGATCAGACTGGACGTGCAAAGGCTGCAAAACCAGCATTCAGTTTTTCTATTTGTAGTAATTTCAATTCAAAGCCAGCCTGCTGCAATCCAGTTGCTCTAGCTCAGAAAAACTGCACGCGTTATTTGGCACGTCCTTTACTTAATTTGGGACCACGAACGGTAAAACTGCCCGCTCAAAAGTCAACTTCAAAATGGTTTGGCTCCATCTTAAAAAATCCCTACAAATTTTCAGTGAATTGGGGCAGATGTTGGTTTGCCCTTTACCCTGAGCTCTCCCAGGGGAAAGGAGAAATTGGAGAATCCCATGTTGTGAGTGCGAAACGTTCCTCATTTCCAGGTTCATATTCAATGCGGTGGTTAAACATTCTCCATTTCCAGGTTCATATTCAATGCAGTTGCTAAACATTCTCCATTTCCAGGTTCATATTCAATATGGTTGCTAAACATTCTCCATCTACATGTTCATATTCAATGCGGCTGCTAAACATTCTCCATTTACAGGTTGATATTCAACGTGGTTGGTTTTTAACTTCACATCGTATTTGGCTGCACCGTAACCAAGGGCTCGCTTCCCAAACGACATCTCCAAGTGAGTAGTTTGGGTCTGAAAAACCTATAAACCAACACTTATGGAATGTCTCCCTCAGAGAAGGAGACTCCAGGCCCTCCCTGGCCAGCTGTTCCAGGGCTCTGCCACCTTCGATTTTTAGAAGTTCTTCCTCTTTTTGAGGTGAAACTTGTGTTGTAGTTCATGGCCACCCTGTCACTGGGCACCACCAAAAAGGGTCTGGCACCATCCTCTTGGCACTTCTTGGAGATATTTAATTGCATTAAGGAGATCCTCTCTCAGTCTTCCCTTCTCCAGACAGCTCCTGCAGTCTTTCCTCATCAGGGGGATGCTCCAGACCCCTCATCCTCTCTGTGGCCTCCACTGGATCCTCTCCAGTAGCTCCTTGTCTTGTACGGAGGAGCCCAGACTGGGTAAAAGGTAACTCTGGCAGGAGGAGATCGCGGCCACTGAGTCAAAAGAAGATAAAGACAGAGCAAGGGACTAATTAGCATGGGAAGCGAGAATTTATTCCAGGATATTCCGAGTTGGAAGGGGCCCACGGGGATCATGGAGTCCAACGCTTACGTGAACGGCCCACATGGGGATCAAATCCCTATGCATTACCAGCCCTACCCTCCAGCCAACAGAGCTAATAACCAACATAAGATAGAACGATAATGAATACGAGAACTACGCAACTTTCAGCCGAAATGTATAAACAGTGAAAAGCTTTAATAGTTGTGTCCGATTTGGGGAATACCGGGGGAGGTGGACAGGACTACATTTCCCACAATGCCTCGGGCCGCGCGCTCTCGCGAGAGGCGGCGGAAGCGGCGGGGCGCGGCCCGGAAGTGGAGCCGCAGCCGGAGCGACCATGGCCGAGACCGACCCCAAGAGCGTCCAGGACCTGACGGCCGTGGTGAGGGGCCGAGGGGGGAACGGGCCGGGGACGGGACGCAGGGGCTTGGGAGAGGGAGGGCGGCAGGTAAAACCCCTTTCCCGGATGGGGCTTGGAGCAACCTGGCCTGCGGAAGGTGTCCCTGCCCATGGCAGGGGGTGGAGGGAGATGGTCCCTTCATCCCAAAGCATTCCGTGATACCCAAAAAAGCGCCTCCATGTGATTAACGGGACCGTGGAAACTGCTGTCGTGGGTTTGGTCCTGGCTGTGGAACACGGGCGTTTTCTAGATGTTACAAATGGTTACTTTAAGCGTCAGTTCTCCTCTGTGTACATATATTTAAGAAGCATTTTTACATATATGTATAATTGTACTGCAGAGGTTGGAGCTCAGCAGTGAAGGAACGTTGTACTTATGACAGGAGATTGGGTACTGTAACATTCTCTGATGGAAGCAAAACATTTCTTTTTCCCTTTTCTGTTAGGTGCAGACATTGCTCCAGCAAATGCAGGACAAATTTCAAACCATGTCTGACCAAATAATTGGAAGAAATATCCTTTTCTAAACTGAGATGCGTGCAGGATTGCAAGTGTCATGAAACCTGTGTGCCAGTGGGGTTTGTAAGATAAATTTAAAGCGACCGTAAGAGTTGGAGCAAAGCTGTAGTAATAAAAACAATTAAACCAAGCCAATGTCACCCCCTTCTAGAGTAATGTTCCTTCCCCACTGCCAGCACTGGGGCCTTGGGAAAGGAAGGACGTGGAGCTGCTGGAGGGAGCCCAGAGGAGGCACCAGGATGAGCAGAGGGATGGAGCAGCTCTGCTGGGAGGAAAGGCTGGGATTGTTCAGCCTGGAGAGGAGAAGCTCTGGGCTGAGCTCAGGGTGGCCTTGCAGGGCCTGAGGTGAGACTGTTTACAAGAGCCTGGAGTGACAGCACAGGGGGAATGGATTCAGGTTGAAAGAGGGCAGGCTTGGATGGGATATTAGGAACAAATTGTTCCCTGTGAGGGTGGGCAGGCCCTGGCCCAGGGTGCCCAGAGCAGCTGTGGCTGCCCCTGCATCCCTGGCAGTGCCCAAGGCCAGGCTGGGCAGGGCTTGGAGCAGCCTGGGACAGTGGGAGGTGTCCCTGCCCGTGGCAGGGGTGGGGTGAGAGGGGCTGTCAGGTCCCTTGTGTGAGGCCATGAGCCCAGGCAGGGCTGCAGTGCTGTCCTTTCCTTGACCCCGGGGCAGTCGATGACATGAGCTGCCGCATCGATGACCTGGAGAAGAACATCGCCGACCTCATGACGCAGGCGGGCGTGGAGGAGCTCGAGGGCGAGAACAAGACCCCGGCTTCCAACAAGGGTTAAAGTGAGGAGCTGCTCCTTGGCCTCGGAACAAACCCGCGGGTGTTTGGAATTGCTGACTTCAACACAGAGGGAACTTCTCCTTCGCTCGTGAGGCGGGCTGGGGTTTGTGCAGAGCGGAATTACACAGACAGGGAATTGTGCTGTGTAGAGAGAGAGCGTGGCCAGGGAAGGGAACGGAGCTGGGGAGGGGCTGGAGCACCAGGAGCTGCTGAGGGGGCTCAGCCTGGAGAAAAGGAGGCTCAGGGGGGACCTTCTTGGTCCCCACGAGTCCCTGTTGTTCCCTCTGCTTCCAGGGAACAACAGGATGAGAGGAAATGGCCTCAGGCTGTGCCAGGGGAGGATTGGGTTGGACATCAGGAGGAATTTCTCCATGGAAAAGGTGGTCAGGCTTTGGAACAGACTGCCCAGGGAAGCGGTGGAGCCACAGGGGCTGCTGAGGAGTAACTCCAGCCATCAGCTGTGAATTCCTCCTGTGTGTGATCGAGGAGCTTGCAGGGAGCAGTGACTCAGGCACAGCTGCCAAGCAGCAGGTCCTGGCAGTGTGAGAGAGCACCCAGGCATCAGGCAATTCATGTCTCAGGGCAGTGCTCCCTGGAGAAAGAGATTTACTGAAAGGCAAATTATATATTGTGTTATATATTCTTACAGCATTTCTGATTGCTAGCTTGTCCCTATATTACAGCAGGCCTGAGTGTTTGGAACAGATATATTGTTGCTTGTTAAGGTATCTATTTTCGTGATACTTTGATAAAAATACAAATTTTTATGGGCTTCATTGTCCTCAGTGTCATTTCCACTAGCCTGAAGCCCACAAATGAATATTTCTGTTGAGCATGATTCTCTTAATTCTCAGTAATCTCCTTTCTTATTATTTTTCCCCAACAGGTTGCCAATAACTCAAGGTGAATCATGGAAGATGACTTTTTCTTTTTTCTACAAATCCTTGGAATTAAAGAATGGCTTTTTGCAACTCCTGTGTGTGAAAGCATTTTTATATTGTAACAGAGCTTGCATTCCTAATGTACATTGTATAGTCGGGGTAGGGTAGTTTCTATTTTGGTTTGTGTACTGTAATTTCACTTTTTGAATTCTTGTTACGAGGATCACTTGGTTGTGTTATTAAAACACAGATCTTACGGATCTCAGCTCCTGGGTGTATTTTTTTGTGGAGTCACTTTTTTCTCTTTCCTGTACTTTTCTAGACGTTTCATGTTTGATAGCTCAGCATTTAGTGACTCCCACCAAATGGGAATCTTGCCTTGTCCTACGTGAGTTTGTGGAGTGAAGCACAAGATTGAAACTTAATTAATTGCATTAATTGTAGCTCTGAGCGTCAGGCACTCACTAGTTGAGGGTTGTGTTGTCTTTCATACATGTAATAAGGTGATTTTTGGAAACACGAGACACCGAACATCATCTCTGCTACTCCTGGTATTACCTGAGCTGTGTGTTCCTGGAACATAAACCAGAAATGCAGATTTAACGTGAGAGAAATCTGAGCGACCACTGCCACCCCGAGCTGTGACACCTGGAGAGACAAGGGACTGTTAACTGTGAACAATCTCGCTGGGGGATTGAAGGTTTTTAACGTTCTGCTTTGGAACTGTCCTTTGGCATCACCTTTGATCAATAACTGGGACTGAAGAGGATTGGGATCGATACTGGACAGAGCAGGGATGGGATTGTGGGAATGTCTGTGTGGGGGTTTTCAGTGGAAATCACTGGCTCCTTGGACAGAGCAGTTTGCTAACAGAGCAGTGGGACAGAGGAACAAAAAAGAGAATCCAGGTCGATTTTTAAAGCCTTGCTTCTCTTGGGATAACAACTTCAAAATATTTGATTTAGAGAAGTGTTTGCTTTTCTAAGCATACCCACATCTTTGGGCCTGGAGTATACAGGTTACATTACATTTTGGCAATGGAAAGTGTATTTGGGAGAGGCTGTACTGTGTCACTTGTGAAGAAAAATGACCAATGTCAACTGTTCTGACAATCATTGCAATGCTTCTGCAGCTTCAAATGCAAATTGCACCAAGCACTGGTGGCAGGCAGCAGTTGCAGGTGGCCCACACTGAAACTGCTCCTCGAATGCCACCAAATGAGCAGCTGAGTGCTCTGAAGGCAATATGACAGGTCATTTTTCCCAACTCGTTGTAATAAAAACTCATAATAAACAGGGGAATTTTGTGAACATAAGAAATGTATCGATATAAACTTGTAATACCAGCCTTAGGTTCTTTGTAATGTCATTTCAAAGAAATCTAATAAACTGTTATGTGGTAACAAATAGTCAGGTCACGTATGTTAAAGCACAGTTTAACAGAAGTATATCATCATGTGTGAGGTTATATTTAGTTGTAAGTTATATAAAGACTTCAGTACAGCTGCTGCTGATGGAGTACAGTCAGAAAATACAGAAAATACATCACCTATAATAAAAGGGTGATGATTCATGGCCTGTCAGGTCTGGACTTTAGCAGGTAATTAGAATATAGACCAAATTCAGGAAGGCATATGAAAGTGGAGGATTATTTTGTATGATGTTTATACATGTGCATTCTCTCATCATTTATGATGTATAATGTTATAAATCCTCATCTGGCTGTGTTCCTCCTGGGGCACAAATGGTCGTTGCTGAATTTGGCCGCAGCCTCCCCTGTGCAGCAGCAGCAGCTCTGCTTTCCTCAAGTTTATTGTGGCAGAATAACTTCCTGGAAAATTAGATCAGCTTTAAGAAGCAGCTGTATTGTCCCAGTCACTGGAAAGATTCCAATCGTTCGGTAGGGATATTTTCCCCTCCTAAATTTAACACTTCACTGATTTTAACTGCTCCTCCCTGCACCTACTCTGGATTTCCATCGCCACCATCCTCTTCCAGCCCTGCTTCTCTTCCCCTCTGACCCTTCAGAGCCCCATTTCAGCTGTTACTGAGGACACAGCCGTGGTTTCCAAACCCTCTCCAGGTACCTACAAAGTGTAGATGCTCTTTCACAGAAGATCTGCATTAGGAACAGCAAATAGGATCGGTGTTTTTCTGTGACAGGAATTAGGAGTGACATAAGGCAAGTCTTCAGTTGTGGATGTTGCAGCCAATCTTAACAGCAGTGCTGTTTTTGAATGCTAGAATTAAGACCTGAGAACCCAAAATTAAGTTGATCACAGGAGCTGTGTGGCCTGTGTATTTTGCACTGGGCAACACAAATAAAATTGAAACTGTTTCATGTCTTCTGGTGTCTTAATTCCTGTCTCTATAGCAGGAATGTTAGTCCGTACAGAGGAGCAGTGTTCTAATAATGCATGTTTTGACACACTTAGTCCCACTGATGAACGATCCAGAATTATGATATCCCTAAGAGGATTTTTCATTTAATCTCTGCCCTAAAGACTACATACAGTAAATAAGGCTGCACACGCAGCTTTCGGCCAGTAGCATCTGGTGCAGGCACTCAGTGAAGCTGGTGAGAGCCAGTGACACACTGACCCGTGCCACTCACCCCCGGCAGGAGCCACCTCCGGAACCTCCCTTTGCCCAGGGTGAGCCCAGGGCCCCCAGTGGCACTCCTGGCCACTGTCACTGCCTGCTGTGGGACAGAGGAATTGTTGGCCTTCGTCCTGCCGCTCTGGCACTCTGGTTTTGGCAGGGAGTTTGTGCCGACTGGTGTTTCCTTTCCTCTTCTAGATTTACTCTCTCAACACCCCCAGGAAAGTCCCCTTGGCTGCCTTCCTGTGGCTGAGCCATGGGGAGCTGGTTTGCCAGAGGTTCCTTTGGAAATCAGCAGATGTAACCTGCCTGTCCTCCACACCCTGGGCGAGTGCTGAACTCACTCACTGGGTCTTCCTCCACACTTCAAAGCTCATGGAATTCACTCCTTCCTACTGCAGGTACATTTGGCACTGCCTTCCGAAGGAAAATAATGTTGATTCTGTGGTTTGGCTGGGAAAAACCTGTAAGCACAGCCAGAGACACTGTGCAGCATTTCTCTAACGTGACACCAGAGCCGGCGGTTTTCCTGGAGGTGTCCACGTGGAATTATTTCATGAAACGCTTCTCTCTTCCCAACTTTCTAGCAGATAGTGCCTTCTAGTGGCCCACTCCCTGCGAGGAGCAGCGCTGCCCGGATTCATTGCTCAGTTACCTTTAATGTGGGGTTCAGATGCTGGGGCTGGAACGAGCCACGTGCTGCTGAAATGTGGTCATGGCACAAGGCACCGAGGCTTTGTTTACAATTCCGAAAATGAAGAGAATACAAATCACTTCCTGAGCTTTAAGCCTCGCTGTTTTGAAAAGATCTAATGCTTGCTATTATTTTTTTTTATTTGTTTTGACTCTGATGTAGCGTTAATGAAATTAGGTCATTAGGAAAATAAAGAATGGGAATAGATACTTCCCCTCTTATAAAAACTCTGAAATCAGAAAGATTAACCAGGAATTGCCTCTCTGAAAAATGTGCGTGTAATAATGGAAAGTGCTCTTTTATGTGGTTTTGCCACAGACCTGACATTTTTATTTACGAAGTTCGTGTAGCTAGATACAGATATAAAAGTTCCTTCAGTTTACAGAGCTGTGCAATGTGCAGTCCTTGCTCGAGAGACTCAGTCCTGTTGGAAATAACTGCTGGAGATAGGATGGGTGGATTGTGGACAGCTCCTGCCTGGTGTCCTGCCAGCTGCCATCTCTGGCTGCTCGGGCTCCACCTGCAGAGCTCCTCCAGTTCTACTTTTTCCCCCTCAGACCAACTCCTCCATCTCTGAGAATATGGATTATATTCAATAAATGAAACCTTCCGATTCCACTTGTTTCTCACAGAAGTGTTCTCTTTGGAAGACCAGCTCCCTGTCTCTTTAAAGCAGCATCATTAAAGCTTTTTGTATTTTAACCTCCACAGTGGAGGAAATCACTGAACTCAGCTGCTCTCTGCCTTCTGGTACAGAAACACCAGTTCCTTAGGAGCAACACAAGAAGGTTTCCAGGAAGATTTTATTGGTTTGATTACTTTTACGTGCACTTCAAGAAGTCAAGAGGCCAGGGATACCCAGGATACATATTGTGTAATTTTGGAAAATTAAAGCAACTTGATAACACAGAAGAAAAAGAGACCAAGTTTAGGACTTGAGGTTTGCTGGCTTTTAGGCAATTGAAACCCCGGGAGTGAAGCCCGTGTGTGATGGAGTGTGCCCATGGTCTGAGCTCTCACGTGTGACACACCTCAGTGGCAATAAAAGGAGGGCTCATTTGCTGCCCCAGAGGCAGCAGAACAGCAATTCCTGGAGTTTGCCAGCTGCTATAAAACAGTGTAATACAAGTTCTGTGTCATACAACAGATGCCCAATTCAGTTTGACTGAGAGAGGCTGAACCCCAGATAAATCCTGTCTTCAAAACATTTTCACTCTGAACAGTATTCCATAGAGGTAGGAAGATACTAAAAAAACTCAAAGAGCACAGCAATAGTTAAATATCTAAGGCCTGGCCTATCACTGATCTTTGCAAACAGATTTAGTCTGCAAGGATTTGTTCACTGGGGAAGAACCAGAAAGACTCTTCAAGGCTCATCACAGTGCCTGTGAAAGCACAATAAAGGACACTCTCACACCTGCTAGGTTCAGCAGAAAGGAGGGAAAAGAGAGAGTTTACTTACATTTGACATGTTTTATAAGATTCCCAACTCCACAAGCAACTGGAGAACATGCCACTTCCTCCTCAATCCCACTGGAGAAAAAGGATGCTCATCAAACTTTCTCTTATCACAAAAGGAATGAAAAACAGAAAATACGGTTAAATAAACATCGGCTATTGTTTACATGAAACTGTGTGAAATTCTCTGATTCCAAGGTTAAAACAGAAGGCTTAGCAAAAAACAGGACAACACATCACCAGACTTTTTAGGAAAAAGAATGTGAATTTCTTCCTGGCTCCACAGGGCAGTGCATTTTTAATGCAAATGGCTGGTGCCCAGAGATAAAACAACCAGAGTGCTTGCTGGCCTAAATTCCTGCCGTGAAACACAAGTACAGGCCCTCAGCCATGGTGTTGTCTTTTAAAAAATGCCTCCTTCAGGAGCAGGAGAGTGATTGTCAATGAATGGTGATGTGATGTAACGGGGGAAAACAAACCCACACAAAGGACACCAGCCCTTCTGCTACTGAACTCAAAAACCACTATAAATCACACCAAGTGTTCTTAAAAAATGAATGGGACTGCAAATGTTGAAATTACTGACAAATGAAACTGACACATTAGAGGGGACAACATTGGGATGTCCAATAAGTGAGACAAAAACTTTAATCAGGTTCTCATCAGAGGGTTACAAATAGATGTGACAGTTTAATAAATTCAGAAAATGTATCATGCAGCTGGGAACTGGGGGTGTCTTAAAAAATAATTAACCATAGGTCCTTGAACAGGATTTGCTGCTCTGGAAATTCATTCCAAGTCCCTTTTCCAAATGATTAGTCATATCAGAAGGTACAGGTTTTTGCCTTTTTTTCCTCACCTTTTTAACTGAACATTTTCATAGAAACTCTCTTCAGAGTGAGTACAGAATCCCTCAGCCAGAGCTCCCACATTCTTTGGAGGTGGCAGTGCAGGAGACAACTGTGGAGGCTTTGATAATCTGGTTTTAAACGTTCTCAGTTGTATTTTCATGCAAGATCTTCACATGAACACTGAGGATTTTTTTTCAGGCCAGAACCACTTTTAAATAAAAGTCAAGGCAGCAGTTTAAGGCTTTCCTCCTGAGCAACTGTGGAAATGAATCTGACCATGAAGTTTGAATTGCTTCACAGAGATCCCAGACGTGATCAAGGCCTTCCCCTCCCCCATTCCTACTGAAGAAACTTTGGGATTCAAGGGGATCAATGAGTTTGAGTATTAGTGCTGCTCATTAGCAACAAATGTCAGAAATTGAAGTCCTGGCACAATAAAACTCCTGTTAAGTTCCATTTTGAGCACTTCTAAATCAACAGGCATCAGCAAAAAATGTTGAGCAGAATGACACCATCTGCCATTTCTAATTTTTTTAGCCATCTTTCCAGTGTTTTAAGCAAGAACTTGGTTACAAATGCTGACAATTGCCACTATAAATTATTATTTTCTGCTCTCTGGGTAGTAAGGCACGCAAACAAATGAAGTGTAGTGTTGCCCTGGTTTTTGTAAGCCTTCTGTTTTTAACCTTGGAGTCAGATTCTTTCACACAGTTTCATGTAAATAATAGCCAGTGTTTACTTAATGGTATTTTCTGTTTTTCATTCCTTTTGTGATAAAAGAACTTTGATGAACATCTTTATGCTCCAGTGGGATTGAGAAGGAAGTGACATGTCCTCCAAGCCCTTGTGGAGTTGGGACGTGTATAAAAATGTGAGATATGTGAATAATAAAGATTATTCCCTCCTTTCTGCTGAACCTGGCAGGTGTGAGAGCCTATTTATTGTGTCTTCCCAGACACAGTGCAGGTTGAAGTCTCAGTTTTCACTCACTATTGAGCATGTGAGGTGTGTTCCCAGATTAACCCTCTGCTGCCTCGTGCTCCTGGGAGGGGATGTGGACACTGCTGACATGGACGTGCCCTGAGGTTCTGCATTTGGGATGCCTGGAGCTGGGGGCAGGGTTCCTGGTGGGGAGGAGGAGATGAATGGCTGAAGGAATGGAAAAGACAAACCTCAGCCACCTTTTCCTGGTTATCCACAGTCCCTTTATGTCCCAGAGCTCTTCCCCCTAAGGCCCAGGGCAGCAGAAGGGTCACAGCCACAGAATCTCAGGATGGTTTGGGTTGGAAGGGACCTTGAAGCTCATCCCATTCCACCCCTGCCATGGCAGGGACACCTCCCACTGTCCCAGGCTGCTCCAAGCCCCATCCAGCCTGGCCTTGAAGATTCCTGTTCTTCCAAACTCTGTGAAATTTACGGAGCTCTGTGTCCTTCCAGAGTTACAAAACAACAAACAGGATGGAAATTTCTACTGTCTTTGCACATTTGTAGCCTCGTCAATCCAGAGCGTTTTAGAAAATCCTGCTCCACCCCCTTGAAAGCACAGAACAAAATCACTGCTTCACACATCACACAAAATTAAAAACAGATTTATTGAACCTGAGGCGTATTTAAAAACCAGGAGGCTTTTTGTGCCGTAAGTTATTTCAAAACATCTTTGAAACTGCTCCGTAGACTGAAGTTAAACAATTAAAATGCATAATCACATTTAAAAAGCAGCACCAAAAATGTAAGTCATTTTGTCACAGAGGCTGCTCCAGCGTGGTTTGATTATTTAATGTTATGCTCCAAAACCAATTTATACCCTATACCCTTGATCTCTGTTTCAATTTCAGGATGTTAATGCATGCACCATTGCTGTATTAGCTGATAGGGCAGAACAAATACTTCAGAAAAAAGTCATGATTAGAATTTGAAATCCCTCTCAGCCGTGTTTGATCCCCAAACGTTCTCACCTCACTGGTTTTTCCTGCTGCCTTTGCCCACTGGAACCCCATGTTTTATCCCTGGAAAAAATGATTATTTAACACCAGTGCCAGGTGACTGTGGAGCTCTGCAGGGAGTCTGGAGGTGCAGCCCCTCCTGCCATGAGTGCTGAAGTTGTCAGGCATCAATTAAATCTCTTCAGGCCGATCTGTCACCAGCAGCCTGCGTGTGTGGGCAGGGAGAGCCTCCACACCACAGAAATCCCGGGATCCAGACAGCTGAGGCTGAGCCTGCCAGGGATAGCTGCTCGTTTTCCTCTTTTCCTGCAAAGCCTCCTCTTTGTTTGGCCGTGCCCAGCCCTGGGGTGAGCAGGAATTAGGGCTGGGGTCACTGGAGCAGGGCTTGCAGCCCCTGGCACAGCCCTGGGCTGGGTTCATGCCCTCCCAAAGCACAAACCACCCCAGGGGAACACGGGCACCGGCCCGTTTGGGCAGGGAAAGTGATCCTGTATTCCCAGCCTTGGCACAGGAAGGAGTAGAATTCGTGGAGAGGCTTATTTGTAGGAATTCAGCTGGCGGGCAATGCTAGCCCAGGGCCTGCCATCCCTGTGCCATCCATGCTTTATTAATTGCACACCTAGAGCCCACAAAGTGATTCATTGCCTCTCCCTGTCCCAGACATTTTGTGTACAAACTCAGCCTAATACTGGAATCTGCCTTCCCAAGCATCCCCTGGCCCAGCAGAGGGACAGGACACACACTTTGCAGCAGGCACAGGGGGGAACTGCTCACGTCCTTCCCGAATTCCCTCACAGGGATATTCCCGTGAGGCCCAGGGAGATGAATCCCGGCCTCAAAGCCCAGCTGGATGAGGTACAAGCCTTTCCCCCTTCAAACCAACACGTAGGTGGAATTCAGTGCCAGTCACCCACTGGCCAGTGCCCATTTCAGGCACGTGAGGGACTTGCCCTGGAACTGGGATTTGTGGCAGCCCAGAGTATTCCTATGTCCATCTGGGGGGGTTTGGAACCCCACCAGGCAGACTCAGGACTCGGGCAAGATTCCCAGGATTCTATTCTGGACCCATGTCCATGGAAAAGGCTTCCCACATTGCGAGAAGAACTGCAACGCTGAGAAAATGCAAAGTAATTAGTTTGATTTAGCACAGGGTGAAAATGTAGAATTGAGTATAATGGGGACTGAGAAGTCAAAGATGGAGGATTTGGGGCGGAACCCCTTCTCCTTCCTCTTTCTTCTCTCTCCTCCATCTTCTGCTGTGACCATAGTAAAAATAATTGGTAGAAGAAACTCGGAGGTAGAAGTTGCATGTTCAAAGTAGGTAGAAATTAATTGGTGAAAATTGATAAATAATTATAGGTTGTGAACAATGGTTGGGTCAAGAAAAGGGTACAAAGGGTGTGGGACTGCCCTTCTGGGGGCAGCCCTGCCATGGATCGGAGCTGTCGGACGCTTTGGCCTCAGCTCCAGACACGGAGAGATCAGAGAAAATAAACACCCTGAACACAGAAAATAAACACCCTGAACACAGAAAATAAACAACCTGAACACCAACTCGCAGGCGTCTCTCGTCTGTCCTGGCCCTGGCACAGAACTTCTCAAGATCAAAAGCTAGCCACAAAGAACTCTATGGACTCTGTGAGGGTGAAAAACCATCACAGGATTTGCAAGGCCTTGGAGAAGGCAGAAGTGCGAAGTGTGAAGCTCCACAGTGGCACAACAAAGACTGCAACAACCTTTCCTATGTCTGCAGCAGGGCTCTCTCACAAACCCTGCTGAATAAGCCTGATTCCTATAAAAAGCAGCCGTAATTTGGAGGCAGCTTTGCCAGGAACTAAGTGAGCAGTTATTTTCACTGCGAACTCCAAATTCGCTCTTAAAGACTGCCTGGTGTTTGTATAATGCATCTTCACTCTTCGGGGCAGAAAGCTTTCAATTTTGGTATCAGTTAGTCTTTTTCTTACTGATTTACAGCTTATCTCAGGAAAGGATGGAAATACCTCCCTACAGCAACCTCTCAAACCCCACAGAAACAAGTGGCTCATTGCTGATAGCAACATCCAAGGAATTTTCCAAGGAAGCTTTGCTAAGCACAGGGACTGTGACATTTTGCAACACTTCTGCAGTTTCTCATGTACAAGATGGGAAGGGATGGCAAAAGTGGAGAGCTGCCCTTCGAGTGGCCTTGCCTAACCAAAATGAGCAGCTTGAGTGCCTATCATTAGCAGGCAGAGCACCTCTGCAGGAGGCACACGCAGCTTGAAACCCAGAGAATTCGGCATAACTACAGCCAAGCAACTCCTCAAAAATCAAGCAGGAAGTTTTCCTGAGGGAGTTTATCTCGGAAAAAAATGTTTATGCTAAGGTTAGCATGTATTAACTGAGCCTGAGTAGAAAAATTGTTGTTTGGAGATAAACAGAGAGTTTCAGCTCTTGGAGGGAGGAAGGGTCGAGGGCACACGGCCTCGCTGCAAGGACACAGATGATAAATGCTGCACCCCAGGGTACTGCAAACAGCATCTCCAGCTCCAAGGTGATGGGTGAACAAGCACTCACAGCACAGCATAAATGCATAATTACTGGAAATTTTCTTTAAAGATGGGAAAGGCTGTGGCCACACGACAGCAGTTGACTCAAAAACTGTTTCTGTTACGTGGGGAATTGGAACTGGTAGCCACAAACACACCGCAGCAAGGGTTTTCTAGCTTTGTTTGCTCTAAGTCTGTCTTTAGAATAACAGAAAAAACTGGAAATTACCTTGACAAGTCTGCTGCCCCTCGGTCTGCTCCAAAGAATAACCTTGCCAGGAATTCTGACAGGTTTAGTTTAACTGTTACAGATGCTCAGTCTTAGAAATCCCAATGGGTTTGTGATCCTGGAGCACTCCAGCTTGACCATCCTCCTGGACCAGCCTCAAGGATGGTGCTTATCCTTTAATTCTTCAGGTTTTGGATGGTGCATGCCAAGGTCAAAGACCAGAAACAGTGAGAAGAGGTGAAGCAGGTCAACTTTTTCATGATGAAAACAGTTCTTGTACTTTGTAGGAGATCCTACAGGTTAAGCTTTATCACAAACTAAACACACACAGTGTAATTCCCCAGAATTGTACAAATATCACTGGAAATTTTATTTAACCAAGGAATTTGGATCCAAGGCTAAAAATCCTTTAATCTTCACCCAAATATCTCTTGCTATTTAAGCATCCGTCCATCTTACTCGTTGCAGTGTTAAATCCTCCTCTTCTAGTGATGTGATCTGATTTGATTCCCACTGTGCTCCACTGCCTGGAACTGAATTGTCAACTGAGTGGCAAAAACCTTGCTAACAAAGGAGATATTTCTATAGGTTCAGAGGCAGAAATCTGGGGGTTTTTTTCTCCTGAACAGACTAGTGCTACGTTTCTATTGCAGCAGCTGACTGCAGCTGAAGCTTTGCTTCAGAATGAAACTAAGCCAGATTTTTGGGAGTAAACTGGCTTGCATGGAAAGCTCATAAATCTTCTCCTTTAGCCATTGCTTTGATTTTACCACCTTGAGGTGTAGTTGCTGGAACTGATTATCTCCTGAAGGGATCACACAGGCCAGACCCAACTTAACCCTGAATTCTGGTACAAAACAAAGCCAAACTTCCTCTTCTCTACAGCCTTTAGCAAGGTACTTCCACAACCTACCAATGTGCAGTTGTTCCACTGGAATCAGAGTCTCCTGATGGCAGCAAGAACAGCCCCTGGATTTTTCCTGTTCCAGAGAGCAGGCACAGATTTCTTGCCTGAAGGGAAGAAGTGAAGCAGCACTAAAACATTTAGAACCAGCAACGCCAGAGCCTGCGGGGCAGAAACCTCCCAGGTTACATGAACAGAGCAAACCTCATTCATTCCCCCTCTGGACCCCAGCTGTGTGCAGCCTTTAAAAACACCCAGGACAGGATTGTTTCATTAATTAGCTATAGAAAGCCTTAATGTTTGTTTGAGTTAAATCTGCATTTACTGTGGGATTTTTGCCCACCGAGTAGATTCCACGTTCCCTTCCTTGTCTGTGTAACTGGGAAGTGTTACAGCTACAATATCTGCAATAATCACTCACAAATAGCTAAATCTTCATGAGCTATACACCTACAAAACAGCCCCAAACCTGATGGAAATATATGTGATTTGGATAAAGATCAGGCATTTTCTATGAACTCTGTCGAACAGCCTTCAAAATGACACAAAACCACAGAGGAGAGTGGTTGGAATAATGTGATTCCTAAATTGCTTGTGTGGCTATTGTGCTGTTGTCCATTATTTACTGTCAGCGTGTTCAGCACCAGACGGAGCCCACAGGAGGGCTCAGAAAGTGCTGCCTGAGACACAGAGCACGAGGATAAATCGACCAATGCACCAGATCCCCTCACTTTTCTGAGGCAGGTCCCACCGCCAAGATGAGTCGGGGCTGTAGATGGCACTGTCCCCTCTGCAATGAAGGCAGCTCGGTGCTGAGAGAGGAATCGGGCTCGGGAAGAGAAACACAGCTGAGATCCTTGCTCCTGTTGCTTATGAGATGCTCAGATCCCTGCTCCTGGTGCTCATCAGGTGCTCAGATCGCTGCTCCTGGTGCTCATCAGGTGCTCAGATCGCTGCTCCTGGTGCTCATCAGGTGCTCAGATCGCTGCTCCTGGTGCTCATCAGGTGCTCAGATCGCTGCTCCTGGTGCTCATCAGGTGCTCAGATCGCTGCTCCTGGTGCTCATCAGGTGCCCAAATCCCTACGCCTCATGCTCATGAGATGCTCAGATCTCTCCTCCTGGTGCTCTTTAGGTGCTCAGGTCCCTGCTCCTCGTGCTCATGAGTTGCTCCGATCCCTGCTCCTGGTGCTCATGAGATGCTCAGATCTCTCCTCCTGGTGCTCTTTAGGTGCTCAGGTCCCTGCTCCTGGTGCTCATGAGTTGCTCAGATCCCTGCTCCTGGTGCTCTTTAGGTGCTTGGATCCCTGCTCCTGGTGCTCATCAGGTGCCCAAATCCCTACGCCTCATGCTCATGAGATGCCCAGATCCCTGCTCCTGGTGCTCATCAGGTGCTTGGATCCCTGCTCCTGGTGCTCATCAGGTGCTCCTGGTGCTCATCAGGTGCTCAGGTGCCATGCAGTCAGTGGCACTGCTGGCCTGAGCAGGCAGCAGGAGCCACGGTGGCTTTCAGCCTCGATAGCCCAGGGCCTGGCTGCAGGCTGGGGATTGACAATCTGCCTCCCCACACGGCTGTGCAGTGGAAATTGGGCACAGCGGCCGTGGCATTGTCCCTTCCATGTCCTAAAGCCCCTGGTCCTTTCAGTGCCACCTGCCAGGCCAGCAGTGGACTGTCCTCCAGGCTGTGCTGGGTGATCTCTGGGTGTGTCAGGGGTGACGTGCTGGAGGTGAAGTGATGTCTCCCACATTTCCTTGGGCTTTGGGGATGTGCTTTACAGGTTACATAATTAAGCAAACGAAGACACAACCCTTCAGTTTGTCCCAGCCAGCCTCCTCCTGGTGTGCTGTGCTTCCCTTTTATCAGCTTGCTTTGCTGAGGGCAGTGCCTCTCTGACCTCAGGCTGAAAGAAGCAGAGACATTTCACAGGAAGCAGCCCTGTGAATGTGCCCCAGTGCTGCAGTTTGGGGTCAGACTGCAGCCAAATTCCCCCGGTGATAAAACTGAGCAGAATGGGATCCTTTACAGCAGGGCTCCAACCCAGGACTAGGCTGAACATCAGCTATGGATAAAAACAATCAGAAGGGTTTTTACTTACCATAAATTTGGTGATTGAAGTATTAAATCAGTTGGAAGCTCAGCAATGAGATTGTGTTGGTGACCAAATGGGGAGCAGCAGGTCTGTCCTGCAAAAACAGACAGAGAAGATTTTAAACTTCTTTCCAAGCAAATCAAGAATCTGTAGCATCCTTGTGTTCCTCTGCAAAAGACAAAATTAAAAAATCCTCTTGTATTTTATTATCCCAGCACAAATCAAAACCAACTCACTTCCACGAGGCAGAATCAGAACGATGTGAGGGAATAAATCTTTTGCTCTGGAGGGATGGCACCATCAGTGAGGTGGGATGGATGGCTGCATGGCTGATGTCTTCCTCCTCCTCCCAGCTCAGGTGACAGTTTGGAGTATTAAAGACCCATAACTCCAGGGGTGGTGAGACAGGGAATCCATAGAAGAGAGCCACAGATCACACTGTTATCTCACTTTGGGATGATAGCAACCTTCTGCCTTCCTATATTCACTGGAATTTCAAACTTTGTCCTGACAAACACGAGATGAGTACAATTTCTGATTACACAGGAAGTCAAATTTATGTTGCACTTTTATACCTGCACTGTGCCACTCTCCTAACAGAAAAAATGATCAAGAGAGATGATGTTCCACCCATCACGCTACTCCTATTTCTCCAAGCAAAACCAGGGAAGAATGGCAGAGTCAATGTTCTTCTGCTGAGAATTCATCCCTGTCCCTCAGGTTTTTGGAGTTTCACACACAAAAAAAGCAAGCCTCCACCTCAGTTTTGAATAGGGATTTTTCAAAGTGAGCTCAGTCTGCTCTGATTCGTCCCATGGCACCTTTCCCTCTTTTTTTTTTCCACATCAGCAACTTCCTAATAGCAGCAGGCAAGAAAAGAAGAGCTCCATAAAACAGTTTAAACAAGGAGGCTCATTGATAATTAAAGTGGGAATGGAGGTAAAGGAACACTGGGTAAAGCCTGCTGCAATGCCTCTTTGGGACATTTCAAACAGTGTTTTGAAATAACAATTCTGTCTTTCTGGAGCTAATTACACACGTGCCGCACGCTGAGCAGAAGGCTAAATTATTTGGGAGAACAAAGGTAGTTTGTTGTGGGTTGGAATGAGGCCATGGACGCTTGTTTCCCTAGTGGGAGAGGAACTGGTGACCTCTCCTGGGTTTGCCGTGGACAAAAGATGGGATGCAGGACCAGAATGTGCATCTCCACTGCCCAGCCTCGTCTCCAGCCCTCGCTGTGCCAGCCCGGGTGCCACTGAGGGTGCATGTGCAGGTGGAAAGTCCCTCTGCCTCCCCTCCCAGCCCCTCTCCATTCTCCCACCATCTGGCAGTAGATTGCTTCCATCAGAGCTGCCAAACCCAACATGTCAATATTAATCACCAGAGCCACACTGGAGTGTTTGTGAGGCCCCCGCTCACGTTGTGCCTGTCAGACTGATCATCTCCTTTGAGCTGGTTCTTCACAAACAGCTGGAGGTTTTTAAACACCTTATTAAAATAGAATAGATCATCAGCAGCTGGAGCGTTTCAAAGATGAATGGGCTTTCTGCCAGTAAATGTAATACTTGCCAAAAAGCAGGTGGCAACTAAAACTGCACCTCTCTACAAGAGAGCTGCCCCTCCTGTTGTATTTATTGATCTGGACAGGCAATACCATGTGGGACAGGTGTTGAAGACTTATTTCCTTTCCCCAGCTTGTCAGAAGTTGCAAATATAAATCACGTATTCTCAGACTTCCAGAATGTCTGCTGCAATATGAAGCAAATCAGTAATTCCTTTTTCTGATATGGGGGGGGAAAAAAGTATAATAAAAACCCTTGCTGAACATTTGCAGAAAATCAACTTCTCTCAGGAACAAGAGAGCCTATAGTGCCAAACCTGGAAGCCTTTCAAAAAAATATACATTTCAGTTTGAGGTGTTAATGCTTTCATGTCAGAATATACACATGCAGTTGGTGTCTTTAAACTCAATTTTATTCCCCCGTGAGAAGGATTTAATTGGCCTCAAATCAGAATTTGCTGTTTCACACAGTACAGCCTACCACTTGATACCCGAGAATCCATGTCAGGAGCTTAAATTACAGGTAAGACACTTGCTAATGAGCTAATGTTTTGCAAACCCCCACAGAAATATTTGAACTTCACCACTTTCCTGTCCAACAGGACGGGGTGTAGAGGGAAGGCAGATTTCTTGGGCAACCACGGTGCTGGTGAGGGAGCAGGGCTGTTAAACAGGATTGTGGCCCTTCATTTCACTCTCAGCATTTCCCTCTAATTCACTGTTTAACTTCGGGAGAGACACTTAACCTCCACTCGCCTCAGCTCACACGTCTGTAAAATAGTAGATAAGTCACCTAATTCACAGGGATGTTATGGAGATTAATTAACTAACGTCTGGAAAATGTCTCCAGATCCTTCTGTGAAAGGCATTATAAGGGCAAATGATAGCAGTATAACCATATGCAGGAGGTTTTATCACTTGGCACAGGACAGTTTGGTTTCATTCTCTTCCCTCTGCACCCTCACCGAGGGTTTTTACGGGCACCCCTGGCTAAGAGCAGGCTCGGGCAGCTTGGCAGAGCACCATTATCCGGAGTCGAAGGACATGTTGTTTCAAGCTCGGTAAAATTGTATTTAGTTTGTTCCTGAGCGTGCTTCCAGGTCCCCAGTGAGATCAGAGCCCTGGCAGGCTGGATGCTGAACACACAGTCCTTGAAAACAGTCCTTGAATATGTAAGAAAGCCGCATCTACTTAACGGAAGAGATCTTTTTAAGCTAATTTGATTGAGCTGACAAATGTGCTCTGCAGGCCGCCTTTAGCAGGGCTGCCTTCCCAGGGCCAGCGCCAGGCAGAGGCAAAGCAGGCGCTTGCCTTGGGCTGGGACCACTGTGAGGACCAAACTGGCCACCAGTCTGCCTGGCTAGTGCTGCTTCCTGGCAGGAGGAGGGCTGGGATGGGCTGGGCTGTTGTTAGTGAGCCCTCCCACCCCAAAAATCAGCGGCAGCACGCTCCCAGCCCTGCCCTTGCTTTGTGATTGCCATTGCAGTGAGTTTGAGCAGAGCCAGACCTTACAGTAATCCAACTTTGCAGTACCCATGGTCGCTGCTCTTTGGCAATTACCACATGGATAGGAAAAAGAGAAGGATGGGGCAGAGCAGGGACCAAGTGGGGAAATGATCTGCCCTTCAACAGCACAACCAGAAATAATTCCCAGAGCCCCTCGTGCCTGGTGTCCTAATTCCCAGATCCAGCTGCTTCCTACCACGTTTCACTGATCTGTCTTGGTCTACCTGGTTTTCCATCAACACTCTCCTGTGTTATCTGATAGAGCTTTGACCCAGGAAACTGAATCCCACGATGTCTCCTTCTCCCCTGAGCTCTGCAGGCAGCTTGCCATGCTCCACTCCCCTCCACTTGCTACCTGCTCTAAAAGCCAATTTAAAGTAGAAAAGTATCTGTCACAAACATCTTGCTTTCAGCTGCAGCACGGCACGTTGCAGTAAATTTTTATATTAGGAAGAGATCTGGGTAACTTTGTTTTAAAGCAGCTGTTTATCTTTCTGAGCTGTTCTGATTCAGTTTCCTCTTTGAGCAGCAGACCTGGAAGGGCAAGGGAATGGGGAGAAAGAAAGATTTGGTCACAATTTAGAGTCATTTGTTCCTGTCAGAATTTATATGAGCTAAATCTCAAGCCTGGACAAGCCTTAATAACTATCATATTTAAAGTTCAACTTTACAGGGGAAGACTGCACGGCCCAAGGGGATCAGTAATAGAACACAGAATAGTTCACCTTTCATGTGCCCATTTGTACCCAACCCAGCAAGGACAGGCTGGGGCTGGCCTTTCCCAGGGTACACGACATGAATTGAGCAGCCTGGAGCTAACCCCACTGGGTTAAAGTGCTGCTGACTGGGGCCCCTGCAGGGTAAAGTCACTCAGCAGGTCACTGCCAAAGTCGGAGGAGCTGGCTGCACTGCCAGCCCTGTGTCACAGGCACGGCAAGGCTTGGCTTTCCTGTGATGAACTGGCCACCCAAACAAAAGCTGGTGTTCCTATCTGCTTTGTCTTTCCAAGGTTTGTTGCAGGAACATGAGCACCACTGAGACAGGAAGGTAAAAGGGAGAAAAAGCAAAAAGTATGGGCAGGCAGTGTTTGCTGTGCAGTGAGGGGCACAGGGGATGGTGAAGACAAGAAACGGAGCCAAAGGTTCTCCACTGAGGTGTCACAGGTCAGAAATTGAAACACCATCACCAAAATCTCAGGAATGGCTGTAGCATATTCTTACCACTGCAGACTGCCAAGAGATGAACGGTGCCAGAGCAGAGCAATAATCTGGCAATGACCTCTTCAGAAATCGGCCGTGAGCAAAGATGTGTCTCCCTTTACCAGCTTCTCTTCAGCCCAGAGCTTCCCTGCTTGAGGTGACAACGTGTTCTTGGCCCACAACAGAGGGGAGCTAACACAGGCAGAAGACCTTGACCAGAAGTGTTTGTTTTAGTGGACAGAGACCAGTGCTTCCTGAGGGGAAGGTCCCTGAGCTGCTCCCTGCTGCCCTGTTTCTGTGAGGTTTACAATCCAGAGGCATGAACAATGCTGCTGAGAAATCCCCCTTGCCGAAATCACTTCTGACCTTAAAGCAGCATCCAGGGCTGGCCTGGTGAGCAGTAACCTATTTCTTGTTAGTGGTTCAGTCACGCAAGGTCTCCACAGCAGCAGCCAGCATCCCCTGTGGAACCCCGTGGAAGAGGCTGTTGTACAGACAGGTGTTTTTTTCAAAAAGAGGGGGAGGTAGAATATAAAAGAGAAAAAGAAGAGGGGAAAAAAGGTAGTTAGGAAGGAATAAGTTGGTAAAAAGGTAGGAGTAAGTTCGTTTGGGCAACAGCCTCGGTGGGAGGTGGATGAATGCTAATGGGCTTGAATTATTCATACGTTCTGCAGTGAAGAGACTCAGACCAAGGGCCTTCTGTGGTAACTCTCTGGAGCAAGAAACCTCATTAAAAACAGGATCTGAGAGAGACTTGTCCGATGAGAAAACAAGAGTAAGAGGGATCTCCCGGAGCAGCTGTACTACAGAAGACATATTTCTCCAGCACTAGGAGCTGACAGCTTGCCCTGGCACGAAATCTGTTTTGGCAAAAGGACAAACACAGAGCAGAGGTCTGACATTCTGCAGCGAGCCTTTAACCTCTCTCCCCGTGTCCTCAGCTCCGGCAGAGCCGTGGAGCAGGTGAATCCTGACAGCAGCAGCTTCCACACGCGAGTTCTGCTCCCTGCTCCACGCGGACACAGCCCAGAGCTGCCCTGTTAGCTTTTATTGATGGCCAGAGCTCTCCGCTCCCAGCCCAAGCCCAGGGCAGGGTATCAGTCACACAAACACTTTCCCATTTTATGAGTCTGTTGATCGAAACCTTTACTTCATGAGGCCCCTTTTGTATTTCCCCAAATTTCCTTCGCGTGGAAGCTGGGACCTTGTGAGGAGCTTTAATCTATAATGTGCTCACTGCCCACAGTGCAGAATGCGTTTGCAGCTTGAAAGACAACATAGAGGAAAAGAATAATTCCTTATTTTAAAAAATCAGTTTCATACTGTTTTAAATTCTGTGAGCGGAAGCTGGAGCCAACTTACAATTGGTAACACCAGGTTTGCATCGAAGAGAGAGGGAACAGCTCCAAAATTAGAAGACTAAATAATCTCGGGTTTAAAAGCATCACAAATGCTGGTCTTGTAAACACTCTCATCAAGAGGAACACGAGTACTCTTGCCTTGCAATTGCACAGTCAGAAATAATACGGAGAGAAAGAGCAGATCTGTCAGGACAGAGGTCACCCGGGGTCCCTCATCCTGCCCCCAGGGACAGCTCCTCAAAGACAGACAAACTGCTCACTGTTGTAACTTCATTTCCTCAGGCCTCCAGGCTGTGTGACATCCAGACAAAATCCTTTCTTTTCCTCCCTTTTACCCGCAACTCCATATTTCTCCAAATCCTTTGCACCCTGAAGAAAAATGAGTAGGTGAAGATATTTCAAGTTGAGGGAACAAAAGGGGTTAAAATAACTTCAATATTCAAACACTCCAGGGGTCTGGTGTAGGCTAAATCTATTCCCAAATATCTCTAGGGCCTCTGGGATATTTAGGATCCAAATACGAATTTAAGTAACAGTCACTCCTGCCTCTTTGAACTGAAATATGTTTTAATCATTTTGAAACTGAGGTGCTGCTTATTCCAGTGATCTCAGCCCAGATCCTGCTGGTGGATGCTCAGCCTTCAGACCCAAATGTTGCAAATTGAAATGATCTTCTTTTCTTTTTTCACACTTACATATAAAGTTGAGGAGGGGATGAGTGAACATGTTAGGAGGTTTTGCAGGAAACTTCATCCTGCAGTTTCAGTGTCTCAGAAGGATATTTGCTAAAATAAACCAAAACATCACCATTTTAAACTTCTGCTCGTGGCTTTCACACAGGTCTGGGGTCAGCACTGAGCTACCAGATGGTGTCACACTGGGCTGCAACACGGGGACAGACTGGATTGGCTTAAAAAGCAGTGAAGACAAACCCTGTGTCTGCTGTAAATAATAGATTTGCAGCTCGTGCAGCACATTCGCACACGGACGTGTTCTTCAACTCAAATCCGAATCTCTGCTATAATCAAAGGATATTGAGCAGCACATTATGCAGCTTAAAAATAGACCCAGGAGCTGGTTGTACCAGTTAGTGTAACTTTAATCTGCAAGGAACTTTTTTACAGAGGCATAAATAGTGCCTGTCAAGAGCATAATACAAATCCTATCTCCCAAACCTCAGCATTTAGATCCCTTTTGAATATATGACCTCATTTACGGTGTGTAAGACCCAAAGCGAGTCCTGCTGAACAATGTTTTCCATGTTCAACTTGAGCACTGTTCTTCCAGGCTCATGGTATTGAAATGTTGGTTTATCAAGGGAAACTTAAAAAAA
>VYXC01010639.1:9122-53898 GCA_013397175.1 Platysteira castanea | reverse complement strand
AAAAAAAAGAAATTAAAAAAAAGAAAGGATGGATGCATTACATTCTCACTGAATTCATTCAGATATGTGGTGGGTGCATTTTTAGGAAGAGGGAGATGGAAGCTCTGTGCTTTGAAAAACCCTCTTTGAAAAGACTTCAGTGGGCATCTTCTGATGACATTCATGGGATAAGATCTTGTAATTCTGTCTCTGCAGCTGTGTCACTCAGAGAGATAGGGAGTGATAACTGCAGCACTGGAGGTCTCCAAGTGTTTCCAAAAGGAATTCTCCATTTTATCTCTTCCCTTGTGATAATATGTGCTTGTAACAGTGCCTAAAGTCTTCAAGACAGCTGCCCTGAGGCCCTGCCATGCCAAATTCTCCAGTTTTACCTAAGAAGACACAAGCCCTGGAAAGCTCAGGCTTATTTAGCCGTGCTAGGACAATGTGCAGTGTCTGTACAGGGAACAGGAACGGGGGTGAATGAAGATTTCACTGGGGTGAATGAAGATTCCACCGGCATGAATACGAGCTGAGCAGCTTTTTGACAAGGTTTTGCAGCTGAGTTTAGCAGAATCTACCCCAAATGTGAAACAGGGGCATCCTCCTGCCTCTGGCAGAGGTCAGCAGCACCCAGTGATACCCGAGAACATCCCAGGAGTTCAGCCACCCCCAGGCTGCTCCTCTCGGACAGAAGCAGCTCCCAGCCTGCAGTGCAGCACTCGGAGCAAGGTCCGTGGGTGATGCTCAGCCGCAGCTCTGGCTCTGCACGAACAGCCCTGGTCTCACCTCCTGGCCCAGATCGAGCGCAGCACCGAGCGTGTGAGCTCCCTCCGAGGATTAATCACCAAAACAGGGCTGCCACAGAGCCTCACAGGTCACCCGCTCTGTCTCCCTGCCCGAGGCAGCCTCAGCTACACAAACTGCTCCTGACAGACGTTTCTCTAATCTGTTCTTGGAAGCCTCTAAGGAGAAAGACTTCACCACCCCCAAGGAAATCTCTCCCGTGCTTAACCACCCTTGCAATTCCAAAGTTTCTCCCAGGAAGTGAAATCTCCCCTGATTTAAATGACTCATGAAATAGCAAAAGAGTGCAAAGCATCTCCATCCTGCACATTTCACTGCGGGGGTTTGCTGGGTTATTTTTAGCTAGAGCACACGGCCGGGATGTATTTGATAAATCCCTGTTCCTTTTCTGTCCAAGACACCAAACGAGTGATAGGAATTTTGTGATGAACTGCCTTCCAGTTGTGGCTTTATTTTTCAAATTGTAATGGAACGATTGAAAAAATAAAAAAAAAAAGTTTAAATTGGTGCCTGCAAAAAGAGTGAATCTATGAGCTGAAATAAATTTGAATTTTATCCTGACCTGATTGTTAATTGGGCCCTTTTCACATTTAATGTTTCCACGTGGTTTTGCTGTGACAGAGGCATTGATTACAAAGAGATCCTTCTGGAAATAATCCTTATATGCATTCAGTTTTTAAAGACAGGCTTTTAACAAGGTTTCTCTTGACCTGAACCAGCCTCAATTCCATCCAAAAATCTCTCCCAAATCTTAAATCAGTGATATAATCTTCTATGGGATCGAAATGAGATCTTAAGAGAATTTCTTCTTCAGGTGTTCAGAGTGTTTCTGGTCAAGATACACTGATTTTAGTGGTCAGAAAGCAGCTCTCAGAAATCAAATCAAGCCAGAGCAACCACATAAGAGCCCCGAAGTGGGAATTCACTGCAAGGGCATCAGGAATAGCGGGACCACACAGAGAAGTGTCCAAAGTCAGCCAAGAATTGCAAGGAGTTCTAAATGCCCTCCCCAGCTCTGGCACCAATGACCAGGTCAGGAGGCCTGGCAAAGCAAGTGAAAATGGGTCAGAGAGAGGTTTGGTGTTTGTAAACAGGAGATGACAGCCAGTGTCCTGCCAGGCACAGCTTTACCAGCTGTAACTTCTCCTCACCACCTTCCCCGCAGAATTCCGCTCGGCTCCCAGAAATGCAGAGCCAGGAGATGGTGCTCTTGGGCAAAGCACAACGCCTGGACCGAAAAAAAACCCAAAACAACAAAACCAAAAAAAACCCCAAACCAACAAAAAAAAAAAAAAACAAAAAAAAAAAAACCAACCAAATAAAATTAAGATCCCCTTGGCTTTCACGGTGCAGCACTGAGTCCTGCAGGGTTTGTTCCTGACCCGCAGAGGAAGCCCCTGTGGTGATCACTGGCAGCAGAGAGGGAGGCTCAGCAGGCACAGGATGGGAACGGGGCCGTGCCACTGAGAAATGCCCCTCACCCCCTCGGGGTCACGCACACGAACCACAAACCAGCAAAAATAATAAATGGTTTTGCTGGCAGCTTGCTCAAGAGCTCAGAATCAGGGGGAGACTTGGAGTCCTCCAAAAGCCAGAGCAGAAACTGTGGCAGAGATGTTGTGGGGAGGGGAAGCGGTCAGACATGAGAAGCACATCCAGCAACCCCCTCAGCCTCCACAAAATTCTCCTGGGATGCTCTGGTGTGCAGAGAGCACCACCTCTGACCCTCCCCACAGAGGAGGAGGATTCATTCCCAAGGCACCAGGAAAGGAAGCCTCGTGGATCAGTATTATTTAACCAGTGTTTCATAAATGCATCACAATGCAAAAAAGAGATGTGTTTTTAAATGCATCTCTTAAATAAACAATGTTTTCTCTCGAGGGTCTCTAAGTATTTTACATAAGAAAATAAATATAATTATCCACACACCAGAGATTGAACTGAAATTATTTTCACTGCCAAGGAAATCTGTTTTCCTTCCCTTTTAAAAGAGCAAAAGTGCTATTGTGCTGGGGAGATGAAGCCTTGGAGCAAGCGACTGTGCCTTGTTCCTGGATTTCAATACAACATATGCACAATCCAGAAAGGAAAGAAAAGAAGAGAAAAGAAATGCTTATGTAGATAAAATCTAAAAGCCTGATTCACGGGGGACCGGGTTGTGCTTGCATCCAAGGCATAGTGAAATTCAGAGCAGGCAGAATGGATGTTAAGGTAAGTTTCCAGTGCCTTCCAAGGCCAGAGACTGAGTCTGTGGTAGGGCATCTCTCCATTCAGCATCTTTTTTTTTTTTTATTAAAATTATAACCTTGTAGCTCAGGCCTAGTCTGGAAGGAAAAGACTTCACCAAAAATAAATTAAGATCAGGCTCAGAAACCTCTATTCCCTAAAGCCAGAGTCAATTAGTTATAATCAATTAAATAAAATTAAGGAAAACAAAGTCACATGGGTTTGGGAAAGGGAAAAAAAAAGATAAATGAGCCACCATTGGAGCCACTTGGGGAAGAAATGTCACCATCAAGGAGAAAAAAAATGGAAGCAATTAAAAATGTTAAAGACTTTCCTTATTGCAGGGAGACGAGGGAGAGTGCCAGCCCCACAAGGTTTTCAAAAGGCTTTGGAATTAATTTCATTTCGTGCCTTTCCTGGCAGTTTGGGGAGAGCTGTGGGCAGCACAGCAGCCAGAGCCCTGCCCCACTTTGCCATCCCCTCGTGCTGCCACAGGCAGGGGCTGCAGCTGGCCCCAACCCAAAGGTTCTGTCCCCACTGCGTTTTGGGAACAAGCCTGGGGTCTGCCCAGCTGGGAGCTTGGGGAGATGGATGTTCAGAAATGGCTGGTGGGACTCTGGGACTGCTCTTCTGTTGTCCTGTTTTTGCTAAAGCCTTCTGTTGTAACTTTGGAGTCAGAAAATTTTCACACACTTTCATGTAAACAATAGCTAATGTTTATTTAACTGTCTTTTCTGTTTTTCATTCCTTTTGTGATAAGAGAAAGTTTGATGAGCATCCTTTTTCTCCAGTGGGATTGAGGAGGAAGTGACATGTCCTCCAATCCCTTGTGGAGTTGAGAACCCTATAAAGTATCAGAAATGTAAATAAAGTCCCTTCTTTTTCCTCTTTCTGCTCAACCTAGCAGGTGTCAGAGCCGCTTCTCTTGTGTCCTCTACCGACACACTCTTCCAGGTAAGAAAGAAAGTATTTTGGATGATTCCCTGCAGATTACAGTAAAAACAAACTCCAGGAAAGCCCCAAATGCCCAGGACACAGGGCAGCTTCCCGATGATCCCACCGCAGCCTGCGCTGTCTGGATGGGAGCACAGACACGTCTGACAAGCCTGGTATGAACACATCTCACTTTCAGCATGGATGGAGCTTCCAGGACACGCTGCCAACGAGAATGTCAATGAACAGCAGCCTTGGTGGTAGGTTTCAAAATCAATATAATCAGTGCAGTGTTCTATTCACAGCTTATAAATTGCTGACACCGTGGCAAACTCCACAGTCCCCTCGGCTCCAGAAGCCTTGTTAAACCTGCCTGGGAAGTTTGCTGGACGTGGCTCTGTCAGAGGGAATTTCACCTGCAGCACGCACGCCAGAATCCCTCCTGCCTGGAGGCAGAGAGGGGCCACAGGAGGGGCAGCAAACACGCTGACAGCTTTCCCAAAGATGAGGCGGGAGCAGAAGTGGCGTGTTTGGAAACACTGGTTGTTTCCCCTGCCCCCCCGAGGAGGCATTTTTAGGTTTGGGAATCTTCGAACAAAGCAAACGGGAGAAAAAGAAAGCAGATGTTGTGCAGTGTTTTCAAGTGTGTTGGATTTTTCAGCACAGGGCAGTTCTGCAGCACCCTCAGGGCAGGTATCCCCTCAACACGAACTCCCATCCTTACCAACCCTCTCTCCCAGGCTTTCCCCCCTCGGGTAATTGGGTGAAGGTCTCGCCTCCCCTCTCAGTTAGCTGAAATATCATTTCAGGAGTCCTGTGCTGTGTGCCTCGGATCTGATTTTCACAATATTTCCTAATCTCTCAGTCACTGCTCCACAAGTATCTCATTTTTCAAACAATTTGAATAAATCAGTTCTTGGGAGAGCTCCCTTGATTTCAGTTAAGTTGCACCTCTCAGTTCCAAACTTGTCGACATTATTCTAAAAGTTTTGAGGAATAAAGCACAGTTCTTCCATCAGAAATCCCCTGAGGCCACAATGTTTCCTCACGGCCCTTATTGATGAATTTAATTTATTAAAATAAATTTTCTATATTGGATACTTTACCCTGCTACTGTTAAGATCTTCAGAAATCGAAGCACCACCACAATAAGGTGGAAAAGCACTACTGCAAATCTACAGAGGAGAAAAGAGACACAGACATTAAATGATTTGCCTGAGACAGCTGAAGAAAACTGTATCAGGGCTGGGAAATGAAGTGATGCCCCTTGGCTCTCCATTCAGTGCTTTATTCTTGGGATCAGTCTAATCTTTCTCAGCTTCAATAGCCTGGAAAGACAACATTTAAGTGCCTCGGGTGGTGTCATCTTCTTTCACTCAGCCCTGCAGCTCCTACAGCATTGACAAGCTCCGAAAACAGGAGTCCCTTCCACAGACAAAACGAGTTTTTGCTCTCAGCAAGGACACTTGCCTCAGTTATAAGTTTTAGTTTCATTAACTTTGAATTCTTTGAATTATTCTTTTAATTTTCTCTTTTATGCACGGTGCTGCAAAGCAAATTAAATTTGTTGTCAAACTCATGATGCCAAACACCAAACTGCTACAGCTTTGAGCTTTGTTGGGTAATTTGGTATTTATCCTGAAAGAGAAAGGCCATACAGGAAATATCCAGCATGAAACCCCCATCTGTATAAAAATATCAATATAATTTAGGCTCTTAGTGTATGAATTTGGAACTGAGCTGGTCTTTCCTCCATTTCTTTACCCAGAAATCCTTGGAGAAGTTGTACAGAAGTACAAGATGGACTTGCTGGAGAAAGGAATCACAGCTCCCTCTCACCTGTCTGTCACCTCTGCTTCCCTAAAGGGCTGCAAGCACACACAGCCGGTGCTGCTGATATCCCACTCTAAATGCAGGGACATGTCCTCGCTTCCTCCCCCCACTGATTTGTTTACAGGCATCTCTCACCTGCCAGAGATGGACAAACACTTCCCCTGTTGCACTTAACTAAGTGGAAAGAGAGTGTCTGCCATCCAACCTGAGCAGAAAGCTGAAACCCAGAGTTCCCATTTTCACCTCTTTCCTCTGCACTATCTCCTCCGAGCCATCACATATCTGCTGTGAATGTTCTTCTATACACCTGCCTGAGCTTTCTCATTTTTTCTGGAATATTTTTCTGCATTCAGGGCTGTGCTTTGATCGTATCCTCCTGCTTCTGTTATCTCGTCATGAACATTAAGGACAGATGCAATGCAAATGCTTGCAAACATCAGCTGCCGCTGCTGAGAATACTAAATCAGATGAAAAAACACCTCTTGCTAGATTTTCACCCCTTTTCTGTACTATCCCCTCACTTACTTACAGATCTGTATCAAGATACTTCAATTTAAAGATAAATCTCCACAATTCCTGCTGCAATCATTCCCCAAGATACAATTTTTTTCCTTCATGCTGTATTTGTGCTCATTTTTAGCGTGCTGAAGTCTCTGCTGTCGAGGACTTTCCGGCAGGCCTGGTTCCAGCACGGGCAGGAAGATGTCCCCATTTCAGCCTCACCTCACACCTGCAGCCACTGCTCAGGCAGGCAAAGGCCTCCTTCCCAGCAGGACCACATCCTTCCAGCAGGAATGCAGGACATCAGCTCCCAGCTCTGTCCTTCCCTGAGCCTGTGTTCAGCCTTACCTGCCTTTCAAAAAGGAGAGGCACCGAGGGCTCTGCTTTTCCCACGGTGGACATTTCCATGGAACCTTCTAAGCATTCTCAGCGTGTGTGATGAAACTGAATTATCTGGAAGCTCGGGGGGAGCTGAATTCTGCCTTAAAAGCTGGCTTGATGAATTTACTGGGAGCTCTTTTTCACCGCTGCATTTGCTGAGAGTACGAGGACCTGGGTTGTCTCTTCAGGGTGAGAGCCAATTTATCTGCTCCACTGAGCTGAGCTGGGTGTGGGGCCTGAGCCACCCATCCCCAGTGCCCTCAGGGATGCAGGGGGGCTTCCAGGGGGCAATCAGGCACTCTCTGGGCATGGAATCATCACCTTCTGGAATATCTTTCCATTCGCCAGACCCAGCTTGAAGAAGGCATCTGAGGACAAGTAAAGTCAGCTGAAGGACTCCACCCTTCCCTTTTAGAGCACCCAAAGAAGAGTTGACACCTTTCTGCAGTGCTGAGCATGATCCTGGACACAGACACAGGATAAAGATCTGTTTTTCCAAGGCAGTAATTGAGGTAAAGTAAAAATCCATGTTCTCTGCCCGGGTTTGTCACTGTGCATGTCAGCTTGGGCAGGGCCCTTTATTTCCCTCAGCTGGGCTGGAATCCCAAGTGCTTCCCATGAGTGAGGGCAGTAAGAGGAAATAGCAGTGCCCAGTGTGAATTAATGTCTGCAGCCCACACGGAGTCCCAGGAAAGAGGCAGGGTCAAGACAAGGCATCACTTACACGTGGGTATCTTAAGAGGAAAAGGCCGTAATGCATCTTATTCCATCTGACAGGTATCACAGACCCCGAGGGAGTTACCCTGGGTTCCAGCACAGCACTCTTCTATAATTATGCAAATTACCCTGGTCACAACCACTGGGTAGATTCGCATAAATGACCCTGATTTTTCAGGAACACTCCTCTTTTTCAAGTGCAATTTCGCACGCACAATAAACTGTGGATTTCAGAGCAGCACTTTAAGCATCTAAATATCAGGCTGCACCTACAAATTGTTTAGACAGACATTTTAATACTGCAATTTGTTAGTGCAATTACTTAAGTGGGGAAGGCTGTGTGCAAGGAGGCAGTAAATAATTAAGACCACCAAAGTGGAGCCTAGGGCACCATTTTAAAATCTTTTATCTAATACCTAAATTTGGCAAGCAGAAGGAAAAAGATGCTTGAGGAGAACACACAGAGCCAATCAGCACATAAGCCTCCCACTGCACCATACAATGTAGTTTCACTTATTGCTGGAGATGATTTTTGAATGCTCTGATTCTAAAGTTATCAAAATTGGCTATTGTAAGCAGTTGATGCTGCTTGGCTTTTCAGGGCCTCATCAAGATTTTAAAAACACAGATGGCTGTTCCACAATAAAAAAGAATCTACCTGCAGTGGTGCATTTACAGCAGAATAATCAGGCTGGAACAAGAGCAAGAACAAGCTGTATATTCAATATGGGAATGTTCCACCCATGGACTGCAGTGCTGGCAGTGTAAACAGGTGCTCTGCTGAAAATATAAAGCCTCATTAATGCATCATTTAATGAAATGCCCCATTTTCTTATATTCCAGGTCTCTTTACATCTTCCATAAAGATGTAAATTTCTCATCGAAACTCGGCGATGTGATCCATCTTGAGTTTCGGAAATGGGTCTGACTACAGTAGCTGACACATAAATACCACACAAAAGAAATACTGAAAACCTTTATGTGTGTGATTAAGGCCACTCAGAATGCTCTATCTATAGCCCTGAAAATAAAAAGCTTCTCTCTGATTGAAAATGTTGCTCCAGCAGCATTTTAACTCCATGATGTTGTAGAAAAACCAAGAGACAGAAAGCCTTCAAGAGCCCCTCTTGCAGAAAACCCATTAAACACGACGAATTTCACAATGTCAAATCAGTGGCTTGCAGCTTTTTTTTTTTTTTGCAGGTTCAGTGTTTGGAGTGGGGAAAGTGTCCAAGCCAGCAGAGCATGGTAGGAAAAACCTTGTGGAATCAACGCTGGAGAAACCCTGGAGCCAAAGAAATGAGAGGCAGCGGGGTGGAGATAAAACCACTGCCTGCAAAGTCATTTCTCTGTGGCCAGCAGAGAAATCCCTTCAGAGGCAGCAAGACAGCAAAGCTCTGCCTGCTCCATCGGGAGGATGAAACAAGGCAGTGTGGTCTGTGCCTGTGGGTTGAACAGGAACTGACTCCCAAACCCTGGACACGAAGGGAAAATGATGACTGGGTTGCTCTGAGGCTGTTTCTGGGAAGCAGCTGATCTGCCCCACAAAAGTGACTGGCAGTTGTAAAACCTGATTTTTTAACTCCCTTCCTCGGGTTGAAATAAGCTGCTGGACTGCTTCTGGATTTCTCAGCTTGAGAAGCTGGCACCCTGTAAAGCCCAAGGGCTCTGGGTTTTGAGATGCAGGATCCCAAAGGATTTCAGATCTTAAAGCAGGATTTTTCCCAGGAAGTCTTCACCTTCTGCAGTTCCCACAAAACCTTTGTATCAGGATGATCAGTAGCTTTCTGTAAATACATTTAGATTTCACAAGGTTTGGATTTAATTGCCTGGTAGAACATTCAGACTTAAATCCTGCTCCCTACGGAGCTGCAATACCTGAACAGGACCTGCTTTTCAGTCATCTCTTGCTTTGTCTTTCTACATTCCCTTGATGGGCTGGGCTCCACACAGCCCCGGTGCATGACAAAGCTGGAATTCTATAAATCCTCATTGTCTCAGGTCTCTTTTCCCACCAAAATCAGAAGCAAATTTCCTCCAACTTCATGTAGGAGTTACACAAAGGACAGTTTCAAATCCAGAGAAAGGCAGAAATGACCAAAGTGAGGAAATTGGAATATTTCAGAGATGAATTCAAAACACAGAGCACCCGTTTTGGCAAGATAGTGTAGGAAGTCCATAGAGGTAACAGAAGTAGTAGATACATGTCACATCTGCATAAAAATACTCTTTATCTTGTTATCTACAGGAACTGCTCCTTCATGAGCCTTCAGAAATCTCAGTCACCTCCTCTGCCTTGTGCAGGTTCACTGGTGTCTGACAACAAAAGACAGCACAGAATCTGGGGAAGGTTTGGGTGGGAAGGAACCTTAAAGCCCATCTCACCCCAATCCCCCACCACGGACAGGACACCTCCCACCAGACCAGGCTGGTTTTCTTCTCCCTGCCCAGCTGCCTCCTTTTAACAGAAAATCTCTTTGATGCCACTATATCTTTATCAAGTCTCACTGAAAGTAGCTAATGGAATCAAAAGTGATTAGAGGAACAAAGAGACAGTGAATTCATAAATCTTGTTTCCTTATGAAACCAAAAGGAAAGAGATAACATGTTGTAGTAGATAAAAAAATGACACCAGAACATGAGAATTTCACCTGTTGATGATAATGATTGATGATAACATGGATTTTAAGAAGTGCCTTTCAGTCAATTTCCTTGAGGGACTTTGTTATCACTGCTCAAAGTTATAATGTTAATCTGTGGTGTCCCAATAATTTCTTAGAGAGCAGCTTCTAATTAAATGAGCTGAAAATCTTTCATTGAAAGAAGGGTAAATAAAGGGATCAAAAAGAAGAAATCTTTTGTTTGAACAGAGATCACAATCATCCAGCAGGTACAGTAGAAATATTCAGGCACTTGTTACAGCTGGGCACAGATTTGTTTGAAGTCATGTTCACAGCTCCCTCTAGGAAATGAAAATTTTCCTTCTGTTAACTCCTTGTGCGCTTGTGCACCCTTATAAATAAACAGGGATTGATGTTCTAAGCTCTATTCTTATTACAAAAATTCTGCAGACTTCTAGAAACAAGCACACTATTAATATACAAGCATACTCTACCCAAATATTAAATTAAGAGTCAGTGAAATCCCTCTGTATTAACAGGGGTGGGAAGAGCCAGAGTGTTACCATTTACAGCGCATTCAGAGATCTTCAAATGAGACCTAAAGTGGTTCTGCATTCCTACAAGTTTTGCCAGCCAAATCCACACCCACCCTGTGATGAATGAAGCTCCCAGGACCATCAGTAGTGCTGCTCACTGTCAGGCTCCCTGCACGGTGTCAGGTTTTGTAGGCTGTGCCTGTCATGTTTCCCCATCTTCAGGGCTCCATTCCCTTTCATCCTCTCATCTCGAGGGAAAAGCAAACAGGATGCCTGTACCACTCACCTCTTCTCTTAGAGCAGGTGTCCTTGGAATGCCAGCACCTGCTGGCAGCGGCGAATGAAAATAATTTCAGGAAGTTTATTGGGGATTTTCCCCCCTCTCTGTTTTTGTGTGGGGTCTTTTTTAGTTCCTTTTTTAGGATTATTTTTTTAATGAGGTTATCCCCTTGCCCTCCAAATAAGTGAGGAATGCTGTACATTGAAGTTAGCGAATTTTAATGATGCTGAACCAGGACAGATCCCTGCATAGCTTTTGCACTTGCTCCCTTCATTCCTTAAGGAAGGAAAAAAAAGGAGCACGTTTCAGACAACCCAAGCCCATCCATAGCTGGCTCCATGGGCTCTGATGTGTCTGAAAACTCGGGATCACATCACATTAACAAAACCCCAGGAGAGAACCCTGAGGAGCCTGTGCCGTGTCAGAGGGGAAGCCAGAGCAGGAGGGGAAGTGCACACGCTCCAGAGAGACAGAACGTGCTTGAAGGAGGAGGAAACCAGAGCATGTAGCAGCTTTAGGGTCCCTACGAGTATTTCTGGGAGATTCTTTCTCACCAGACAGCCCATGGATATTCCAGGACTGCTTCAGTCTTAAAGCCCCAGGAATGCTCCACACCAAGAACTCTGCAGGGACTTTGTGTGGTGTCACTGCTGGCTGGAGAGGAGAAGAGAGGTGAGGATGTGCTCTGCAAAACTCTCCACTTCAGGTAAAGTTGAAATTCCCCTTTAGTGGGAAACATTCAAAGTTTTCAGCTAGAACAAAGGATGTTTCCTCAAAAAAACCCGACACAGACTTTGACTCAGTGCGTGACATTTCTTGGCAAATTTCAGAATAGAGATAATTTGCGGATTTTAACTGAAGTATTTGGAGAAGAGGGGAAGGCAATGAAGTGTCATTAACTGATAAACCTTTCAAGCGACAGCGGCGTGAGCAGAGCTGCAGGCAGATTCCAGCACAAAGATGGGACCCACAACCACATCAGTTCTTGCTAAAATACAGCCTTTGATAATGGGCATTAACAGCAAATGAAACAAAAACAACAGGGAACAACGGCCTCGTTGCTTGCATTTCTCCGAAGTTTATTCTTTTGTGCAAAAGGTTTAAATCATGCTGAATGCTATTTTTACTTTAAATATAATCAGGGAGAATGAGAAACTAATATCCTCAAATTGCAATTATGAAAGAAAATATGTCACATTTTAGGTGCTTCATTTAGAGAACACTCCAGGTTAATTATATGACTTTTCTAATGAAGATATCTCCATGAATACTTAGGATTGTTGCATTCGTCTCATTTGGTAATGAATAGATTGATACGCAGATGATTTCAGCATTTCATTAAAGGAGCTGCAGAATAAATGCTGAAACTCATTGGAGTGAATTGAGAATGCTAGTTCCCATTATGCTGCTTCCCAAGTTTAATTAATAAGTTGTATTGTTACAATTAATCATAGTCAGATGCTTATGAAAAGTGAGTTTTTATGATCCCAATGCTTTCTAAATGCACACTGTGGTACATCTGTATCGCTCAAGTCCACGTGCAGTAAACCCAGCAATATTTACAATAATATCTCAATACCTGGCACGATTGTGGAGCTCTTTATGCTGAACTAATGCTAATCTGCTTTCTTTAGATGCCCACTTTAATGATGTCACGTAGCACAAGGGGAAGTTGTGTGCAGAACAGGCAGGGCTGGGGGCCCAGGCTCATCTCCTGCCAGAGCAGGATCACAAACAACAAACTGGAGGGGTTCAGGGGGAGAATAATGGGGTGGCATTTGCGTTCTTGCTGGGTTTACCCCCGTGAGCAGAGGAACAATGACAACATCCTCATCAGTGCTGCTGCTTGTGTGGATCAAGGGGACAGTGACAGGGGTGTGCACGTGGGGAGTGGGACTCAGCACCACTCCTGGCTGGGCCCGGGCACACCGAGCCCTCATCACGCAGTTCTAACAGCAGAGATTTCAATTAACCCTGCTCAAAACACCTCTAAGTGTTCCCAGGGAGCAGCAGGCAACTTGTGTGGAGAGTATTTGCTGAAGGAAACCAGGAGCTCTCCCCACCTGGGGATTCTTTCCTGTTGTTCTCTTTGTGCAGGAGGGAGCAGGGAATTTGCAGCCTCCTCCCAGCAGCTGCCAAAGATCCTGGCAAACCAACCCTGGCCATCCCAGGCACCTCCACAACTGCTGCTCCTGGACTTCTGCCTTCCTAAAACCCAGCTTTTCTCACTGTTTCTCACCTGTCCAGTTTCTCCCCTCGCTTAAATTTATGTGGCAGCCCTAAGAGTGGTGAAAGCCCTTTGGAATGCAGTTTACCCTGACAGCCATCACTTTCCGCGGGCTGGAGGAGTAAAAGTCTCGCTGTCACTCTCAATTGAGGGCTTATTTCTTAACTGTAAAACGAGTGACCTTCCTCTGACCTGCTAAAAAAGCATTTGCTTTTCTACTTTCGAATGCCGTTCTGCAGCTTTCTAACCCTCCGTGCTTTATGGCGCATTAAAAGGAACCCTGTTTTTGATGCTGCATCTGGAAACTTCAGAACTTTCTGCTGGCAATAAATCAAGGGCCTGATCTAGAAGCCAGAGATGTCCATAGGAAGAATCCCATTTTTCCTTTTCAGTGGGCTTTAGATCATGATTTTGGTTGACCAGCAGGTTTTCAGCCCTTTCCCTGTGCACTCTTGTCACAGTTCTGCATCACTGGGGGACTTGCATTCTGAGGAAAGAACATTATCACAACCAGAAGGAAAAGTTTGTTGTTTTCTTCCCTTCAAGAGCTGAAACTCCCCGAGAAATACAATCGAGAGGGATTATTTCAGATTCCCTTCCTCTTTTATTTCCAATTACAGTCAAGATATTAAATAACACCAAACTGCAGGCTCTTCTCAGAAGATCAGAGATAATTTGCTATCACTGGATTCTCACTGGTTCAATTCAAAGTGTCTTAATTTTGCACAAACCTTTACCTGCAAAAAACAACTCCAAGGTTCCATTTCTTCACCAGGGCGATACCAGGTTTTCTAATAATGTTCTTTGAACTGATGTAGTTTGTTCCTCATTTCCAAAGTGCCATAATTTGGGAGCTTCTGGTCCTCTAATTCCTTGGAGGCTGAGCTGTTAACAATGTGTTGTTTTGACAGGCTATTTATTTTAGAGTGGACTTGGAACAGCAAAGATGACTTGAATAACTAAGCTGAAGTTATTAGCTGATAATGATTTATGTTTGAAGTTTAGGCCAGATTAAATTTAACACCACTGTGATTTATTTCTGGATGCTTTTGTGCCAGATATGCTCATATTATTTCTACTAAATTATTTGGTGATTAAAAATATATCTACTTTTAATAAATCAAAATATTATGGGTAACTTTTCATTGTGGTCAGAAATGACTTGATAAATACTATTAATTAAATTAATAATATAAATATTATTAATTTTTTGCCTCAAACCTGACTAATTAAAAAGAAATGGAGACTACAGAAGGGCTGTTGCTTTCATAACTGTGAAATAAGAAAGTTATGCAGGAAAAATGTTGTTTCTTTTAGGCAAAACGTTAAGAAGGAGGAAGAGAAAAAAAATCCCTCCCACTCCTTTCCCTGCATTGCTTTTGCAGCCTTTTAACAATAAATGTTTGCTTGAAAGTTGTTAGTGCATAATTTAATTTCCCGTGATCAGATTTGCCCCTTGCGCACACCTGGGGCTGCCTGGTTTGGGTATTTCACACAGAGCTGTACTGAGGGTCAAGCAAGAATATTTTAGAAGAACTTTAACATCTCCCAAAGATCTGACTGCGACAGCAGTCCTTGGCCCGAGTATCCCAACCAGGATTTTTAGTTCCAACGTTCATTCACAGGAGATTTTGGATGGAGCTTTAAGTAGGAGGCCGAGGAGGCAGAAGACAACACTTCAGTAAGACCTCAGTTTAAACAACTAAAAATAAAAAATCATAAAAACACAAGGCAGGCTCAACAAGCTCTTGTGAGAGGTGTCTGTTAAGACAGCTGGGAAACAAATGTTCTGCAGACAACACAAGAAACTCAGGCTTGCTTAGGCACACTTTTAGATAGACAAAATAGCGGTAGTTTGGAAAAAACACAAGCCAGCTTTAAACATTTTTCACCCCCAGGAAGGGAACTTGACACCTGAAAGCTTGACGGTGCTGCCCCATGCCAGAAATATTGTTTCTTCTCCCTGATATAAGCAAAGGCAGCCCAGCAAAGCCAGCTCTGACTGGTCCTTTACAACCACTTCTCTATTTCATAGCGGTGCTGGTGACCTGGGATGCTCAGAGGAATTCCAGAAACACTCCATCAAGGGCAGAAAGCAGCACCTTGCTTCTGCCCAAACGATATAAACTAAGAATTTACTTTCTACAGCAGCTCCTGCGGGTCATTTATGCTAAAGTGCCTTCCAAACCATTAGTCCATGAGAGGAGACCTCCATTTCTGGGAAGCTGCATTAAAAAAAAATAATAAAAAGTGATAGTTTTGTGATGGCTCTCCACGTTAATTGGTGGATGTGGAAAAGGATGTGCAATCAAACCACATCACAGCACGATGATTTCTTAATTAAACAATAAATTAACAGTGTGGAGATCAATAGTCAATTTCATTTGAAAATGGCAGATGGGTCTAAATTTGGAAAAGGTCACCCACGTTGTAGATTAGCTCTCCTGAAATAACCAGCAAGAGACGATGCAGTGTAGCTGCTTAATTTGGATCACATTTTGAAAACTGCGAGTAATTACTTGCTTTCAGTGTGAGGAAATTAATACAAAGATTATTGAAAGGCTGAAAATTTCACAACAGCTTGAAAAATGTGAACTGAGTGGTGCAAGACCGACGCTAAATTTAAAGGGAAAATTTAATGGGCAGAAGTGGGAGAGGAGCGAGGTGTTTGCACTTTTGTTCTCAACCTCTTTAGAAGAACTGTCCATGCAACTTCAAGCCCCGCAGAATTTCTTCCTTCCAGAAATGGACAGCCAAAAACCAAGCCTGTCTATTCAAGCAAAAGAATAACTGTGTGGGAAAATGGCAAGGAGGAAGCTGAGTAAAATTCTAACCAAACATCACACGCGGGATCACATGTGATCTGCTGCCTCATTTTTATAAATATGGAGATGGAGAATGCAAGTCTCTGTTTGATACATTGTATTTTACTACAGATATAAAATTATGAGGGGAATCATAGTACAAACATTAGTATTGTCACTGCCTGTGTGACCAACGTCCTAGCAGAGCTGAGACCCAAACTAGAAATTATTTTACCCAGGGTGCCAAAAGCACCACGGAGATTTATACCAGATAAGAAATGCCTCAGGTGCCTTGTGACCATGGAAATTGTGTGGTTTTGTGCAGTTTGGGTGGAGTTTTTAGGTTGCTGTTGCACAGCTAAATCTGTCTCTTCCTGAAACAGGCCAAGCCTTCCCAATGCCTGCAGGAATTCCCTTGGGGAGAAGGCAGGTCTACATCCATCCCATGACAAACCTACAGACAGGAGTTTTACCCCTGCTCCACAGCCAGCTCAACGTTACTGCTCTTTCCTTGAAAATCCTGAGCAAATCAGTCTCTCTTCTTGGTATAAATGCACATTATAGTATTGGCTTTTCGCAAATAATTACGTGAATGCTGTATAATGTTAAAGTAGATTTGCTATAAAGATATAGGGTTTTTCTTTTTGTAACAGTAACTAATGCCTTTATTTCTGTAGTAAAATAGCTGCTATAGTTATGCTTGTGGTACCTGAACTGTCTGCTTGGTTGGATAACACCCAGTGAAGGTGAGATGCAGACCCCTGCTGCTGACCTGCAGCTATCAGCAAAAACCGTCTGTGAACATCATAGACTATGGCCCAAACTGGAGGTGATAATAAAAACTGACCAAAACCACAGCCAAGAAATGCGCAGGCTCTAAAAAGGGGGACCCCAGGAGGGGCCATGCAAAACAGTTCCTAGAAAATGTAAACTAGTTTGGGGGAAAAGTTTGAATATGGATAATTGTTTATGAATATGCATTAACAGTAAAGGTATGTAAAGAGTGTCTCTGAAATAGCAGGGGTGCTCTTGGCTGGAGCCAGGGGTACCCAGCGCTGTAACTTTTGCTTTATTGTTCCTGTCCCTTATTGTCCTTTTATTAAACTTTTAAATTCTCACAGGAGAGTGAACCTCGTTTTTCACACTTCTGAACTGGACAGAAGGGTGAGACCCAACACATCCAACCCAAGTTGCCAAGGCCTGACTCCAGTTCCCTGGAATAGAGGGAGGTTCCTGTATCAGGCATTTCCGAGCTTAACTTCAGAGTTCTTCTCCCTATTTATCATGTTAGAAGATTAATTGCTCTAAGCTTCTAATATATTTTACTAAAATTAGGCAGCACTAATCCCTCTGCCTTCCCCTGTTCTCCCAACTTTTCCCTGCTAAGGTCTCATGTTACTCAAGCCTGGTGGGTGACAGAGAAGAAAGAGGCTCTCACCCCACTGAAAAGTTCCTGAGCAGAGCTGACAGAAGGAGACATCCCTAATTATTTTGAGCAGCTGTGTTAATGGGACCCCACTCCAGGATGCTGGCAGACTTCTGAAGCTCGGGCTAACCTGGGAGGGCTCTAATTTCCTCATATGAAGGACCTAGCTCAGAATTCTGAGCATAGCTTAGCTTTGTTACTTGAGATTCCTTCTGCTATTGATGAAGAAGATATTGTATTATTCAACAGAGATTAACAAAGGGAATAATTGGATATGGAAAACGTTGTAGAGGATTTCTTGTGTTCCATCAAGCTAGAAGCACAGCTTCCACTTCTCAGCTGTTTTCTCAAAATGAGTATGAAAACACAATAGTCAATAAACTGACAATCAGGGAAGCTTCAGGCTGGAATCATTCCTCAAAATGAATGACTTGACTTAGCAATGACTCCATCATTAACGCCCTGGCAGCTGCATGTCCTAATTAATGTAATACTTTGTAGTCTATTAAGTACCTGATGCAGTGTGGAAAGAAGAGTGCCAAGGAGGGCGCTGAGCAAGCCCAGAAATGGAGCATCTCTTAGGAGAGGCTTTTCCCCTCCTCGTTACAAAGCAAGCTCTGTCCTACAAGAGACAGAAGATTGATTTCACACGGCAGCTGATGCGCTGGGTTTGTTTCTTTTTTTCTTTTCTTTTCAAATAGAAGGTGCTATTTGACCAGAAGTAGGTGCCAGTCTGTCTGACACCTTGGGCAGAGGAAGGACCCCTGCTCTCCCCTGTTCCCTTTAATGGCCTGGAAAGAGAACACAACTCTCAGCTGGGAGAAAACTAGAAGGAAGGTACATGCACTCACCCAAAGGGAACAGACTTCAGCCTAAAAAATATGTATTCTAATTCCAGTTCTTTAATTTGTACTGATATAACTAGAGCTTGGAAAAAAACATTTTCCACAGGGCATCTTATCACAAGGAGATGAAAACTTCCTTAAATAGGGTTGTTATTTAGGCAAAACAGAAAAAAATCCATAAATTCAGTTCTTAACAAACAGAACTAGACATTCCTCTGTCAATTAGGAAAAGCACAGGCTTTTCCTCATCTTCACTGTGTCACTTCAGTGATATTGAATGGAGAACTCTGCCAGAAATTGCTGCATCTTTAAGGAGAACAAAAACTATAAGCATCTGAGCAAGCAGGAGTATTTGGGAAGGGGCAGAGGGAAGCTGTGCATCCCCCTCAGGCTGATATAACATCAGCACTCACCAGAGCCTGAGACAGAGTCAGATGTTCCCTTTCAGCTGAGGCTCCCCAAGGGCTGGTTTCCCTTTCCAGCTCTGTTTCCAGGTAACGGGGTCCCTGTCACCCTCAGCATCCCTGTCACCCTCAGCATCCCTGTCACCCTCAGCATCCCCCAGCCTCCCAGGGGACACTGGCACGAGCAGCACAGGCACTGCTGCTGTCAGTAGGCGAAGCTGTATCTTTGCTGGTGAAATGTCACCAAAACCCAGCACTACATTGTCACCCGTGCCTGGGGCGGGACGGAGCCGAGCCCGGGCTGTGCGTGCTGCCCTGAACATTCCCCTGGCTCCGACAGCCCCTGGCAGGGCTGCAGGAGCAGCCCCAAGGTCGGCAAAAGCATCTTGGGGCGAGGAGAACGCTGCTGTCACGGGGATCAGCCGGAAAGCTGGGAATGCCTGGCAGATTTTGAGCTGTTGCCATCTGCAGAGGGGATGGAGGGATGAGAGAGCAGCTCCGGAGCCAGCAGCCCCTTGGGCCGTGCTGGAGTCTGGTGGAGCAGCTTTCTGGAAGGGGTGACAGCTCCTACAGACACCAGACTGGCACAAGGACTGGCCTTACACAGCCGATGGGGCAGTGCAGGGAGGAGGGAGAAATGCAGAAATGCAGGGCTTGGGGCTCACTGATCGCTCCCAAGAGACAGCAGAGAGCAGCATCTCCTCAGCTCCACGGCAGAATTTGTGCACCAAATCTGAGCCCTCCCTGCAGCAAAGGGGCCATGAAAACCCAGCCCGAACGGCAACAAACAGCTCAGCATCTTCCCAGGAGGCCGAGAGAGGAAGAAGGGGAGATTGCCAAGGAATTCCTGGTGAGCAGAGGAAGCAGAGGCAGGCAGAGCGGCAGGGAGGGGTGGCACACAGCGGCTGCCAGTCTGGGGGCTGTGACATGGGCCGGTGACATTCCCCAGCCCCCTGCTCACGCTGCTGCTCGCCCTCTGCCCTCAGGGCTTTAGAGACCCATCCCAAGCCTGTTGTCCTGTTTTTTGCTAAGCCTTCTGTTTTAACCTTGGAGTCAAAGAATTTCACACAGTTTTATGTAAACAATAGCCGATGTTTATTTAACGGTGTTTTCTGTTTTTCATTCCTTTTGTGATAAGAGAAAGGTTAATGAGCACCTTTTTCTCCAGTGGGATTGAGGAGGAAGTGACATGTCCTCCAATCCCTTGTGGAGTTGAGAATCTTATAAAATATATCAAATGTAAATAAAGCTTTTCTTTTCCCTCCTTTCTGCTGAACCTAGCAGGTGTGAGAGCGGCTTTTATTGTGCTTTCACCGGCACACCAAGCCCAGCAGTGGCCTCCTGCCAGGGGCAATCCCGGTTCGGGGAGTCTTTTCCATGGGCATTCCCCATCAGCCCGGCACGGAGGAGAGCAGCAGCTGAGCAGCCTCACTCAAAAGCCCCAAGCAGCGTCATGAGCTAAAATCCCACTGTGAATAATGCCCTGTGGGTGGGAACAGGGAGATGGGCACTCGCTATCTCTGTTTTTAAAAGTTACAGCACATTACTTTTTTACTATTTTTAGCTTATAATGAAAGTAGCCGACACAAAGAGCTACAATTCAACCAGGAGGGAGTGCCAGGAGGCATCACAGCCTGGGGTTGCTTTCATTTAATCTCGCTCAGAAAGCTCTCTAATTGTTCAAGACAAGGCAGTTTCTCTGCCACTCACATTTTCTGCTCGGAAGATGAGTTCTAGGTGATACCAGCAGCATTTGATTCTTCTAAATCCTAAAACTTTGTGTGTATATATATATATTATAATCAGTATCTTAAATTAGGGAGTACTTTCTGCTGAAACTGTGGAATCTTTGCACTGGCTTCCCTTGCTGAGCTCTACTCTGACTGCTGTTACAGTAATGCCATTATGTCTGTTGCCCTTTCATCTTTTTTTTTTTTTTCCCTTAAAATGGATCCATTTTTAAACCAATTTTATGACACACCACTCTAATGTGTCATTTATACCCTTCCCACTTGAGTCCCAGGTTTTGTCCAAGACTCCAAAGCTACACCATAATCTGTTCAACCTTGGAGCAAAGCAAAATAATCCCATTTCCCTTACACAGGAGCCACCCACTTAACTTTGAAATGTAAATAATTCTAAGTGCTGGAGAAATGGGAGAGAAATTTCCTCACGCAAATTTCGCTATTTAACAGCTGACAAAAAGAGAGTTGTCCCTGCTGCCACTGAGCACTAAAATTTCTGGCTGCAGCTCAGCAGGAGGGATAACACACACTTAAATCCTGCTGATCAATATGGGACTCCTGCACTTTGTCAGACCAGGATTTATGCAAATATAAATAAATTATTGGTACTTCCCTATGCTCCACATAAAAGAAAAAGTAATTCCAACCTACAGACAAGCACAAACACAAGTACCACACAGACAGGCCTGGGAGAGATGTGAAACATGCATATGAGACAGTATTTTGTGGATTGGTGTGGGTTTATTTTGTGCTGTAGCAACCACAGGGCGTCGCAGAGCAACAAATGTCCTCAAAGCTACTGCTTTATCCTTTGGGGAGCAGGGGAAGCCCCAGATGATCTCAGTTCAACCAGCACCAGTTCAGGAGAGCCTGAATTAATCCAGGCTGCCAGTGGAGATGGCATTTAGTCATTTGGACACAGGTAATGCACTGATAAAACTCACAACATCCTCTCTCCAGGTCATAATTTAATAGAATTTCAGAACTGTTTTTGCAAAAAGAAAAGTCTCCATATTCATCCTTAAACCACAGTTTTAATTTTAATTGCAAGCAGAAAAATCAACAGTTTGAGATGGTTCCAGCATGGTGTGAAGAGCCACTCGAGTGAAAAGGTGTTGATAAAACAAATGATATTGTTATTCTGCAAACCCCACCAAGTACTTTGGGGAGCATTTGTTTACCTAAAACGTATTTTTGCTTTTAGTCCCAATCCCTCTTCCCTGCCACAGGCACTGAGCTGTGGAAATCCAAGCCCGGCAGAGATGATTCTACAGAAATATCAGCTATTTCTACAGAAATATCAGATCAGTTATTTATTCAGGCTGGCCCCCAGCTCTGTGTTATGTTTATAATTCAGGCAGAAAACGCCTTCACTCTAAAGCAAATTGAATGCTCTTTAAAATCTTTAAAATCAAGTCAGACTATTGGCTGGAAAGGTTTTGTTACTGTGCCTTCACAGAAAAATACTGCAACATTTTTATTGCTTTTTCAACAGCTGAAGAAGATCCTGTTCCCTCTGCACTTCCTGGCGTACGGCTCTCCAGACGTTATGAGGCATTTCAGTATGTGAAATATGGGGCGTGGATCTGACCTTGTTGCAATTTAAATTGACCAGTCATGGGTCAACATTTGCAAAAAATGCTGAGCATCTGAAGTTTATATAAATTTTTGAAGCGAGTTATAAAATAATAAAATTAGTCAAGAACGGCAGCATTTTTTAATTCCAGTTGAAAGAAAGATGAAGTGGGAAATATATCAGGATTGATGCGGCTGAACCTAGTAAAATTTTAATTTTTTTTCTCTCCACATGCATCACCTTTTGTTTAACTTTGAATCAGTTGCCAAGTTCATGCAAAACTACCTGCTCTGAAAGTGCTCAAAGATTGTTATAGGCAGGGAAAATCAGCAAACTGGGAACTGTTCTGTACAAGACGCCCCAAACCAATGCTGAGTTATATCTTATCAAAAATCAAGTATGGTCCAGGATTTGTTTTGACCGAGCTCTGACATTTTTGATTAAACCCCATGAATTCATTTATTTCTCCTGTGTGAGGATGTATCTGCCACATCTTTAAAACAGGGGGTTACTCCAGGGAAAGGTTCCAAGGATCTTTCCAATAATGAATTTCCTTCCACTGATCCCACTCACAGCTCTTGTCAGTTATTACTCCAGAGCAGAAAACACCTTCCTCGGTAGAGTTAAGGGATTAATTTATTTTCTTTTTTAATACCTCACCATTAATTGGTTCAGCAGGATCTGTTGGACAATATCAATGCTATAAACTGTGTATCAATGCTAAGCTTGTATCAGTGGCCGCCCTGACACCCAATAAAACCCTGTCTGAAGCAATTAGTGCTCCCAAGCTCATTATACAATCCAGAGCAGAGAAGGTAAACTCTCCTGGAGCCATCAGCAAGACAAGTACATCCCTGGGGACTCAACAAAACACTTTTCCCACCTTATTACCTCTGGCAAGGATGGGATGTGATCCTGACTCCCAGGAAGACAAATCCTCAGGGCAGGAAAAGCCAAATGCCACCCTGGCTGTTTCTGAGTGTTGATTTACACCACAGATAAGTGAAAACCCAGAGAGACATTTATCACATTGAACTATCACCCAGGCCAGCTGTAATAGCAGAGCAAATTATTCTTACAACATATGACATAATTATTTCTCCTAGATTTTATTAATATTGAAGTGAAGCACAAGGTCAGGGCAGGTTTTGTCTCTGCTGCCTGATTTCAGCATTGTCTGTTCTCTCCCCCAACAAACCCAGCCCTTTCTGGCTCACTCCACTCTCTGCTGTCCCTCTGTCAAATTCAGCGTTCAAAGCTTTTTATGCAACACCAAGTCAAAAAATGCAATAAACATTTCACTTCTAAAAGTCCCAAGTATTTGTTGTCAGTACAGCGAGGATTGAGGAAGGATCTTTATTTTTACAGAAGAAAGAATAGCTATTAATCACTGCAATAATCAAAACAGAAAATCAATTTTCCAAAATTCCATTGAGAGTTGATGTTTCCAGTATAGCAGAAAACTAAAAATTCCAGGATTATGCTCAGATCACCAAACAATGTCTTTGGATGAAAAGTGAAAAAATCCAGAATTAATGTAATCTACTTCTGTAGCACGTCATTAACAACAACGTGGCTGTGATTGGCACTGAGGTGACTTTTGCAGCTGTTCCTTTTACCAGGAAAATGATTCAATACTCCTCCGAAAAATGTGCCACAAGAAGCAAACCCTGTAAATCAGTATTGCTCCTTCAGGTAACGCAGCAAATTGGTGCTCAAAGCACTGTGATGCCACCATCGCTAAAGAAGTTTTCCTCTGAACTTTATTTTAATGTGCATAGCAGAAGGTTAACTACAGAAAAATGCCTGCTTAAAATATAAAGCAATTATTGGGACAACAGCACAAATCTGTAGGTTGTTTTTACTTTTCTTAAATAAAACTGTGAGGGTTTTTTTTTATTAAAGTGTAAAAGCCCTGGAAAACCCTGGGGAGCTGAATGCAGGAAATGCTTGATCATTTTTCAATATAGAACATGTTTAATCTGATTATTACTCTAATTCCCAGCGGGTGGGCAGACATTTAGCAACCTCGAGCCAGTCGGATGCACGTTTGTGAAATTACCTCTGAACTTTATAATCACACAAACAGGAAAGAAAAATACCACAGACACAGGTCAGGCCATTAGCACTGAGAGTTTTCCTCAGGAAAGATTTCTCTGGTTTCAGCAGGGAGCCCCAGCTCCCTCAGTCTGACTCGGGCACTCACTTGGGAGCTGAGCTGCCTCTCAAGGACTCGTTTCTCTGGCTCCTCAGGCAGTGAGGGAGGCAGGATCTCATCCTGGGCTCCTCCAGGATCAAACGCCCCAGCCATCCTCCAGGATCCCTGGGCTGGACTGGCCTTTCTGCCCTGAGAACCACGGATGGGGAGGGCAGACACCGATTTATCCCCAGCTCTGAGCCCCGGCCACACGTGCCAAACTCACTGAATCCTAACTGTAACCTCACACTTCAACAATAACCCAGCTGAAAGAGAATATGGGATTGAGCTTGGAAGTTACAGGTTATTTATATGGCTGTCACCATAAACTAACTACAGAGAGTCCAATGCTTTTTTTAGTTGATAAAAGTCAAAGTAACCAAAGATTTATTTATCCACATCCCCTTGCATGCAACAGTTAAACTACAACATGATTTGGGGAGGNGAAGAGAAGAGAAGAGAAGAGAAGAGAAGAGAAGAGAAGAGAAGAGAAGAGAAGAGAAGAGAAGAGAAGAGAAGAGAAGAGAAGAGAAGAGAAGAGAAGGAGGTTTCCAGACACAGAGAGGGGTTTAATGCCCTCATTTTCCCCTTTATGCAGGAACAAGTGCAATAGACAGATGGGAGATGTGCACGAAAAAGCAGATTTGAACTGGCAGATTAGCACTGTGTGGCCAAACATAAAATCTCATCACAGCTACAAGGTGAGACTCTGAACATCTGTACAGCACAACACGGTGCTCCTCAGCATCAGACAGTGGGAATAGGGATACAACAAAGCTTGGAAATCCAGGGGGATGAAGGAATTTGAAAGGTTTTCCCATTCTTTGAGGAAATAAGGGTAAAGCTCCAGCACAGTTCAAAAAATTATTGTTAGCAGACATAAGGCACTGGCACATTCAGGTGAGGGCAGATGGAAAATTCTATTATGTTTGAGGGGAGGTGGGATAGAAGAAAGAAATCTGCCTCCATCTTAAAGCTGGAGAAGTTTAACAGCCAGAGAGGGAAAAGACTGGCAGATTAAGTAAAAAACCTAGTTTTGATTTGCTCATTGGGAGCTCTCTGAGGCCAGGACCTTGTCAGAGCTGCCTTTCTTCTTTAAATATGTGAGGACACAGCCACAGAATGAGGAGGCTCAGATTTGTGGGGTCAGCTTTGTCTCTCGTTGTTTCTTTCAGCATTTAAAGAAGTCACCCTTCTCTTTGGTTCCTTGTAGCCAAACCCCCTCTAAAGAAGGCCCCCAGATTTGGAAGGGAGGAGAAGAAAAAAGTTCTGTGTCTGAAGGAAATGGCATTTCTGAAAGGAAGGAGAAAGCCAAACTGCTTTCAGTGTCAGGCAATAGGAATGCCAAAGCATTTGGGACCAAACCTCAATTATGAGGTTTCAGAGAAATATGAATCCCAGGAAAAGCTTTCATCAGAATCTCGGTGACATCTATACCCTGGGAGATGTATCCCTCAGAAAAGGTCTCCAAAGTGCAGCTGGAGCGAGATCAAGCAGAGAAACTCTTTTCCTCCAAACTGCAGGAGTCACGGGCAGCAGGAGAGTCAAGGGTGAATTTCAAACCAAGTTTGCTCCTTCTCAGGGTTTAGCTTTTATCCCTGTCCACTGCCGGGCCTGCAACACCCAGCAGAGAAGTTTAGGAGTAGATAAAAGTGAGTAAATGGCCACTTCCCAGGCTCAACGAGTCTGTAGGGGTGATCTAGGGCGTCACATTTCAGTTTTGCCAAATAAATACAAGCAGGTTAAGCACGAAGGGCTGACTGTGCCTTGCCAGAACAAGGCATGAACAACTGAGCTCTTTCTGCTGTCAGAAGAGTCAGGGAACCTGCTGTAAACAAACAGCCTGAAGAAGGGATTGATATGCAACTGATCTAGGATTAAAAACACTCCTTTGATCTTCATTAAAATTCTGGGGTGAAAAATCAAAAAAATTGCTAAGTCAGAAAATTGCTAAGCCAAACCTTTGTCCATATTGAGTTTCCATCTGACTCATGTCTATCAGATTTGATATTAATTTAATGCAACAACCTCTGTTTCATTCAAAAAAAGAAGTGGCAGACCCAGTCCCTTTACAACTGTGAAACAATAAATAAAGGATATCAAGAGGAAATCCTCTCCTTTGGCTCCTGTCTGTGCAAATAACTTGGGACTGAATACTTACTGCACAATAACTTGCTCCAGGGAAGGAATCCAAAACAAATAAACACAGGTGGGATGTTGTCCACAGGGTAAGCATTTAAAGTAATTCATTAATCTGGGGATCGGCCCAGACATTAATTGAAAATGGCACAGAAGAAACGTTATGAAACAAATGGAAATATGCGAGGAGGAAATCTGTGATGAGGAGCAGCCCTGAAAGCAGCTCAGTGTGCCTGAAGCTGGGGGCTGACAGAAGTCGGTCCTCACTGGGGAAACAGGCAGCTTTTCACTTTAAAAACCCAAGATCCTCCACTGAGATAAGAAAACAGTTTTCTTCTTCCCCTCACTACGCATTGAATGGTGTGTCTGAAGTGCTCCGAGTTCAGTGAGCTGCAGTTTATCTCCCCAAACGCTGTGAAAATTTATTTTTAAAACTCTCTCGGAAGTTTATTTGGTAAGATAGGAAACAGCAGCCACTTGTACTATGACACAGATACTTTCATCCTTGGCAGAAGACCTGTAGAGGTTGATGAGTAAGACCTTGGTTTTTCACTGTGTGCACTTCCTTATTTTGCTTTTTGTTTATTTGTTTACTTGTATATCATCCAAAAGAACAAAGAACATGTTGGACTTGATCTTAGAGGTCTTTTCAAACCTTAATGATTCTAAATCTCAAATACAGATTAGGAATATTAGAGCTGAATCAGTTAATTCTTCTCAAATTCACCTTTTGCAGTGACTTTACAGAGTTTAGCCCAAAATACACCTTGGTGCTGTTTGATTTTTTTACAATATCCTCACCAGCATTTCTGAATTTAGGTCAAGTTCCTCAAAAAGTGGGAAAACCTCCCACTCTTTTTTAGAGCCCTCACAACCCAAACCACACCACAAGAAGTGCTGCACTCATGAAGAGCTGGGAAAAGGGATCCTTGTGTTCGGGTGATGGAGTCAAACACTTAAACGTGTTTGGAAATAAACTGATAGCGAGGCATCACATCACTCAACTCCGAAATGATCATGCTAGAGGAAAGTGTTTACAAATGACTCCTCGGTTTTGAATCAGCAGCACCACATGCACTAACCTGGCAGTGAACTCTGGTATTTAGGGGTAATTGCTCGGTGAAAAAAATCAAAGCATATTTGCATCGATCGTGGGGGCTGCGTGGGGAACACAATTCATTTCAAGAGATAACAGCGAGGAGCTGGAAAGGAGAATTTTAGTCTGCTCCAGCGGAAAAAGAACAAATAACTACAAATAGTCGACTAATGGAGGAAGCAATTTGCAAATACCTTTATGATAAAATGTTGCAAATTAGTTCTTTCTATACTCACATTTGTAATGGCTGTTTAAATATTTTCTAGTAGATACTGGTTTGACTGAAAATATTTATGAACCCTGCAGCTGAAAGAATGGTATTTAATTTAAATACATTTTAAAAATGAGCTTTTTAACTTTCAGTTTTCTTTAAAAAGACTCAGTAAGCCTAAATGTAAAATGAAGACCTTTTGAACCCGGTTACCAATCACACAGAAATGTCTGGGTTTGGCCAAAATTCATACTTTCAGGATTTATCTACAAATGTTGTAAATTAATGAGAAATATCAATTAATGCTTTCATATTTCCCCCTCCTTATGGATGAGAGCATGGCAGACCGGCAAGATAAATGACTAAATTCATAATTATTTTATTGAGCATCATGATCTTTACTCATCTTGCTCTGAAACAGGCAAAATCCTCAAGGTCCTTATACAGAAAACATTGCATAACCCTCTCAGTGCCTGGCCAAAAACCCCTTTGAGCAGCAGGGACGGAGCCAAGGAGACAATTTATGGAATTACAGCAGAGTAAGCATTGGCCTGAAATGACTGTGGACACCTTGCTCCCACAAATTGGGAATAATTCCTGATTCCCAAGCCAGCCAGTGAGGCTCCCACAGTCCATTTCCCTGCTGCACAAACCAGCATCACCACCTCTGCCCCGCACGCAGGAGGGTTCCGACCACCAGGAGCAAACTGCAGATTTGGGTGTCCTGGAAAGAAAACATTCCCAAACCTTGAGCCCGCACCTCCAGCACAGTCTCAGTGTTCAAGCTTCTGATTCCCAGCCAAACCACCGGCCCAAAGTCCTGCTTTGTTTGCAAATGCTGACGAGCCACTGAGCAATCTGAAATTGGGAGACAGGGATTTCCTCCGCCTCGTGTTGCTGAGATTGGTGCTTGCTGTTACTCTGTACAGGGATTGCACATTATTTATCTTCCCTCCCCATCCTGAAACCCTCTGATGTCAGCACCAACCAAGTGCGTCTCCAGGAGCTGGCTGGAACATTTTCCCACGTCAGCTTTCTGCTGTCACAGCTGATAATAATAATAATTTATATTCCCTAAAACATCCTTTCAGAGGCCTCAGCCACTTTCAGACACTGAACCACCCATTAAGGCCACTGAAAGCAGGAGCACTGACTCTCCAAGTGCACCTCAGTCAAGAAACAGCAGCACAATCCTTTATTTGATGCAATTACCATAAAAGTGTGTGGGGTTTTTCTCCCCAACAGTCTGAATGGTTTTGATTAAATGACATTTACCAACGAAGCACTTTCTCACTGGATTGTGGCAGGTTTTCAGTGCTGCTGCATCTGTGGAATGGTTTCAAGTTATTCTCTTAAGTAAACATAAGACTATAAAACGTAAACATAAACAGAAGAGTTCTATAACAGTAAAAGCATAATTTGAATAAATAGGGAAGCTAATGAAACACCATTACATGTAAAGACTATCATCTCCCTCTATGTGCTAAGCACCGATCTTGCAACTGCAAATTCAGAAGTAAAAGGATTCATTTGGCTTAATCTTTTGATTTTTATGTGAGTCACAAAAAATTTGTTCCTACACATTGGCCATTAAAGCCACCTTGCAGTTTTGTAGCTGTTATTTCCTTCTCAGCCTTGACCCACCAGCTGAGGAACTGAATCATTTGTTTGTAAACTTAATCAGGACAGTGGAAACAAGAAAGCTCTAACCCAAACCGCAAAATTAGTTCAAAGGTAGCAAAATATTTTTGAGGTGTAGTTACCTGGCTCTGCAGCCCTGTCCAGCCTGGTCAGTCACGGACAGGGCAGTATCTGCAAGAGTGTAAAGACAATCAAGGAACAGCCAGAGAATCGCTGGGTTGTTAAGGCTGGAAAGGATCATCAAACCCGACCACCAGCCAGCAGCACCACCACGGTCCCCACTGAACCCTCAAGTGCCACCTCCACACGTTTTTTTGGGCATTTCCAGGGGTGGTGACTCCACCACATCCCCACGCGGCCCATTCCAGTGCTTGACAGCTCTTTCCATGAAAATACCTTTCCCTAATATCTAAACTAAACCTTCCCAGGCACAACTTGAGGGCATTTCCTCTCACCCAGTAACTTGTTACCTGGGAGAAGAGGCTTATGTAAAATAAAACTTATTTATAAAAATTATAGCCGCATATACATACTTTTTAAAATAAGTAATCATTTAGATTTCATTACGCATTTGGATCAATACTCATGTGGACTTGAGTGCAACAGTTCCATTTGCCCATCCTTTAATGTCTAAACATATACTTTAATTATGAGTCAAGATTACTTTTGAACCTTCTCCCCTAAATAAATAAAAATTCAGTGTTCTCTATTATATACTTAAGCCTTCAGTTCAAGCTGTCAGTTACAAGCAGATCTGAAGAGTGACACCTACAAACCCATACAGGGTTATAAATTCTCTCTCTAATAATTCTGGTTCTTCAAGGTAGTGATGCTCCTGTTTATATTTTCCTAGATGGAAAATACGAAACCACACAGTGTAAGGGAAGTGCATGTGAGTGTTCACCTTACATTTCCTTACAAGGAACTATAAATATGTGGAAAGCCAGAGCATCAGAAGAACGAGACATTTCACTTTGTTATGAAACTTCCAGGATCCTGTGTTACTGTGTTTGATTCTGCTTACAAAGCAAAGTGGTAGAAATCCTCTGTTATGGGGACATTTGGGACTGTTGGGGGAAAAAAAAGAAAAGGCATAAACCTGCTACTTTCAGTTAGGCAAAGCAATTTAAATCTGAGGTAATAATGAGATATGAAGCACTAAATAGAACTGTTCCTATTGTTTTGATAGCTTTTATCACAGTGATGAATTTGCAGAGAGGTAAGCATGCTCAGCTGGGGTTTTTAAGTGTAACTGTGATTGTCAATTAAAGAAGAGATTATATTGTCAACAAAAGACAAGTGAATGTCTTAAGTGGCAGTTTGCATATGTTTACCTCGAGTGCTGAAGAATCTGAGGCTGGATTCTCCTCATTTGGGTGCTTTACTGTTCAACCAGAATGTAAATTCTAATATGTACTTACCACTGCTTTTGTTGCTCTTTCCCGAGCTTCAGTTCGAGTCACAACCATTCCCTGCTCATCCCTTTGCTGCCTTTTACTGTTTGGGTAATTCCACTCCCCCTTTAAGCACAGACGCACACACCTAAGAAAAACCTCAGGAAAGGGAAGTGTGTTGTGCTGCCTGAAGCCATCCATCACCCAAACCCCATAAAACCTATTGCTCTAAAAGGCAATAAATGCAGCTTTGCTGTACAAAGGAACAGCGGAGAAAAAACAGGGTCTATAAAAAAAGTGGAATCTTTGGTACCTTGTTGTCTTTGCAGCCTTGATGCATTAAGACAAATTTAAAGACACTGCTTTATTACTGAATTCTCAAACGTGAAATGTTTGCTGTGTAAAACAGGGAAAGGACCTTAACTTGACGAAAAATAGAACAAATCAAGGCAGGAATGACCACCTGCTCCCCGAGACACAAAAATCTTCCCAATGCAAAGAGCTTTTGCAGAAGTTAAAATGCTGACAGGCAGTGCTGTGCTGGAAATCCGAGTGCCTCGGCTCAGCCGCCCGAGCTTCAGGATGCAGAGCCAGAATCTGGCACCCAGCTACAGCCCCCTGGGCTCCCAGGGCTACTCAAGAGCCATACAAATCCTATTGGGAGGGCAGAAGAGGATTTGAGCGCTGATCCCAAGCAGTGGCTGCTGCAGGGAGGAGGCAGATTTGGGGGCAGCCACCTCTTCAGGCAGGGAGAGGGCAGAATTCCTGCCCTTGGGAACTCCTCTGTAGCCCCAAGACAGGCCAGGAATAGTCTGACTTACAGACAGATTAAGGAGAAAGTACAAACTCATCAAGCTGAGCAGAAGCTCAAAACTGTTCCTTTTCTCTCTCTGTTGTGTTAGAAAGGTTTTCCTGACATCGGGGGGTTCCCATTCCAAACAAGACACTGGCCTCAATGAAATGTCAAAGGAATAACTTTCTTTTTGAAGAGTTCTGAATATTTGTTCAGAGGAAAAGCTGTGGTCAAGGCAATGTTGGCTCTTGGACTTCCCAGTGGCTGGGAAGCATGGAAATCTGTGAGAGTGGTAGCTCTGTTTTTCCTGTGAATACAATTACCATAACAGCTGTTGCTCCTTTTTTTTTCATGCTTAGGTGACAAAAGTGGATTATTTAGGGGTTTATTTTTGCTAGCTTAGTGCCACTATTTCTACCCATTACATCTTCTTCTGTTGTGAGATTACTGCCCTGTGGGGAGACAAATTATAACTCTCTTGCTCTGGTACTAAAACACTTTATGGAAATTGAATACAAGGCAGCTTTTTTATAAGGTAGAGCACTTTCTACAAAATTAGAGCAATCATGAGGCAAAGCCTTTCATAACTCACTTGGCTTTACTTCCCTGGCTCTCTCAGGAATATTCTTATTTTTATTTCTTTTTTAAACTCTGTGCCCATTGAGACAACTGCTTTCAAACCTCTAAGCCCTTTTGGAGAAAGGCCTTGTGAATGGTGCAAATTCTGCTAAAGAGGGATGGTTTATGCCCACCAAATCCACACCTACAGAAGAAAATTAACTGTATCTGCATTTCCAGTACCTGCTCCTCCTGAATTTTAAAGCCTCATGACACTTGAGCTGGCAGTGGAGATGTGATTTTACAACTGTGTAAGATCTGTCGTAAGAAAATTTCACTTTTCCCAGTAGAGTTCGGCTTCACCTGGAAACCTCATCCTTTACTCACACGGACTCAACTCCTTGTTCTTCCCTGGATCAGGAGCGGTTCCTGCCCTGAATCCCAGCAGAACATCCATGGGATGGTCCTGTTTAAAGGAGCTCACTCAGCTGTGGTTTTCTCCTGGAGATTGTTCTTTTAGTGCAGCCACGATTAAGCTGAGTTAACAGTCAGTGACCAGATGGGACCCATCAGTTCCCATTTCTCCACCACTTCCATCAGCACTGTGCCCCTCCAGGCAGAGGCAATTCTCCTGCGGTGGGATCTCACTTCAGCTGAACACTGAGGAAATACACATTTATTATTTTTCATCCCAAGTGCACATTAGAAATTAAAACATTGCCAATCCCAGTGATGCCCAGAGTAGCTGCTGACTTTGCAGTGCAGGTCAGTGGCATTTTCACCTGATCTTCCCGGTGGTTTTTTTCTTATTATGTGCAAAATAATTTATAAAACAAAGAGCTTCACAGCAAAGAAGATACGTGAAGTAAAAACGACTTTTTACCAGGATTTTGTCTGCTCTATTTAGTGCCACAAAATCCAAGGAGGCCTAATCTGAAGAAGTCATCCTGGTGAGACACTGTCAATGCACGTTCTCTTTTAGGACCTGCAACCAAACCCGGATTTAAAGTAAACCTGGAAGCATTAGAGACACTTTGGGACTTCATATTCTTGGTCACCTTCAAGCTCTTCCCTTGCTGGTGCGATTGGCTCTGCGTTAATGGCAGGGACCAGAGCAAGTGCAGGCACAGTCACACCTGAAACAGGCCCGGGGGAATTCTGACCTCCCCTAGCCCGGCTTTCCTTCCCAGTGCTCCCTATCCTATTGCTGCAGGCGTTTTGTTCACCCAGACACACTAAACATTCACTGGCAGCCACTGGCACAAACCTGGGAATCTGTGCTTAAAGGCTGACCCTGATGGCACAGCGAGATATGAGCTCGTCCTCTTTATTAGGGCAAGAACGAGACATTGTGCAGAGAGCTTAAAAATCAAAATATATGGTTTTGTGCTAGTTTTGGGTGCAGTGATTAAGCACTTAAGGACAGGATATTAAACATCAGGATGAAATGTTCAGCCTTGAGGTTTTGAACTGAGAAAGTTTCCAGAATGGAGATAAAAGACTAAAGACAGAAAAAGCAATGGCTTTCTGACACTGACGTCACATGGATTTTTCAAATGTTCTTTATCTCCCACCTCTGTTTTCCCAGCCACCTTTTGCATCTTTTCAGTTGTCCTGCACACCTTGCTGTAGCCTCTCAACTTCCTCCTGTTTGGAAATATCTCAGATATCTCCTGACTGACTTTTGGTTTCATGCTTTTCCTTTGCACCCACTCAAGATGTAAATTTTACCCTAAAAGATCACAAACTCCTGAGGAGCCTCTAGGACAGTGCAAGATATTCTGGTTTTCAGCCCCGCTCAAAGGCACCAAAAACACCTACTGTGAAACTAATTTTCATCCCAAATCTCCTCTAAATATGACACTGTGATTTCCCTACAAAGCTGGCACGTTGGGCATTTTGAGTCGAGTGAAACACTGGATTTCAGTGCTGTATTTTTAAAAGATGTAGTATCAAAATTAACATACTTTAAAAAAAACCCCCTAGTTCTCCTTCAGAAATGTTTTGACATTTCTTGAAATGACGCATTTTGACTTCTCTTTCACAGCTCCATTTTCCTGAACTTGGTATGGACTCGTGGAAAGTTTCTATTCTGGCAAAATGGGGTTTTTGTTTTGTGAGAAAATGTCCTTGGAAAGGTTTCAGGTACTGATAATTGCACTGTACTTGCCACTATTTTCTTCTGCCCCTTGAGGTCGATCCCTATTTGGATTCCCAGCTCCAAACCTCACTCGTTGTTGTAACTGGATAACCCCAAACCTCACTGAGGATCCCAAACCCCATGTTGGATAAATAAATGCCCATTTAATAATAATAAATGGCCAACGACATGGGCACGAAACCAGTCCAAAAGTGATGATTTTAGTGGAATTTATAGTAAAAGACTCTACAGAAAATCAGATTATGGGGGTAGAAAAACAGGCACTGTGCAAATGCAGAGCAATAAGTTCTTTTCCCAAAGTAACATCTGAATTAAAACTGCTTGAAGGGACACATCCACCCAGAATTTTGCTGAAACACTGCTACCCCAGCTTTATCCTTTTATTTCATATAAAAGTGATTAAAGTTGGTGCTTATTCAAGCTTAAATATTTCAGTGTTTGAGGCATTTAAATTTTTTAAAAGTACTTAACTAGAGGTATTAGTTTTAAAAACTGTCACACGAGTTCTGGGTTTTCATGGCTCTAGGAGAATAACCTGTAAAAATAATGCTGTATTTGTTACAAGCTGTTGATAAATATCATAAATACAATTAGCAAGGGAGCTGGCCTTCTGCTTTAAAGGAATAATATCAGAGGATTACAACATAAATAAACAAAAAGCCAGAGGTTGTCTGCTCCATTGTCTCTTCTCCAAGCACAACATTTTTCCTTTTCGAAATCAACAGTTTGTCTTAATCTAATAGAGAAATGCCTATGGATAAATGTGTTTATCACATCACATAAATATCACATTGCCTGCAATGTACTGCACTATCTCTGAACTCCCAAATGCCAACGTGCAATAAATAGCAAACATTGTTACAGGAATTAATGTCTGTCACAGCCAGCAGGATTTTACACCAGATTTATATTTTTCAGGAGGTTTCTTTCATGCAACTGTGCAGAGAAGCTTCTTATTTTATATTGTTATAAGGAGCTCTTAGCTGGGGGAGCCATGTCCTCCCCCAGATTTGATATTAGCAGGGTTAAAGCTCTCGTGTAGCTGCAGAAAGCAGCTTTGTGAGGCTGCTGAACCCACAGAGAGCAAAGCCCCAAACCAGGGAACGTGTCAGTCCCAGCCAGAGCCGCAGCAGCATCTTCACAGCCCCCTGACTTCACTGCTCTGGAGCCAGTGCCTTGATCAGCAAAACCTCCGACCTGCCCTGGGATTAGGGTGAACAGTCTAAACCAATTTCTGCTGCTACACCCATGGGGTGTTGCTTTTTTAGGACTTTGGCGTCGTTAATCACCCCATGCCACCTACAAAAGCAACAGGAAAACCCATCCAGAACCTCCCTCAGCTTGTACTTCCAGTGTTTTTCAATATCCCACAGCTTCTTCACTGCTGGCTTGTGGTTCCAGATGCACCTCCAGTATAAACTCATTTTAGGATAACGCTACGGTACCACATATTCCGAGTTCTTTCAGAGCATTTGGGTTTCCTCTCACCCAGCACAGGCTGCAGAACAGCCAAACCTCTTTCACTCCCCTGTGTGCACCTAGTGCACGGCCTGAATGACTGATGGCAGCTCCAAATTAACTCCCACAGGTCTTTCATCTCGGAAAGAGCCCTTGGCCTCTTTTCTCTCTGCTCTCTTTGGACAGGGATGAAGTCAGAATCTTCTGTTTCTTCTTTGACTGGTTTTGAACTGGAACAATTTTAGGTTTTGACAAGAAAGGGGAAGAAAAAATGTCCTTTCAAGTAATAATTTTCTACTTCATAAGGATCAAATTCTTAAGATTCCTGCCTTAAAAGAGAGGAACACCACAGGAAAGAACTGAGGTAATGAACGTTTCTGTCACTCACCGCACAAACTCATTTTTCTTCTACATTTTATTAGATGCTGCCTTGCTCTCCTCCTTAAACACAAATGACAGATTATATTAGATGCATAAATTATATGGATTATATTTCTGTCATCAGTAAATTAGCTGTTAAATTTAGTTTGCATGATGCTATTGACAGGTCTCTGATTTAAGAACGTTTGTTCTTTTTAGTAATTTTTTTCACCTTTTCTTCTTTTCTCTTTTGTCAGTTTCTCCATCACAGTTTGCAAGAACCCAGCAAAAGTTCCTAGTGTGTGTCACAGAGTTACAAGGACACAGAGGCTGCATTTCTTTTGGAGAGATGGGGAAATGAAGGCTTGTGAGAAAATATTTAAGCCCAGAGAATTTGTGGACTCCCCATCCCTGGAAGTGTCCAAGGCCAGGCTGGACAGGGCTTGGAGCACCCTGGGACAGTGGAAGGTGTCCCAGGGCAGAGGGTTGAAAAGAGATGATCTTTGAGGTCCCTTCCAACCCAAACCATTCTGTGCTTCTATGATTCTATAAATAAAATAAATATGACATCAGCACACTGGCCAATAAATGCAGCTCTCAGTGCAGTTCCATGTTTTACTACACTTATTTTCCTACCTTTTCTCCAAAATTTTCCTAAGCCTAGTGAGTGTTTCTGTCCCAAGTAGGAACCAGACACCTGATTCATTTAAAGACTCGCTGAAGTTTAAGCTTCACTGTTGGCTCCTCAATCTGATTTTGTTTCCAGACCTCAGGGAACAAACTCTCTGCTAAGAAACCATTTCTGCAGATCATGAGCAGCTAAAGTTAAAGCACAGTTCATCCAAGCTCCAAAGTTCTGACAGGTGAGGTGCAAGTCCCACTTGCTTCAGGTCTGATCCAGAGGGATTTTTACTGGGGCTTGGACTTGCAGAGCCAATACATCCAAACCCATTGCCACCCAGGGTCAAATGTCACAAATGCTGTTTGTATTTGCGTGATTTGTGTAACTCCTTCCAATTTGTGGTGGTTTGAGAAGTACTTCCAGAAGAGAACACCCAGAATGTCTCGCCCAACACTCCCCAGGCACAGCTGTGTCCTCATCCCAGCCCAGCTGGACAGTGGCTAAGCCTCAAGCTGCTGCTTTAAGAAATTATCAGGAAGCAGGCGAGCTCTCATACGAAGAGGTGTGATGCCAGATGTGCTCTAATAAGCAGTTTGCTCAAGTTCAGCAACCTGGAAAAGCAGATTCTTCAAGAATCTACAGATTCAGCTCACTCTGCACTGCTGTATTTTCATGCCAAATCTTCAAATCACCTCCCCTTTAATTAAATTGTTGTTGTAGAATCCCCAGGAAGTTATTGACATAATCAAGCTTTGCTGGTGTTATTACATTTGCAATCCAGTAGAGTTCCTCCAGACACCAAATTATAACTGAAAGATCGGTTTTGAAGACAAATAGTTTTTCCTGGGGTTCTCTTTACCAAAAGTCCCAAGTATTCCATCACAGGAATTAACGAACAGATACTTCATACAGCTCTTTCCTCACTTGCACAGAAATATTTATTCTTCCTGGGCTTTCCATGAACTATTGCACAGCCCCAGGGTATCTGTGATTTACAGATGCCATGAATAAATAGATGTTTTAATGTCTGGGCTGCGCTCTGCTCCTACATGCAATAACAATCTCAAGGCTCTTTATGCTACCAAGAGTTTCTACTCATGGAAACAGCCACATATCCTCAAAAATGTGACAGCACTGGCATTCCTGAGCAACAAGAGCTGTCAACCGCTTGCGTGATTTCTTGGCGGTACTTGGAACTATTTCTGTTGCTTCTGGTTTTCCTAAGAAGGGAAATTCTGTGGCACAGCAGAGCAGTGAAACAACCAAGGAATGCCCTTGGTAACGCGATTTAAAATCAGGACTTTCAGCATCATGATGGAGGAACTGGGCTCTTTGTGCAAGGAAGGGAAAAACGCATCGTGGAGCAGTTCACAGGGACAAACACTGGAGAGTGAGAACTTCTCTGGTTTGAAGCTTTTAAATGAACCTGTAAAGGAATCTGCTCTAAAGGTTTGCTCGAGATGTACTCATTACAAAGCCTTTTAAAGCTGGACCCTTAAATGTGGTTTTAGCATGAAATAAGTGCAATAAAATTTTAAAACAGAGCAGCCCAAGTACTGTTGTTCTGTTAATGCTTTCACAAATATTCTACAGACATTTGGCAGGCTCAGCTGTAGAACAATCATCTCTACACTCTTTTTAGCTTTTATGTTTCATTTTAGCAGGAGGTTTGCTTGCACTCTGAACCAGAACACAGACTCTCTTGTTCCTGCACAGAAAACCAGGGGCAAACCAGCAGTAACAAGTGCTAATCAAGTCTCTCACCTCCTTTAGCTTCTTCACCGTGTTTTGCTGGATAAATAGAAACCAAGCCCTGCAGTAACCACCTGGAGAATCACGGGTGTTTAACCCCTGCAGCTCAACAACAATCATCTCACTAATGACACACATCCCTTGCAGGAGGTTGGATTTTTTCAGGACTACTCAGATTTTGTGTGGAAGCAGTTCTCCAGCAGAATCAAATTGCATTTGTCACAGAGCCAACTAAAATTATCAAAGCAGACGTACAGACAGACATTTCTTAAACCCCTCCAATTTCCACATCGGCTCTAATCTTCTGACAGCAGCAATTTATAGGAAGGTTAAAAATAAAGCACGCATAACTACGAATTTTGAGTCAGGTTCAAGGTTTTGCATTCCCCTTTTATGCAAACATGAATTACAAGGGGGGTATAAGAAAGGAAGCTTTGAAGAGTTTGGCCCTCACAGCTGATTTGAAGCACCACAAATTAAAGAGGAAAGCCAGAAGAGAAGAAAGAAGTGCATTTCTTGCGTGTCCACGTGGTTTGCTGTGGACAAGACAAGCTTAAAAGGAAATGTTTCAATTTGCTACAACTCATGAGAGATACCCCCACATGCCCACTTCCAGGCCCTCTTAAAAATGCTCATCTTTTAGGATTTAAAAAGTAAGTTTTAATCCCGGCTCTGCCAATAATCTTCTGAATGACCTTGAGCAAATCATTTTGCCTCTGTTCTTTCAGGCCGGCTGTAAAGCTGGATTAATTCTCACCCGCTCGTGGTGGTGTAAAATAAGGATTGTCAGGCACAATTCTGAAGCACCACAACATGCAAGAGATAAGCAGGACAGACACCAGGCTTTGCATGAACTTTGCAAAGATAAGCTTAGACACTACTGTCTGTGAGGTTTGAAGGGAAAACATCAATATTCTCTTCCAAAAAACCGTTTGCATTTTACATTCCAAATGAATCCTAGCTGGAACTCACCCCAGTTTTATTAAAATTTAAGACAGTATGTATGCCTTTGATTTGTGCCAATAGGAATGAAAAAACTAATTACCTTTTTTTTTTGTATTATGACATAAGGCTCTAGGCTTCACTAGAAGTAAGACAACATTGAAATAGATCAATTTTGCAAAACTGGCCATGCAAAGTGATCACCTGTAGCGTGGCAGGACACCAAGTGGTGCAGGAGGATGGCACCAACACTCACTCATCTCAGTCATTTTTCTAGCCAGCAAGCAATTAATTTATGTTTTAAAACACAGTCACACACTTGTTTTGCAAAATATTCCTATTAAATGCAAAGCTATATTACCTAGTGTTCCCAATAAGAATTTTAATTAAACTGTCAGCTTTCTGAAGGCAGAATTATCTAAAGCCTGTTCTTCCCACTGGTCTCATTACAGCTGGATTTTGTTTTCATTAGTTTCTTTCTTGTGGTGGCTGTATTCTCTGCTCTCACTACAGTGAAGGTTCAGAGATCAAAATGACACTTTTGCAGGAAACCCCCAATTCAGCCAAGGCCGTAGCTGCTTATCAGAAATACAAACTTGCTAATCAGGACCCGATTTCCTCTGCCCAGATGAACACAGGACCATCGCAGTGACCTGCAGCAGCAGAACCATTAAAAATCAGTCTTTGCCTGGGCAGAGAAAATCTCTTCCAAAGGACTACGGAGCTTTGTCCCTCAGGTGCTTATCCCAGGGGAGTAATGCCCATCCCCACGCAGGTGTCTGCAGGAATTTCCATGACTTGGAGGTGATCACCTTCAGACTTAGCTGTTGTTTGTTCCTAACTAAGAAAGCAGCTGCAATAAATACCTGAAAACCAACCCCAAGTTCCCATGTGGATTATGGATTATGAAACAGAGAGTTTCTCTGCTCACATCTCAGCATGCAGGACAGAGATTCCCATTCTAGTGATCAAGGAACTGTCTTTGCGTTAAAAAATCCTCTCTCAGCCACATTTCATTCTCATTGCTTGGCTCTATTTTGAGATCTGTTATCAAAACTCACGGAGGGTTTGTCCATGGCAGGACACTCTGAACACACTCAGGGCACAGCTGTGAGAGGTTCCTGAGGGACAGGATAAAAACACCTGTAAGGTGAGGAGCTGCAATCATCAGGCTTCAAAACAAGCGCATCAAAAGGTCTTAAAACTACCACAGGGACTGAGCAAGATCTCCTCAGTCCCTAAATTAATACAGCTTTTATTTAAAAGTTCTTAACCCGATCTTTTCTGTACAAGCCCTTGGGAATAACTGAACAGAGCACTGAAATCTTGTGCAGCTTCAGATACTACTGGAACGTGTTTCAAAATCTCAAGCAACAGTGTCTCCAGGGAACAGGGCAGAGCCAGCTCCAGAATTGCTCTTCTGGCTGCCCCTGAGCTGAGTTTAGTGACAAATTTACTGACCCCAGCATCATTCCTTCCCTCCCTTCCTCTCTCCTCACCCCTCTTCCTGCCAAGTGTTAATTTCTTTGCACATCTGCTGAGAGGAGTCCTTGAGTGATGGCCCTCTATCATAGTAAACCTGATTTTTCTTCTCTTGAAATATAAACTATTTTCTGTTCCAACCAGCTGTTTTTCACCTTGAATAACAACACAAAAAAAATAATGCAATGGAGTTTTACAGTTATGGTATTAAATATAAAGTCACAGAAGGGCCAATAATTGCACATTAAGGTGCAAAGTTTAAAGTTTTGGGGGCTGAGAGATACACCAGCTCTGTATTTAGATATCCTTTGGACTGCAAATTCCAACATTTTTGCAGTGATGTGACTCAGCCACACTTTTCATGTAGACATGCCTCAGGAGCAGCAAAAACTGGAACAATTCATCCCTGAAAGAAGAAAAGCCAGAGGGATACTTAGTGTGGAATTCATAATTTTCCAGACGACCTACTTAGTCTTTTTTCCCCTCCTCTGTATTTGTATTTTGTAGAACATAATCAACAAGAGGCCACTGGAAGTTCAGAAAGGTTACAAACATATAAAGAGCAACTTTGGAGACCTCATTATTGCAGAATCTTGGAGGAAGGTGGTGATTTCAAAGGGCATCAAATGAGAGGAAGATAAAACATTATTGACTCTTCCTCAGAAAGCACACTGAACCCTGCTCGGGTAAATTAATTGGCTGTGGACACAAGAACATTTCCTGTGCTAATTCTTGCCCCCAACCTGCCATGGGGACAGGGTTCAGACAGCGGGTGAAACGCTGAGCTGGGGTTTAGGGGTGCCCTGCTTTGGGCTGCCTACAGTTCCACTGTGCTGTCAATAGCTGGCAGTTCTAAAGCTCTGCTCTCACTTGGGGGCAGGGGCAGGAAAACTGGGAAAGTCCCTGGGAATCTCTGTGTGCCATCAGTGCACGTGGCCTCCCGCAAGCTGCTTAAACGAAGCTCTCTGTTTACAAAAGAGCCATTAATTTTCCATTTAAAGCTTATCTGTGCTGAAGACAATGGCACTTGGTAACGATCATTAATGTCTGGAAATGTTTCGACCTGAATTTAGTGCATCTTGAGATAAACATTTCAGGAAGGGAACTATCATTCAGCTTTATGGCACGCAGGTGGGCAATAATCCCTAAGCAATGTCCTAGGAGATCTCAAAAGTATGAAAAATGTATTTTTGACATCCTATGTGCATAACTGCTTTTATGGTGGCCCTCGAGTGCAGGAATCGTAAACCACTGAACACCTCACAGATAATTTATAGCCAATAAAGGGCTGTGTTGACTTGAACTGTAGCACAAACTTACATGGTGCCCAAGCCTGCTTGCCAAAGCACTGAAAGAGTGCTAAAATTGGTTAAAAAAAATTTAAAGAATAAATAATACAGCTGGTTTCACAAGCATCATAGGAGGGACCCTATTTTTTCAGTTATATGAGCTTGCTTTGAAGCAAACCCATGTTTTTTTCTCTATTTTTTTTTCAGCTGTGTCCTTGGGCTTGAGAAAAAACAGTCTGTGTGTCAGTGAGTTACCACAATGCCCGCTTTTTTTTATATTAATGCAGTTAATGGTGCCTGGCAGTGTAAAAAGAAGAAAAAATTGGTGCACATTTAAGAATTGTTCTCTCCTGTGCAGTGTCCAGACCATCTTCACACATTTCAGCCAGGCCCACTTCAGAGCTCAAGCACAGCTCTCCCTGAGGCCACTTTCCACAGTCCCCACCCTAAGTGCCAAGGAAAATCACCCGTCAGAGTCAGAGTGAAAGAAACCCTTCTGTTGTTGTTACCATGCCCTGATATATGGCCGGAGAGAACATCAACACTGATAAAATATTTAACAGCCTGGCTTTCACTTGGCTGGCTGTAGGGTGCAATGAAGCTTTGGACTTGATTAAATACCCCACTTCCAGAGTGGGATGCAGGTTTAGCAGTTTTTAATTCTTCCCCAGAGCACCATGCCAGGTTTTCATGTAATTGAGTGGGTACATCCAGACTCTTTACAGCTGGGATCCCTGATGGGATTGCTGTCTGAAAACTTGGTGTTCTTCTCAAAACTACACAGAGGCTGTCACGTTCCTTAATAATTTCCCTTGTAGTGGCTGTTCCAGAAAGAGTTTTAAGCAATTTATGATTAAGGAAGCCAAATGGGGGCTCCTCCTCCTCCTTTTTAATTTTTGTTTCAACTTTCTTATTTTATTCTCTGCCATGGGTTAATGGGTCTTAATTACAGGAGTAATTGAGGAAAAAGCTGAAACAGAGCTAGCTTAATTTGAGGCATAGAAATGAGCCCATTTTCAATATATTAATCCGTGGAATAATTAAAAAGCAAAGGAGAAAACTTTAGTTCATGACTGACAGAGCTACAGCAAAGAAAATTAAGTTTGATACATTAAAAAGCCACTAAATCTGAACTGATGTCACCAAAATACCTGTGACTGTGAGGAAATAATCTAATAGCATATGAAACAGTTCTCTCTCTTTTCTTTTTCCCCCTCACAAATTTAATAAGATGGAACACTTCCTTTATTTACAGGTCTCCATGCTTTAGCAGCCTGCTATCCCCCCGTCACGTCTCATTAGGATGCAAGCAAAAAAATCAAATGGGAAAGGGGTTTCAAATAAATATTTCATTAAGGAGAGCACAACAGCAGTCAAGGGAGGAAGTCTGTACACAGAGCAAGTCCTGCATTCAGAAAAAAAGGATGTTACTGCCCACGTTGTCTCTGTTCAGTGACACAGCTGACCCAGGCAGGTGACATTAAGTGAATTTGTCTGCTCCCACACATCTCTTCCTCAGCATCCCTGAGGAAACACAGCGACCATGGAATAAATTGCACTTCAATTGCAGGTGATGAATTCACAGCCGAGGAGAAGAAAGCAGAGAAGAATACAGCAAACATTTCCAATAAGCAGCAACAAAGCATCCATGAGAGAATCACAGCGCTGAGCCTTCCTCCTTCCTTTGTGCCACACAAATAATTCCACATTCTGAATGCCACTGCCAGAGCTTCAGCAATTCCAGAGACACGCTGCTTCCCAACAAGGGCCTCAAATTTCCATGTGCTGATCCCAGCCAGAATATCATCCAGGTGTCAGAATCAGCTGCTCTTCCTACAACTCATCTATAGTGTAGATACTGGCTTATTGAGTATTTTGAAGACAAAAAGTACAATTATATTAATTTTAAAAAGATTGTATAATTCGTTGTTATTCTGCTACTTAATCTTTTAAGTGTTTTCTTGTCCTGAACGAACATTATAAAAAGTATTACACTTTATATTTTCTTCAAACTTCTATATTAATCTTTGTTAATCCATCCAAACTCAAACTGCTGATAAAAGCTTCTACTTTGAAGGAAACATCAAATAGTGCAGCAATTAGTATGTAAAACAAGATTATTTCAGTGGATCAGCCTCTAGTTCCTATCCCATAAATCACTCCTAACCAGAGCATGTGGGCACAATGATCCACACACATCAAAGGTGGATGCAAGTATTCCATAGGCAGGAAGGACAGGACTGGGTTATCAGTGGAAGCTCCTGAGCTCCGTGAACACACCCTGATACCACGGCCTCACTAGGGACGCGGGCAGCACTGCCCTCTGGAAAGCTGGAAAGTTAAAATCCTGCACTGTCACTNAATCTTTGTTAATCCATCCAAACTCAAACTGCTGATAAAAGCTTCTACTTTGAAGGAAACATCAAATAGTGCAGCAATTAGTATGTAAAACAAGATTATTTCAGTGGATCAGCCTCTAGTTCCTATCCCATAAATCACTCCTAACCAGAGCATGTGGGCACAATGATCCACACACATCAAAGGTGGATGCAAGTATTCCATCGGCAGGAAGGACAGGACTGGGTTATCAGTGGAAGCTCCTGAGCTCCGTGAACACACCCTGATACCACGGCCTCACTAGGGACGCGGGCAGCACTGCCCTCTGGAAAGCTGGAAAGTTAAAATCCTGCACTGTCACTGCAGAGAAACCCCAAAAATCCATCAGCCTCAGTCTCTGACCCCTGGAAAAAGGAAGGGCAGGACACCCTCAGGACATTCGCACACCCTCAGGATCCCTGCACACCCTCAGGATCCCTGCACACCCTCAGGATCCCTGCACA
>VYXC01010638.1:121156-164405 GCA_013397175.1 Platysteira castanea | reverse complement strand
CCCATCTGCCAGGTCTCCTCCTCCTGCCTGATGGTAAGAGGGACATGGCTCCTCTTGACTTGCTGAGCTTTTCTCAGGGTTGCAAGTCTGTAACTCCACAAGTTTACTTCTCTTTCCCTCTCCCTAACACTCCTCAGCCTTTCCACTTCTCCCTTAAGCCCCGCCACCAGGCAGAGCAGATCATTCACCTGCTCACACCGCACACAGGTGCCTTTTGCATTGTCCTCTGGTACTGCCCGCAGGCTCAGACACTCCTGCAGCCAGGGGTCTGGACAGATGTGCTCTTGGCGAGTTCTGCTGGGGTTACCATGCTTTTGCTGGCAGCAGCAGCAATGCCTTTTGACCATTTCTAACCCATTGCTGGATCTAGTCAAGTTGGGGGAAAAACACCCCAAAAGAGACCCAACCGAAACACACCCATCTAACATACAACCCACCACCAGGAGCCGGGGGAGCAGCTGCACCCCTCCCATGCAAACTGCTGAGCAAACTGCCGTGCCACGCCCCTGTTTGCCTGATCCGGGTCGCAAGGCTCCCCAGGGCCATTTAAATCTCCTGCAAATCGTCCTGGCACACCCCTTAATGGCCCGAGTGGCTGTTTCCTCGAGCTGCTTTACTGAAAAGAGATAATATGTCATTGGTCTGGGGGAAGAAACTTGAAAATCTTAAATTAATCTGTGTTGCTAGCAGCAGTACAGTCATCCTCTTTGTCAAATTTCTTTGACAATTTTAGCTGGAATTCAAACTCAGAAGTGATAACCTGGGGGAGATAGATTCCATTACACTCCACTGCCTAACTGCTACCCAACATCTTGGGAAAAAAAACCCAGAGAGTTTAACCTGTAAGGAACATGACTCTCTTTGTCAGCAGCCTCAGCAGCCTATGTCACAAAATGCCAGGCAGGAAGCAGGGGATCTGAGTTATAAACTCAACTTGGCTTCTGAAGGAGCCTTCCAGATTGCAGCTGGTTTACTATTATGTTGCAGCCGTCACAAATTAAAGTAAATTTTTCTTAGAACTTAGAATAAATAGAATTATTTAGGTTGCAAATGACCTTCTGCATTTATAGGCACTAAGACTAATGGGCTTAGTAAGAAAACGTGCTAAAGGGAACTCTTGGCTAACTAACCCCCTTAAATGGGGACCTAGGTGTGCTCCTTGTGAGTTTTGTGACTTCTGTACTAGATCATAACTATATGGGTAACAAAAATCGTGCAAGCAGCTAAATCACTTATGAATCCCTCCCTAGCAAATTGCCCTAACAAATTAAATCTAGGCTTCTTAATTTTTTTTAAATGTCAGCCAAAGAAAATGAAGACAGAGAAAGAGGAAAAACCTCTCGGTTTTTCACCTGCTCCACACAAATTGATGATTATATGTAACAATAATTAAAGGAAATTTTAACACATAAGAATAAGCAGATTTTAAAATGCAATTACTGGATTACAGGGAAAAAGAAGTAAGTTTACAAAACAAAATGCTGTAGAATGCAAAATGCTACAGAAACTGAAGAAAAAATGTGCAAAAGCAAAGAAAATATTTTGCTCAATTGGAATCAATAAAGATACAAATCATTGTTCAGAACTAGTCATTTACTGTAGTCATATGTCATAAGAATGTGTTTTAAAAGTAAAAGTAGTTTAGTTTGGTTAAGGGTTTATTTTGAACTTGAGGCAAATGCTTTCTGGTGCCTTTCAGCTTTTTTGGCTGGTTGAAGATGTTTACTTATGTGATGATACAGATTACTAGATTTAAGTGAATCTTTTAAGTAACAAATTGCTTTATTTTTAGGGTGATAGGGATATTATTAATTTCTCTTGACATTTCCACAAAGGTATGAAGAATATTAAAAAAAAAAAAAAAAGAAAAAAGAACATGTAGGTAGTTGTATAAATATCACTAAATGAATTTTGAAATATTTAGAAATAATACTTCTAGCAAGTATTTATTTGACTCATCTCTTACAAATACTGGTAGCTGAACAAATAGTCAGTCTCAAGAGAGGATAAAAGATCCGCTTTAGTTACCCGAATTCCTGCTCTCACTGGGATGTGAAAGTGCACAATTAACTCCAATTAACTCTAAGATTTAGCAGTGTTTTCCTTGGTGGCTTAACTTTCTTAGGGTCCTTTCCCCAAGAGCTACTTAGTGGTAGGAAAGGGGCCTTTTCCATTTTTCTTTTGTTCATGTTTACAATTAATTAGTGAAATGAAAAGTGGTGTCATTCTTTCTGACTACTGCTATAACAGATTTCTATGCTCAACACAGATGAAATGGGAGATTGGCATTTAGAAGGTTATAGCTATCTGCTAAAATAGTGCTACCCACAGGAAGCATTTTTTATGTAATTGTTTCTAACAACATATTTTTGGATGCACTAATATGAACACTGAACAGTTACCTTTGCTTTATATATATCTATTATGACAATCACCCATATCATGCGGAAAATGACACCAAAAAAACACTTTTCAAAAATTGCTTGTTTACATTATGAAATTATTTTAGCTTCCAAGCCTATGGGAACATTAAATGCATGTTAGTACTTGAAATAAACTCATAAGTGATCCCAGTGTGAACCAAATGAACATACTCTCTCTGTACGGTTTGTTTGGTTGGTTTTTTTTAGGTGATCTGCACCTTTGAGAAATATCTGCTGGATATATAGCACAGTTATTAGCCTAAGCTTAAATTTTCCTTCTTTTTTTTTCTTTTTTCATTGGCGTTTCTGTGTAGGTTTCACTTTGGCTATCATCTCCCACCTTTTCTGCACCAGGTGTGCCATGTTTGCAGCTAAACTTCTCACTCATATGATGGTTGCTTGTTTGGGTACTCAGGTAAGAAAAAAAGCTGAGGTCTCAAAATGTGTAGTAAGTACATGTTTGCTTTCCTTTTCCTCACTTTCATGGCAATGTCTGAATAGACCTTCTACAGCGTGAACATTTTTGGAAAATGTAAAATTTCAGCATATGACACTTAAAATTAATCCAATATTCATATCCTGTGTGGGGAATTCAATTGAAATTACACATTGTCTGAGAATATTTGATGAGAACTGATGGATGATACAGCAATGTGAGAAGATAGTCCCCTGTGTGGAATGCTGTGCTCAATTCTAACTTCTGAAGGATTTTGAAAGTTATCTTCTGTTTGAGCCCGCAGGCTTTTCAGTCTATAACCTGTTTTTTGTTTAAATGCATTTTAACTTTTATATGTAATTCTGATCTGTGGAGAATAATTCTTGAGAATATTTCCATGTGGTGTGTAAATGTAATAGTTTTAATTACAGAGGTACAATTTGTATGGTTCTAAGTAATTTTGTCATTCATCCTCAATCCTTGAAATACATGGCTCTCCTGATCTCTTTTTCTTTTGCCATGCAATGATTTTGAAAGCTTAGAACAAAATTTTAGAAAGAGGATTTTAGCAGGGTAACTGCTTAGCTAGTGAGCTAATTTGAAGAGAAAGTAAAGACAGTTTGGCAGCAGCTGTCAAAGAAAAGAAAGTGGCTTTAAGGCAGAGTGAAAATAGAGTGTTTGACAAGGGAGAACTGAACTACTATGCTAGCTGTTCTGAACAACTGAAAGAAAATCTTTATACAGGTGTGGTGTGATATGTTGGTCTATTGTGAACTAGCCGGATTTGGAAGCCAGAATTTAAAAGAAAACTCCATGTAGATGATGTGTGTAAAGCTTTTGTAAATGCTTATACAAGCATTTGGTCAGTGTATATGTGATTAGAAATTTACAATGTAATTAAAAACTTTGTGGGTTTGCTATCTAATAACTCTGTATGAGAGGAGCTATTTAAGACAGTTTTAACTGAGAACTTACTATGTAAAAATCAGCACTTATTAGTCATAGTTTAAATACAAAGAAAATGTTAGTATTTTCCATTTCTAGCTACTAATCTTTAGGCAGTACTAGGCACGGGATTTGTAACTATTAGCTCTCAAGCCACTCTATAGAATGAAGGAAGCTGGTCTTTCTTTCTGTGTTTATATTTTCTAGCAGGTAAAAAAAAATAAAACTGGGAAGTTTTTTGCAGTAGCTCCCCTGTTTTATACATACATAAATAATTAGTTTTCGTCTCATATCTGCACTGACTGTTTATAGGTCTGTAGTTTTGTGGTTCTTTTTAAATTGCTACTAGTGCACTAGTTACTCATGTCTGTAGATGGCAGTCAAACCTTTTCAGCACATTGCTCAGAAACTTGCTGTTCCAAGGCTGTACCTGCTTTGTAGTTGCTCACGAGTTCATTTCTCTGACAGTAATGGGGAATGGTGATTCACAACATTCAACCTTCATTTCACTCTTGGTGTGTCCAGGGCTGTCAGCATTAATGGAGCACTCAGTAAGGCATTCAAGAGTGGATGTTTCACCATGTGTTTGGTGAAACTCATTGGAAAGACATAAAAGACTAGATATTTGCAAAACATTTTTTATTCCTTTTGAGCGTAAGTTCATGTAACAATACCCTAAATTGTATGAAGGAACAAAGGAAATGAAGGATATGAAGGAAAAAATTACTGGGCTGAGATTTTCAGTTTTGAAGTAAATTTAGGTGAATTTTTGAGTATTCAAAAAATTAAAGTAAAATTAAAATGTACTTCACAGTGTCTCAATACTGTCGTAGTAGTCAATAAAATCCTTCTTTTCAGAGCTGTAAACCTAAGATCACAAACTTAATAGGAACCATTGTTACGGCTACCATGCTTTGCCTGAGAATTCCCAGACAGAATGCGTGAATAAACGCTTTATACATGGCTTGTTTGTGTATACTCAGCTTGATGGATCTTATCCACACTAACTTTCAGAGGTCTTTTTCACAGTACATGCTGAGTATTACAAATTACATGAATTTATGCTAAATTCTCTATTTGGACTTTTTGTGAGTGCACTGTTGAGCAGCTTTACATATATGCAGTAGCCACTTCTCTGGGATATTTAAACAGTCACAATCTGCTTACAGCAAGTATTGTGTATAAATGGCCTTCCATTCTTACAGCTAGCAGAGCAAAATTAAAGTCTAGTGGTCAAATAGAAAAAAAATGGGCATAGGGGAAACAGTGTCATCCTATTTTTGTCAGACAAAAAATTAATGTTTTCTAATTTATCCAGTCCCCAAACTCCTTATGCACTACTATGATGTGCTTAGCATCATCACCCGTCACTGCAATAACTACCAAACTGCCAGGCCAAATTGATCCTACCACTGACTTCGATAGAAATGCATGATGAAGAATTATACTTATTCTGTTTAAGTATTTGAAAGTTTTGTGTTATTCAACCTGAGTAGAAATACAAACATACAAGTCAGTTCTGTTTTTCAAGAAGCAATAGTGCATACCATCTTCTCTTTAAAAAATCGCCATTTAAAAATTATAAACTGCAGCCTTGGTAGAATTGTTGCTTTATTATTTGGACTTAATCAGATTTGGACAGTTTTGCCAGAAGATAAATTTTAAAGATGTTATAAACTCTCCAAGAGGTCATGAAGGAGGAGGATATGAATGAATGAATGAATGAATGAATGAATGAATGAATGAATGAATGAATGATCATACAGCCTGTAGCTTCTGCCATCGTATAAAAGTGAGTCTTCTACAGAAACAGTGGAATGGTGCTTCTGTTGTACTGATTTTAATCTTAATTCTTCCAAAATAAGGAAATTCTTATTTTCCCCTGTACATAATCAAAGCCCAAACAAAAGTGACATATATACCTGGATAAGGGGAGCTTGCAAAGCATGTTCCAGAATGAGTTGTGTAGGACGATTCTCTGTACAATCCACCACAGAGACAACTCGTGACAGTGAATGACTGAATGCCTGCGTCTCTCCTGGCAGTAGACAGAAGTTTTCATTTTAATCCAGTCTTCCCTTATGGTAAGCCTGACCCTTTTAGTCAGTTGCTGGGAAATACTAGTTAATGGACTGTTTCTGAAGAAGCTGGGAGGTACAGAGCTTCACTAAACTCCAGGTCCATATGAAATATGAAACTTCTATGGAATAGGAAAAAACAAATATTTTTATACATTACTTTAAAGTTAGAGCCCAATTTCCCAGAGTGAGGGAATTTGCTTAATTGTCTTTGAGGAAAACTAGGCCTGAGATTTGCTGCTGTAATCTGACAGCAGCAAATAATGCTGATGAGATAACCATCAAAACTTACTCATAAGATTTGAGAGAACACAGACTCAACAGAAAAGAACTGTACACAGTGATCCAGAATAGGTGTGCATTTTAGAAATCTGGCACCATGCTAATGTGTTTCATCATGTTGCTTTGTGATGTGAAATATTTCCGTAAGAATGATGAATGGTATATAGTCTTCTTCCACCCTTGATGTCAGTGTTCCTGTCCTTGGGATGATAAAGTCTAACATTTCTCATTTCTAGAGGGAAAGATTCTACTAATGTTACTAAGAATGGAAAGTGGAAAAGATTTTCACTCCTATTGGAGTATTGGAACACATGGCTAGCTGAGACACTTGTTGGGTATGTCAGAAGGGAAAGATGTGTCAATAAAAATGTTCATATTGGTAAGCTGCTCTCACCAGTTCCCTACATAACATTTGTATGATCACAGTAAATAAATTTTAGTTGCTTTATAACAGTCATGCTGTTCCAGGGGACTTGACATATGTTCCCTAGTCCTACTGAAAACATGTTCCCATATAATACAACAGCTAGTGACTCTTGGAGTCTCGCCTATTTTCTTTGTTACCATTGAAAGAATAAGGACCTAACCTTTTTCTCCCAGTGAATATCTTATTAAGTTTCAACCTAAATTATTTAATTATTTACTAGCTGATTTCAGTAATTCCCACCAAGTCAGAGCACAGTTCATGCAGCTTCTTTCAGAAACAGTTTCAACCTAATCATAAATAGAATTATTTGGGAATTGGATTTAAATAAAAGAAAATTTCAGAGTGGACTAATCTAAATTGAATGCTTTTATAGCAAAGCAATACTTTTTGTGATCAGTTAGGCTTTGTGGGCTAATCTCTATTATTCTGAGTTTCTATTTTTGAGTCTGCAACATCCAAGAAGAATCAAAGCTGGAGCTAATCAGAGATTTTTAGTAGAAGAGATTTTAATCTATTTCAAGATTTCAATGACTTTATAGGTTGTATTTATTATATGTATATGCAGACATTTGATAGATAGATACATACATACATAGATATATACATATCATATGTCCTCAGGTGTTAGGTAAGGTGTATGAGATCCTTCAGAATCTGAGAGTCAAGAAATCCTTACCTTGAGACGTAGGATACCCAATCATCAGAATGTATGTTATACACAATTAAACAGTGAGCAAGGACTGCTACCGTGAAACAACAGCAGATCACCACCTGATCACCTGGATTTCTTGTAAGAAGCTGGCTGCTCGTAGAACTCCTTATTGCAGAATATTTCCCTTTTCTCCAACAGAGGGAGTCAATTTGCCTGTGAAGTTCCCTCAAATGCCAGGTTGCCGCGGCTCCCAGAGATTCGATATGAGCATGATGCCGTCTGTCGATATTTAGAGCTAAAGCTTAGGCAAAAGTAAAAAGCTCTGGAGATGCTCTAGGAGTTTATCTCAGTCTGGGGAGTGTGGAGATGTAGAAGCAGCTGAAAAACCTCTGTCCCATGAAGAGAGGGTAGTAGTGAATGAGTGTAAGAAATAAGTCAGAACTATTCGACTTAAATTTTATTTGTTTTCATCTGCCAACACAGAATTTTCATCTTGCACTGATAATCTAGCACTATGGAAGTACCCATATATTTTTACTTTTGCTATTCATAGGGATCTTACTTCTACCACCCTTGTACACTTTTCTCATGTTGAGCCCCATGTAGTGTTAATGCACAGGCTGTTAGTTTTTTTATAGATTATCTCCTAGGGTTTGCCAAAACTCAGATATATGAGCAATGCTGTAACATATGTTAGAATGCTGCTACATTACCTCACACCTCCTGTCCTCACTGCAAACAGTCAAATGTTCTGTTTTTCACTTGAAAGTATAAGAATATGAGATTTGTATCAGCTAATGCCTTCCAGCTCTTTTTTATTATACTCTCTTTTTTCCCAACATCAGAAGCAGTTGGGGACCACACACAGAGAGGAACAGATAGAAACATTCCCAGGTTGCCTATTCACTGCTGTTCTTGGGGTCTTACTGTAAAGCAGGCTATACTGCTGTCTCTCTCTCTTTCATGCTTCATTGTCAACTCTTTCTCCCATTTTCTGCCTCCTTTCTTCACCTGCCTTTTTTTTGTCCTCTCATATGTACCATTCTGCTTTAATAAAAAAAGTAGTTATCTATTACGTCTCCTAATTAGCAAATCTCCTGTTGCTCTTTTCCCTGCTGAAGGCTTTCCTCAAACTTGCCTTGATGGAGAGAACGACCGCAGCAGTTGCTGTTACCCATAAATTCAGGCCATAGCAACAGCTGTGCTGTGTTAATCTGAAATTTCCAAAACAGTCTTAATTTAGCTTATCTTTTGGAGGAAAAACTCTATAGGGTTTTTGAACAATAGCACTTCAGTAGTTTTCCTCTACAGCTAATTAAAATTATACTAGCCATTGAATCTTTACGTACTTCCTCCACTAGTGTCACTTCGCTTGCTTCCACCTGCAAGAAAGTTTTAAAAGCGTCTTTTTTTCCCATTTTTGACAGTTTTCTCATGACCTATTTCATAACTTTCAGGCAGCTTATGTTCCATACACAGTACATTAACAAGGTCTTTTCAGGACTTAATTGGATTAATTATTTGTATACATGAAACCAGAGCCTGACCTTGCCAGATTCAAATGGCGTGTTTAGTTTTAAATGTGCTGAGGTTCTGATTGCTTTTGAAAATCATATGAATATGATTTTCATAAATACCAGCTTACTAATGATTGTGGTTAACTATGATTAAATGCTTTTTAATAGTGCTTAATTAATGTTTAAATAATTTTGATTGTTTACTCAGTAGGCTATGGTTGAATTTTATATGCTGGTAGACCTGATTTTGTTCACATGGTCATTTTTCTCTGTTGGTATAGAAAGTGTCTTCTGAAAATGACATTATAGAGATTTATAAGAATTTGACAAACAGGTTATAACACGACAGATTTTTAATTTTTTTTTGTTTTCCCATGTCAATCTTTTAAAATATAATTTGAAAGAAATACACTAATACTAATGTAGATCTGATTAGATTGTGAAAAATGACCATGAAAACTGTAAATGCTGGGAATGACAGTGGATAATCAGTGAAATGGTTAACAAAGAGTTTGGGATGTATATTAGCCAGAGGGAGAAAGCAGGAGCATGTAACTTATATGTTCATATGCGAAAAAAACCCCAAACTCTGTTCAGTCATGAAAAAAGGCCTAGAGAACCATGATGGTTAATCATATGCTATATTTCCATATTTCTATTTCAAAAAAATGAGGAAATCAGGAAGCTTTTTTTGGGCAAAGATAGATGAATGAATAGAAATCAACTAAGCACAAGGCATGTGCATCATTAGAAATCAACTTCTATAGCTGAAGTATTTGCTGGGAATAGTAGAATTTTATATGGGTCTCAGAGACCAGAGATGGAAGAAAGTGTATGGGAGATAATTAACTACAGTGTTTTACTTCACAGCTGAAATGGGATAGAAATCTTCCCTTAGTCAATAATTGTGGATCAGCTGGCAAGAAGTAGCTTGGAAAGCGCAGGAATTCAAAGTCTAAAGATTGTCTGTCTGTGAGTAAACAAACAGACTTGAATCAAATGAGCTCCTAGCATCTCATTTACCCAGAGATACAAAATGTCTGCTCCACTCAAAGGATAAATATTCTGATGACAATTGTTAGCCCTTTCCCCCTGTCCCCCAGTATCTATCTCTGGTCCTTGCAGTGTCCAAAGACTTGAATTTTAAGGTGTCCTCCAGTAGTTTTGGACAGATACTGCTCTAGTCTGGGGTGTGGTAGAGAGCTACATGTTCCAGGCAGCCCAAGCACAGGTCTTCCACCGTTGTGGAGAAGCAGGTGTGAAACAAGGGACATACAAATGCTTTCACTGTGTTATACAAGGTTGAGTGGCACCTCTTTATGCAAGCTTTTAACCTTCTTGTGCTCTACAGTATCCAGGTTTAAAATCAGGAAAACTCAGCCTTGAAAGTAAGTTAGTAAATAATTCGTGGTTTTGAGACTGAAAGAAAAACAAAACCCACAACAAGAACAACAACCAAAAAACCCCCAAAAAACAACCCCCCCAAACAAACAAACAAAAAACCACTCCCCCCAAAAAAACTCAATACCACAAACCCAAATAACAAACAACCCCAAAAACTGCAATAACGGAAGCCTTGCTTTGGAATAGGTGACCTTTTATTTCTTTTTAATTTGTTCCTACAGTAAGAAGAAAGTTGGGAAGAGAGGGATCAAGTAGGCATACCATATAAATACATCCCATGAAGATGCATCAGTCCTCTAAACCTTACGTAGAGAAGTTTTATTGTGTTCCCACCACCTCTTTCATATGTGTGCATGACTCAACGCAGCATAAACGAGAGGCAGATAGAGAAATATATAACTGAAAAGTACATCTACAGACCTGTCTGTTCTATGTAAATTCGTAATTAAAATTGGCTCATAGTTACTGCTATTTGTTACTTCTGAAGTATTTTTAACATGTTGCAAATTGTGCTTGAGTATAATCCGTGATAAAGATACAGCAGTGTACTTACAGACAGTTGGAGACAGTTACATGAACATTTTCAAAAGATCTCCACGGGAGATAAAAGACAGAGCTCTGTAACAAAATCTATCATGTTTAACTGTGCTCTTCAGTTGTCACAGGTCCTTGCAGCCACTCACCTTTGAGCACAGTTTTGGGTAGATGGTGGTTAATGTGTTCCTAAACCCTCATCTGAACGTTTGTCAAGTCATTAACTTATAGTGATATACAGAATCCTACCCTTGACATGGGACAGGTTAAAGCAATATCCATATATTAATCTTTATGTTTTGTATAAACATGTACCTTGCCTTTTACTTTATGCAGACTGATATTTGGCATTGATATGTTGCAGCTCATTGCTAACTTCTAGCTGAGGCCAGATGTGATGGCAACTACTCTTGTCAGGATAGTTATTAGTCTGGGCATCTCAGCTTCCCACCTTTGAAGAACAAAAGCTTTCAGGATATATTTGATAGTAAATGCTATCTATTGTTAAAATACATTTTGTTAACATCAGACTGATTTCTTAAAGCTTTGTGTAAATGTGGTTTCACTGGAAAAGGAATGGAATAGAAGCAAAGAAGGAAGTTGGATGAAAAGGCATTCACCATGTGATTAGTAAGTCTAAAGCATCAGCTTTTCAGTCAACTTCTGTGTTATAAAATTCTTTACATTAGTGATAAAAAGGTCACACTTATCTTACTCTAACTTTATGAAATGTTTTGCTCTAATGTGTTCTTGGTTGTGGTTTTTTTTATTAGTTTTAAATAAAGCTAGCTTTGACACCTTTAGCATTTAGACTGTTATTCGGTCTTTGTTCTGTGCCTGTATGCTCAGTACTGCAAAAAGATAAAATCAAAGGTGAACTTGCTCTTAATTGCAATAACAGATCATTCCTAACATAGGAAGCAAGTGTAAGGCTATGCTAATTTTCTCTTTAGAAGCATGAATGGAAAACCAGTCTTTTTATCACAAGTACAAATAAATAAGAAGTCACTCCTTAGAAATCCAGTAATAGCTGCAGACTGAGTCTGTGTCTGAGCTTGGCTGTCGCTGGCTGGAAGTAGAAATCACTGGGAATGTCCCAGCAAACTCTCATTCTCTTGTTGCCTGGAAGATTTTCCTTCAGATTTATTATGAGCTTTTACTAAGCTCGGTCTAGTTTAGACATCCAGAAAGTATGCATTGCAGAATAATAAAATGTGATGAGACATCTCTGAAGATAGCTGTTCACAGCTTTTTGTTCTAAAATCCTGCTGCAGTGTGTGACACTCATCCACACACACAGAGCCGGCAGCTTTCACACAGTGGTAGCTTTCAGAACATTTACTAAAGCTTTAGATGTTTCAGGCTTAATTTTTTAATTTTTATATTTAGACTGTTCACTTTTGGAGCAGGAAACACAGCATATCAGTTTTCCTATATAACCTTTCTGTCCAAAGACATGTATCTCCCTTTCCTCCAGTTTTCACAAGTGTCCTTATTGGGAAGTGTCCTTACTAAGCTTCACCCCAGGAAAAAGCATCTTCAAAAGATTATTTGTCTGAAATACTGAGATGCACAGGTGTTATTAGTGAGTTTGATAAATGTCAGATTCTAGTAGACAAGTCTGTTTATCAAAGGAAAAAAGGAGCACTTTATTTTTCTAACCTCTTAAATTACTGACATGTTATCTTCAAAATGTCACAATATCCTACAGGATTCTGCTAATATTTAGCTCTGTATAACACAACAGTTGTTCCCTTTTCAAAGTTACTGCCTAATTCGTTCATATAGCTCTACAAAACTGGAAACATTTTTTTTTAAAGTAAAACCAAATAATTGTGAGTATTTATTTTTCAGTAGTTTGTTGCCCACTTAGTTCATGGTTGTATATGGGTTGCTCACTTGCAGCTAAATTAGTTTATGAAGTGTTGCACTATTTGTGATGCTTACAATATATTAGATATTTTGAATAGAAATTTGAAGAAAAGAACTAACCTGAGGAATTTTTAGTATAAAGAATCCCCTTGTCATTTGCTCCAGGAGATTACTTTCCTGCCTGAACTTTTCACTGAATATTGTATCATACTACCCTTGCAAAATATTCAAAGTTATTGTGGGTTGTTGATTGAGATATAGGCACAACAGATGACTCCAGCTATGGAAGTCATCACTTGCCATCAGTCATGAAAACCTAAGTGTTGTAGCTTCACTTGGTTTATTTCATAATCCTGTACATAAATCGCCCACAAGAAGTTGTAGTGATGATCTCCAAACATGCTAAATAGTCCTAGGTAGGTCTGTTGTTTAGCAAATCTATAACTACATAGTTCATATCTTCTATAAAACGTAAGTTATGATATATCGTACAACCTTAGTCAAACACTGAGAGGACACCAAACTATAAAAAAAAAATGCTTTGTAAGACTTCATTTTTAATGTCCTAATTTTGAGCTGCTATACAGATAAAGAATTAAAGGATTTGTAGCTATAGTAGATAGTTTTCAACCAAGATCCGATATTATGCTTTCAAAACATCAGATGAATCTACTGCATTTATTTAAGGGGAGAGAAGCACAGTTTTTAAATGTTATTGAAGCTCTCTAGAATAAAATAAATGGGTAGGATCCTTGCAATTTGATTTTCAGCATTTTTAGTCTGAAGCAAATGGCGTTAGGATGCTATTTAAACTTAGGCTTATCATTCTGCTTCCTAATATTCTTTCATGTCCACTTGTCAAGACTTTCAACTAAGCATTGTACCTTATTGTCTTCAAATGAGAGAAACTAATTCATAAGGTTAAGAATATGTTCTTGTTTGATAACTACCAAGTAATATGCTTTAAATAAACTAGTAAATTATGAGCTGCCATTTATTCACTAATTAAGTGGGTTTTCTTAAGATGGAACAAGATAGATGTATTAACTGTGGTACATTTCCCAAAATAAGTTATGTCCTAGGTCACAGTGTTGAACATGATTTTTAATATGGTTAATACTTTCTAACTAAGATGTGCAAAACTTTGTGTAGTAGCATCCTGTAAAAGACAGTACCATTCAGGAAAGTCAAGTGTCACTGATAAATTGGAAATATTAGACTCTCATCTCAGACTGTAAGTTTTCTTTTCCCTTCCTATCCCAGCAAGACTTTCCTGCACATCAGGTGGAAATCTGGAGACTCAAATATTTTTCTTGTAATTTGCTTTTAGTTCAGCTATGTGGTCAGTTGCATAGCATGATGGCCCTCTCTTCATCACGACCCATCAGACTAATAGTAGTGGCTGCACTCTCAGATGATACAGAATTTCTAAAATTAATTCTGACTTTTCAGCAGGTCTAGAAGTCTGTTAATAATATGGAAAAGTTCTGCAGAATCTACTTTTTCATTTGAAAAAGAAAAAAAGCATGCCTTCTATATTAAGAGTTGACTTTCCTTTCCTAAAGGTACTGAGGTTTTTTCCTCACTAAACCCAAAGAAAGAATGAGTTTTTTGGTTTCTTTAGAGGTTTGGGGATTGGTGTTTTGTGTTTCTTTGCTTTTCTTTCAGACACTGTTGTTGGTATAGCATCATAGCACCTAGTGATTGTCAATTGGGAATGGGAAGCTGGTTCCCCTGTGTGATAAGATTGTCATAAATTTTGTCCTTGTCATTATTTGTTACTGATGTTTTCACATTTCTGTATAAAATCATGGAAGTTATAACTCCATATTTCTTCTCAATGGATCACATCTCTTTCTGTGAATTTGCTGGTGTTTATTCTAAAAACAAATCACTCTGTGGTATTTCCTTCTCTCATGTGTTTTTTTGATCCAGTGCTTAGTAATACTTGAGGTGACTTAAGGAGAGCTATGAACAGAGAGTGACCCAAATACAGCTGCTGAGTAGGTATGCATCAGGGTAGAAATTAACTTGTTGTTAATAGCCAAATCACAGAACAGAATTAAAGAATAATTAGGATGAGAGGACCTCTAGAGATCATGTACTCCAGCTCCTTGCTCAGTGCTCCCCATTCAAAGGAGAGAATTCAGAGAGAGCTGTGTAGTTTAGATTTCATTCTGATCAAAGAAGTATATGCTGGGAAGTAGCTTGCTTCTTGTAATTCTGGTGTTTCTGGGTGGGTCTGAAATTCAAAATGGGATTTGGAGAGTGTTCTATTGACATAAGTCAGATTGTTCCAAATTATAAATCAAAAGCTTCCAACTGAAACGGATCGTAATTAAGCAATAGTCTAAATGCTCTAAGTAGTCTAAATAATTCCAAGTAGCAGGTATTTTTCAAAATACTACATGTAGGGATTACACTTGGAGATGTGATTAAAGATAATTCTTATGGTTTAGCTTTGCACATCATATTGTTGTCTGCTGAATTTTAGAAAACACTCTTATTTAGTTGTTTTTGGTGGTTCTAGTGAAGACTTTTTTTGAATAGGCTATAATTCTGGATGATATCTTCACTTTGGTTTCAGAGATATGTGCTTTTAACTCAAGTTTTATAAAATGTAAAAACTTAGAGTTACCAGATACATTAACCTTTTGATATTATTTTCTAAGCTGTTTTCAAACAATTAAAGTGAAATAAAAAAGACTTTCTCTCTCAATCTAAAAAAATGCCCAGATTAACTACGTGGGTATATGTGTTTCTGAGATTGAAATGCTGAAATATTGTGCTAGTGTTGCTGTGATATTGGATGGTAAAATGCCGTGACCCTCCCAAAAGCGCCTCCAAAGAAGCCTCTCAGTGCAGCCAGCACACTTGCACACACACGTACACTCACACACCAGATAGCCAGCAGAACAGTCCGACAATGAATGAGCAGGAAGGGTCTTCCCATGGGGCTCTAGAGGAGAGATTTTAATGCATCCGCACTCGTGCAAGATCCCAGAGACGTCCAGTGAGAACCACGGGGGTCCAGGGTAAGTGAACCAATCGAGCAGCTCTGAGGGCGTACCAGGGAACAAGGGGTGTAGCGGCCGACGGAGCCAACCAGGGAAGCAGAACTGGGGTACATGAACAGAACAGAACAGAGCATTCTGGGGGAAGCTTTTTCAATCACCACAAGCTGGAAAGGAACCTAGGACTTATCCTTTCCTTCCTTGTCCAGCAGGCCCATCAACCTCCACACGAGAGGTTCTTCTTTCAAAGCAGGTTTGACTAAAGGCAAGACTACTGTATATCTCTCACAGAATCCGTTAGAAACCTAATCTCTACCTTCATTTAATTATCAAATCTGTTTCTCTATCAGATGGCCTCTACTGATGTGATCACTTGTTCCTCTCAAATTTAACTTTGATTTAGAATATGGATCAAGAGCTTTAATGTCAGGTTAATTCCTGCAAATAAAATCCGACTCATGTGAAATGAAGCTGTATTTGATATTTTGGTAGCTCATTTATCATGCTTTTTTGAGTCTATTATGATCAGAATATTTTCTTTATTTTACATAGAAAAGTAAAGAAAAGCAACACAGTGTGGTACAGTAAAAACACTCCTTTTGTTTATTAAAAAGCAAACAAGTTAAAAGAAATTATCATATGCTTTATACATTGTGTTGAAGTTAGTAATAGGATCAAGAATAACACCAGAAAAAACTTCTGGTAAATCCAACTGTGTACAGGAGAACTGAAGCTTTATATGTGACATCCAAGTTATGCCAGCTATGTGCTGCTGAAGTCTGTAGAGCCACTTTTCTATTCAGATTCTTTGTCAATAATTGCTCTCAGGGAATGAAGACAACATTTCCTTATGCAGATCCTTGTTATAAACAACTACAAAAAGTTGTCAGCATGGTTACTAATTAATAAAATATGAGTCCAGAACAAAATTCATTTTCCCATAATTAAGCACAAATTTAGTCTATATCCTTCAAGTATTACACTAACAAAATTGTACAGTAAGCTGTGTTAGCACAGACTTCCTTCTCTTTCTTTTCTGGATATTTTGGTTGGACAGAGATGGAGCTGCCTGAGCATGTCTCAGACGCTTTACCTTTCCAGGAACTGTTCCACTTGTAAGGGCTCCTCAAAAACTGTCTTCAGTTCTGTGACCTTAACCTCCCCAGGCTCCCTTCCTGCAGTGAGAAAGTTTTCCTCACTGTGCCAACAGTTGAGTTAGACTCCTGCTTTGAATTGTTTTGTGAGGGAAGCTATACCTCTTCCTTGTCTACAGCAAGATTATGTTTGCCACATTGAATTTAGCTTTTCTAAAGGCAATTTCTCCACTTCTTTTTAGTGCTGTCTTCATCCTGCTGGTATCAAAACTAAGCAGAACCTCATCAGCTTTTGGAGTGCTAAAGCATATGAACAGAAATGAGCAGTAGTCATAAAGTTGTCCAACAATAACAAGTATTTCCTTTTACATTTTAATATAAATTAAGAAATTAAGGGGAAATAAGGTAGCTTCTAAAATTTTATAAGAAGAAATATATAGTTTTGATCTAGACACCTAAAGATGGTGTAAGTATGTTGGATCAGTAATTTAAATGTTATGTAATAAATTACGAGATAAAACATCAAGACTCAAATTTCATATAACAAACTTCTTTGGTAAAAAGGTTAGTTGCTAGACTAAATGAAAGTTACTAGTTTGGGTAATGGAATTAATACATTTCTTTTCTTTAGCTGTCCTGTTTTTTATCATTAAATCATCATTTAATTTGTTGAGAAATAACAGTGTAGAAATATGTAGAATTTAGAATTTCTTTCAAAAGCATTGGTTTGAATGTCTTTCCAAAAATGCAAATATTTGAAAACAGAAAAGAAATTTCTTTCCCTTGAATGAACAAAACAACAGAAGAATTTGTTTTGGTTGGTTTGATATTGGTCTGTTTATCTAAGTGGCATCATGGGGTCTAAATTATGACTTTTTTAAAGACTTAGATGATGAATGCTAATGTTTATTCATTGTTAGCAAACTATGTGAAACTACATATGATAAACTATTTAGGACATATGTGAAAGTTATTACATGTGGTAAAAGCTCATTGTAGATTTCGTCTTTGGGTTGATAATTTCTGAATTCCACATAATACCCTCCTGCTTCAGTCAGTTGGCCAAATTGCAGTCATTTCCAGGACAAGAAAAGCACAATAGTAATCTTATATGACCACCTGATCTAATCAGAGGTAGATAAATGTGGTTTTTTTTCTTACAGAATAAAAATTAAATGGTTAGGCTGCAGTTTCCATAACAGTTTCTCTCACTCATTATTTCTGGCTTATTTATGTTTAGAAAGTAATAATAACTAAGAATAAGACACTGTTCAGTAACTTATATTGCCGGAAATGATGACAGTGCTAAATAGATTTTCTTTTTGCAAAAAGGTCCAATTACTCCATTATTAATGACATAATTTAAGTACTCATTAAATGTGACATTATTTAATGGGTTCATGTTAGTTTAAAACCTTCATTAAGGGATTGCTGTGGGGAGCTTTGTAATCTTGTATTTTTCCATCCCTGCAGTGTTATATTTCCTACTGTCCCTATGAATTTGGGAACTTTTTCATTTGGGAACTATTTCATTTGAATAGTGAATGTGGGATCTCAGGTCGTTGGTGAAGGTGAAGATTATGTAGATTTCAGATGATAGAAGAAACTGGAAACAATTAAGCTTCATCAGTTTCCATTGTACTCGTTGAAATGATTGTGTGATGTCACGGTGATGTTTATGTATTTTGTGGGTCTTAATATCAGGTGGCAATTTCCTATTTTGATAAGTGTGTTCCATTAAATAGTACTAAGTTTCATAAGTGATCACTGGCAGAATACTATCCCAGTGTGAGAAACAGGGCAACCAAGAACTTCTGCACTTAATTGTGAATGCATCTTCTACTCTTAGTAGTTGTTAGAGAACACAGTGTTGGCATTGCTGTTATTCCCTTGATTTTGGACAACTGGTATTTTAATATCCTAGGATTGTAGGGAAAAAAAAGACATTCATATCTAAAGCTCTTTTCTGTTGTAATTTTTTGTGGTAAGCATTCTAATTATATCTAAAATTAAGTTGGTAATAAAGATATTACCAACATATTTTTTCCGAAGCTTAGAAAATTTGCCCTCTGGTTTTTGAATTAAGAAATATTTCTCATCTGACTAAAGTTTTATGTTTCCAAAGAGAGGGTTTACATGTACAGTCAATAGTCAATTTCTGTCACTTTTCCACTTACTGTGTTACTTTTCAAGTATGCTTATTAATTTAATCAGGTCTGCTTAGGAATAAGTATCTCAAAATGTGAGAATCTAATTCTAGAATATGTTTCAGAACTGAAGTACTGATTGTAGTACACTGATATTGGTTGGATCTTGTATTAAGGATGCTTTGGGGATTTTCAGTCCATTGTCATTTCTCAGAGATCACCATATCGGTGAGAAAAAAGTATAAAAGTACAAAGTATGTAAAACTCCCCATATTTTAAGTGTGTCTAAACTGTACTGAACTAAAAACTGACCTCTCTTTGTGTACACACGTAGATATAGGTATATGAATTCATGTGCAGATATACATAGATATGTAGATATGCATACACATAGAAGTTATAGAGAAAAGAGAGAGCAAAAGACAGATACTAGCTAGACTGAATGTGTGCATATTTAAATAGATATTTTATTTTATCTTTTTTATTACATTATTTCCAAATGTGGGAACCTGTTGATGATGCCTCTCTTCCACCCTCCTGTTTTTAAACTCCAATTTCTTCCTGAAATCTCACCTGTTCAGGAGACTGCTTATTATTTTTGTAAAGCCACCTGTTTTTGAAGCATATCAGATGTATTCCAAGATGGATTTATATTGAAGAAATGTCATCTCCTACTTCTCTTACATGTGATTACACATGCCACTGTTAATCTAGTGATTTAGCTTCTTGTAAGCCTTCCAGGTTCATGAGGCACAGACCATTTTCCTCTGAATTCTCCTACTGTGATTCAGAGGGCAAAATACCCCTAGTACTACCCTTTTCCAGGCAAAATTTGTTTCATAGGCAGAGAGACCAGTATGTTTTCTCCACTGTAGCTAGTGGAATTTTCATTGTTTTCTGTTCTTCAGTCTTGATAGCTACCGCTTAACAATGGCTCATATCACCCTTGCGCTCATTATAGGCATCTCTCCATCCCCTCCTGTTTCCCACCCTTGTTGCACTGAAATAATATATTGGTTTGATTATTTCTTTCCTTCATCCTTCAGCAGTCTCTCCATCTAAGCCCACTTCATTGATCATTACCATCCATGACCTCTTCATATCTAGCCGTTATCTCTGAGTGAATGCTGGATGCTGCGATTTGACTTTCTGCTGCTTTCTCAAAAAAGTCTTTCTCCTTCTGATGCCTCCCTGCAACTCCTGTTATTCCACACACTAATCTCAACATAAACTTCTTGCACTTAGTTAAGCCAATTAACTCTGTCATCTCCTTTTAATTAAACAGTAGCCCTTTTAAACTCTTTAAATTGTGGTCACCAGTCAGTGGACACTGTAATCTCATTCTTTCATTCTGTGGGACTCCTTTTAACGTGCTCAAATACCTTAACACAAATACCTTTGCTGTGGTGGTGAACATGAGAGACTTGTCTTCTCCATTCCCATGCAACATTACAGCAGGACGCCATTCAGGTCCAAACCCAGCTTTTGTCTTGTGGTAAAGAAGTCCTCTTCTTTGAATTGTCTCATTGGTTTGCATTAATCGTGCATATGAATGTGGAGTACACAGTTCAGGCATGATTTGAATACCTAATAAACTCTGATAAGTGAATATTAGAGTGTCATGTAGTTTAAATTGATATACTGCAGGCAGTAGCAGTAGTGTAGGAGTTTGTTGTTTGAGACCTGAAGAGCAATCAGGCTTAGAAATTTGAAAATAGTAAACAGGAAGAGCTTGGAGAGATTCCCCTAAATCTTCTGCATTCAAGTGTTTCTTTTTTCAGAACTTTTTTTCCTATTAACTATCACATTTGTTGTGGGGAAAGATGAGGGAATGAGTGAGTAAGTTTTAACAGAAGTAATACAAGTTTCAGTTCTTTTTTAGAAGCTGTGAAGTTAAACATCATAAGAGCTGTAAAATTTCAGGGATATTTTGATATGTAATACTTAGAATTAAGTATAAAATAATAAATACTGTGTTTCTGTTAATTTATTAACCTCCATAGTTTTGATTATTAACCAGGTAGAAGGTTTAAAAATTTGAACACACTGATTTTGCTCATTCAGCTCTTTGTTTAACCATATATCATGTTGGTGACTTAAATAATATCACTGTCTGTTGATTGACATGGCTATGATTTAACAGAATTTTTTAATCTCAACTGCATTAGCACATAAGCCTTGCTTCAAAAATAGTGGCAGATAAAATATGTAATCTAAGCCTAGAACTCTAGATAAGGTACATCCATGCACTTGCTGTAAAGCAGGTCCTCACATCTAATTTCTGAGCTGTATTTGCTTTTGACCTTTATTATGAAGTTTAATTTTGTTATAATGCCTTGCCTTATAGCACAGTAAAAGGCAGAGAGCTCAAAGATCCCACTAATTAGCCCTGGTTTAGGCTTCCTAACTGGAGAGCTGTGCTAGTGTAGCATTCAACTCAAACCAATTAGTTCTACCCAGAGGCAAGGCTTACTTGTGTTCATCTAGACAAGATGCACCTTTCTTCCAAGCACCAGGTAGTATTTGTGTACTACTGCACTGCTGGGACATAATGGCCTTGGCTGTCAGGGAGCCAGGTGCTGAACATCTTAGCAAGTGTGCATGTGTCATTAATACACTTTGACTCAAGTTTTGACTTTCAGATTAGCAGTGTGGTGCATTATGTACATTTCTCCTCAGTCTGATATACTTTCTTACCTGTTTGTACACTAGCCTCCACCTTTGATTCTCATTGTCTACAGAATTACACAATTCATTTTTCTATTGGCAACAAAAAATAAGAAAGTTACATTATTACTTAGTAAATTAGATTGAACAATTTGATGCATAGGAAGGCTCTAATGCCCTCTCCTAGGTTTATGACATCTTTGTGTGAGAAATTTGACAATATTTACACGTTACAGCAGCTTGGAAAGAACTAAAATGAAAAATACTAATGAAATTGCCAATGTCAGGAATTCATAATTTCTGTTGAGCCTTATTTATGGCAAATTGGTCTACTTCCAAATTTAATATATAGTGAGACAGAAAAAAAAAATAGTATCTCTACCTATCTCTATTCTCAGTGCTCTTATCTCCAGATGTTTTAACGGTGAGATATAAAAGTCTTGGTAATTTCATGTATATGTTTGTATAGCTGAAATAAGAGTCATACTTCCAATGTGCTTTTTTCTTTGTGTTGGTTTTCTTTTCAGTACAGTATACTGTACTAGCTGTGGTCAAGATGAAGTTAATGTTCTTGATAAAAGACTCTGTAGTGCAATGTTGATAACAGACCAGTGTTCCGGCTGTCTCTGAAAAGGTCTTGTGTGGTGTCAAGGCCTTCTGTTTTTCCCACTGCCTCCACGGCGAGTAGGCTGGTGGTGGGAAAGGATCTAGGAAGGGACACAGCAGAAGCAACTGACCTCAGGTGACCAAAGGGATATTCAGTACCATGTAATATCATATTTAGAGATGAAAACTGAGGGACAGGGATTAGCCTTGCTTGGAGACTGGCTGGACATCTTTCTGGTTGTGAGAGGTGGTGAATGATTGCTTTTGTATCATTTGTTTTATTCCCTTTCCTTCGCTTACCAAATTGTCTTTATCATGATTAATTTTGAATAATGAATAATTATTATGAATAATTATTATTCACATAGCTTTCATATGACCTAGCTAAAAGCAAAGGAGGAAAGTATTTTAAAAATTTATAGTAATTTTATAATTTTTATAATTTTAATTTTTCTACCATCTTGCAGTAGATATTTTGGTTAAAGAAAAACTATTTTTTAGGAAGAAGAGCAGCATCATAGTAAGGTTTTCTTTCTAAACATGGAGCTGTAGCATCACTGAAATACTGCAGGAACAAGCATTTGTCCTACGGAATTATTCCTGACAAAATAATAATTATTTTCCTGGTGCCAAGTATATTATAGTTCCTTTCTAGAAGTAAACAGTCTTCCTAGTGAAATTATAATGAAAACTGTGAGTGGGTTTTATATATGTGATAAATACTCTGACTAATGCTCTAGTTTTCTAGAAAAAGGACTAAAAACTACCCTAATCAATTTATTATTATCATGTTTATAATTAATTTTTATGTATCAGTGAATAAATCTACCTAAATACAGTTTTTTAAAATAATTGCAACAGAATTTTCTTACCACATCTTTGGCCAGCCACATTTGGACATGTACTTTGAAATACTGAAATATATTTTCTATTTTAGTGAAGACATCTGTAGTTTAGCAGTAAAGGCCACCCACTCCTTTTACTGTTTATATTTCTGGAGTTTCAGGTATTACTTTAACGTGTTTTGCCTTGTAACAAATACCTCAATTTCCCTCAGTCTTCCTCTGCCCAAGGGTTATGACATCTCTTCTCTGAATCACACTTATTTACAATGTAAGTGTTTCTTTTTTGTTTTTCAAGGTCTACTTCTGCCTGAAAAGTAGAATACATGTAATTCTCCAGGACTTCTTTCCCCCTTTATTAGTATTTTTACCTTTACTTTGCCTTGTTTAAGTGGCTGTAAAGTGAAGTTAACAAAACTGCATTTTCATTTGATGTAGTACTAGACAACAGAAATAACTTGCCATTGTGTTTTGCAAACTTGTCTATCAAAATGTGGAATAACAAAAACTGCAAATGTATATCATATATAATAGGCAGATTTTCCTCATTAATTCTGAAACCTGCAAATAATTACATAATTGCTTGATAAACCTAGGCTTAAAATGAACACAGTGTTGATTTAGGGATTAGATTAATAATAAGCCTTGCAGAGTATTTGAGGGGAAAAAGTGTCACTATTTTTTTTCCTAATTTCTGCGTATTCATCTTCACTAAAAATTTGAGCAGGTAGACATTTTCTGAAAACTTACTGTTTTGTATTTAAAATTAAAAACTTTGATTTATTTCTGACCAAAGTTATAGAGAAAGAGAAAAATTGATCCTAAACCTGGCTCTATTAAGCATTATTAAAAAATTAAAAGCTGAATCTGAAAAGACTATCAGGAACCCTGTGCAGGAGGCAGATTTGTTGGTTCAGATTCCCCTTTGGGATGAAGAATGGCTCAGAAGACAGGTAAATCTGAGCCATAGCTCCTTCTGTTCTCATGCTTTTACTCTCATTTGCTCTCTGAAAGCACTTCAAGTGGTCTTCAGGTTGGTACTATTTTGAAATAAGATTTTTTTCATCTTATTTTTGCCTTTCCATCAAAAAAGGTGGGTTTTTTCTTAATGAGTTCTATATAGAAGTCTGTCTGTTTAATGACTGTTTCTTACCCACAAATGCAAGAGAAGTTTAGAAATTATCCAGGTATTTGAAAGTGTATTATCAGCTGTTAATTTTGCTGGACAGTTTTAAGTGAATTTTTCTGATTCATTCTTGGTGTATGTATTGTCACTAGTATATGAGGAAATTGGGAGGGGTTTTTTGGCAGAAATGTTCACATTGGATAAGATAGCACACATTTTAAAGGGATACTAGGAGGTAAACCTGGAAAGAAAGCTTGTACTGCACTGTGACATGCTGTGCTAACATACCAAAATGTACAAGAGATGTAAGGTTTTGTTACCCATAAAAAGTTGTGCTGGGGTTGTAGTTTAAAGAGGAACCTGCAGACATATTTTTTCAATGCTTAATCTTTCTTTTTCATCTCAGATATCAACTTTTTCAAGCTTTTTCACTCAGCATGTACTGCTGAGATACTGTGATCTGATTTTGACTGGTTTCTTTTTTCTTAAACTTCTAACTTATGTGCCCCAGACATATGTTTTCATGTATCTTCATATGTCTTCATCTGATTATTTTCTTTTCTTTAAAAATGGCAATAAAAAGAATAAAAAAAATCCAACCCCCCCAAAAAACCTCCCAAAAACCAAAACAAAAAGCCCCCAAATAAATAAACAAACAAATCCACCAAAAAAACCAACTAAACAAAAAACCTCAGAAAAACACAAACAAAAAAAACCCCGAAAAAACAACAAGGAAAAAAAATAAAAACAGGACAAACAAAAAAAATCCCCCAACACCCACCCCAAAAAACCCAAAAAAACTCACAAGAAAAAACCCAGCCCCAAGGCGTGCCAAGTTCTGCAAATGAGAGGTAATAAGATTCAGTGTGTGTGTGCCAATGTCTGTAAAGAAAAACTGCCCCACCTTAAACCTCAAGCAGTATTCACCTGCCAATACCACTAGGATTTAATATACCAGGTCCTGTTTATTCAAACTGTTGCAACAGGAGCTAATACTTCAGCTGTGTTTTCTATAGACAGAACATGCCAGTTTTCAACTTATCTTCCTTTCCATTCCAAGCATTACAATTATAGGACTTTGTCAACAGTGCTGCATTCCCTGGCTTTATGAAACAAACTGTGACTTTGAGGGAGGTGCAGCATGTGTGAAACTTTGAGTGAAGATTCTCATGTCCCACTGCTGCTATTGCAACTCCTGCCTGTTTGATTTTTATTTCCTCTCCCCCATGTACCTATCAATAAGCAAGTTCATTTTTATAACCAGCATTTGTCCAAGCAAGAATTTGTGAATGTTGTTGACAATCATACATAGCCAATTCCCTAAGGGTGAAACTTTAATGTGGAGATACAGTTCCACATAAATTACACACCCTAACGTGAGATGTTTTGGCATGCCCTGTTCTGAGTATGAATAAAGATGGTTCATTTAATCTTGGAACCTGACTACCAGGCTATAGGCTAGTCTGGGTGGAAGGCTCTCTCCACTTCACCTTTTGATGCTGTGCCAGCTTGAGAAAATTATATCAGAATTCCTTAGGTCAAAGTGAGGGAGCAAGAGGGATCATGACTGCAGCTAAATGCACTGGGCACCTATTTAGAAGAGGGGAAAGCCCAGTTCTGATTTCTGCTCAAAAGGCTGCATGAAAGCATTATGTTAAAGAGTAACTGGAGTTCAGAGATGTGTGTCTGTCCCTTACACCATGCCACAGGTTGAAGAGGGCATGGAACACAAACCTTTCCACTTCCTAATTGGATCTTGCAGCCACTGACTATAGAAAAGAAGGTCACTGCTACCATCTGAAAATTTGTGTGTTTTTAAGACATAAGTCTTCTGCCAAGTACGGAAGAAACTGTCCATCTGTGAACACTAATCAGTTCTTGAATACATTATATAGAATCATGGAATCACAGAGAGCTAAGGGTTAGAATGGACCTTAAAGATCATTTAGTACCAATCCCTGCTGCCATGGGCAGGGACACCTCCCGCTAGATCAGTTTACTCAAGGCCTTATCCAAACTGGCCTTTAACACTTCCAGATTTGGGGCATCCACAACATCCCTCGTCAACAATATCTCACAATATCACAACCCTGTCAGTGAAAAATTTCTTCCTAATGTGTAACCTAAATTTCCCCTTTTTTCAGTTTGTACCCATTACACCTTGTCCTATCACTACAGTTCCTGATAAAGAGCCCCTCTCCAGCTTTCCAGTAGGCCCCCTTCAGTTACTGGCAGGTTGCTTGGAGGTCTCTGCACAATCTTCTCTTCTCCAGGCTGAGCAGCCACAGCTTTCTCAACCTGGCTTCTTAGGGGAGTCCTCTTATCAACTTCTTGGCCCTCCTCTGGACTTGCTCCAACAGTTCCATGTCCTCCTTCTGCTGGGACACCAGAACTGTACACAGCATTCCAGGTGGGGTCCCACACGAGCAGAGCAGAGGGGCAGAATCACTTCCTTTGCCCTGCTGGCCCCGCTCCTTCGGGTGCAGCCCAGAGCACGTTTGGCTCGCTGTCATCAACCATCACCACCAAGTCTGTCTCCTCAGGGCTGCTCTCAGTCACTTCTCAGCCCACCCTGTGGGTGTGTGTGGGATTGCCACGACCCGAGGGTAGGAGCTCGCACTTTGCTTTGTTGAACTCCATGAGGTTTGCATGGACCTACATCTCAAGCGTGTCAAGGTCCCTCTGGATGGCATCGCTTCCCTCTAGCGTGTCAATGCAACACACAGCTTGGTGTCACAAGCAAACTTGCTGTGGGTAGTCTCAGTATCACTGTCCCTGTCACCAACAAAGATGATGAACAATATCAGCCCTGTTACCAACCTCCTCTTAGGAACACTGCTCATCACTGGTCTCTATATGGACAATGAGTCATGGACTGCAACTCTCTCTGGGGCCATCTAGACAGTTCTTCATCCATCTAGTGGTCCCAAATCCCCATCTCTTCAATGTAGAAACAGGGATATCATGTGGAACAGTGTTAAACGCTTAGCGTAAGTCCAGATAGACAATGTCAGTTGCTCTGCCCATCCATCAGCACTGTAGCCCATCATAGGTCACCATTGTTGACCTTTGTAAAGCCATGATGGCTATTACCAACCACCGCTTTGTTTTCCATGTGCTGTAGCACAGTTTTCATGAGAATCGACTGGTCTGTACTTCCCCAGTTCTTGCACTTTCCCCTTTTTAAAAATGAGGATTAGATTTCCCTTTTTCCGATCACTGGGAACTTCACCTGGTTACCACAATTTAAAAAAAAATTATGGGTAGTGCCTTAGCAATTAAGTCTACTAACTCCCTCAGGACACACAGATGAATTTTACCAGGTCTCATGGACCTAATAATATCTGATAATATCAACACCTTCCTACAACTCTGAACTGCAAGCCTAACTTCTGATAAGAGATGAGTTCTCATAGAGATTTCTCCCTTTCATGTTTCCTGTTGATAGAGAATATGCTATGTGCAATCTGTGCTCAGAATGCTGTGGGCTGAGAAGTACATTCATGGAAGACTGTGGCAGTGATGGGACCAAGACCCACCCCATGGGCTAGTATGCACCAAAGTGTGTTCTTGTGTCTTGATTGTCCACCTTGGAGAACAATTTGTGGCATGTCTGGTTGGAGCTATCTCCCCTACAGAGAGGTCAGATACCTATTTCAAAGTAGGACCCAGCACAAGATCCAGGCATCTGCATCTTAGGGCTGGAATCTGTTTCTTAGGTTTTAATGTTACATTGCCTACTTGAGATCATATGTGGTAGTTACGGTGATATTGGACATTTGCTGAACTCCCAGACCTCGGACTAGCATCTTAACTATACTTTACCCATAACACAAAGCACTAATTGCACTTAAAAGCCTGCCTTTTCCGACTCTGGTGAACATTTAAAGAGATTAATGAAGCCTAGTTTTGTGAATGTTTGCCAGTAGTCTCTGTGACATGTGATAATAGCTTCAATAGTTTATCAAATATTAGTAATTTTATAGCACATTCTGTAGGTTTCTTAAATATAGACTGTGTTGAGATACCTTGATAATCCTGAAGCTTTTTGTTTTTCAAACATACTTGCTTTTGTCTTTACTATTTAAATTGACAATTTCAGTTAATTTGCAGTGGCACTTTTAGTTTCTTGTGTAAGTGATTAAGTCTACCCTTTGGCATAATTCAGATATGGTCAAGTCTCCTCAAGTCCCTCTCCCAAGCAATATCAAGCTGTTAAAAAAATGTTGCTTCATACACAGAAATATCTGTGTTCATGCATTTCAGTAGCTATTTTTTGTATTACGAGATCAGAACCAACTTCATCCCTTAAACACCAGTAATTAAGCTCTAGAAAGTGTTAAATAATTTAAAGTAAAATTAACATTTGTAGAATTCACTTTCAAGGTTTCATTCTCTCAGCTAAAAAGAAGATCATGAATCATCTCTTTACCTCAGATTGTGACCTAAACCAGTAGCATTTTTTGATAAAATAAAAAAGCCCTTATATATGCAGATCATTCAGTTCTGTATTCTGTGTGTAGCTGTTTAATCTTTTGAGGCCATCACATAGCTTTGTGACATATTAATACTAAAATATCAAAAATAAGATTATGCTATAAAATCAAGCAACTTATGAAAGTGAAAATTAACTTAAGTTACATAAGTTTCTCTGCTAAAGATGTACTTTCTTCAAAAAAAAAAAAAATCAATTATTGAAAAATTAATTCCATGGAGATAATAAGCAAAAAACCCAAAAAGGAGTAGTGTTTCCTTCTGATTGAAATGAATATAGAGTAATAGAATTATTTAGGATGGGAAACACATGTAAGATCAAGTCCTACCATTAACCCAGCACTGTCAAGTCCACCACTAAGCCATGTCCCCAGGTGCCATATCTACATGTCTTGTAAATACCTCCAGGGATGGTGACTCCACCACATCCCTGCGCAGCCTGCTCTAGGGCTTGACAACACTTTCAGTGAAGAAATTTTTCCTAATATCCAATGTAAACCTCCACTGGCAACTTGAGGACATTTTCTCTTATCTTGTCAGTTGTTACCTGGGAGAAGAGACCAAGCCCCACCTGGTTACAAGCTCCTTTCAGGCATCTGTAGAGTCACAAGGTTCCATCTGAGCATTCTTTCCTCCAGGCTGAGCCTCACCAACTCCCTCAGCCACTCCTCAGCAGACTTGGGCTCCAATCCCTTCAACAGTTCCATTTTTCTTCTCTGGACTCACTCCAGCACCTCAATGTCTTTCTTTCAGTGAAGAACCCAGGATTTGAGGTGTGGCCTCACCAGTCCTGAGTACAAGGGGGACAGTCACTGTCCTCTTCTGGTGCTGAGCTGCCAGGTGTGGTGCTAGCCACACTATTGCTGATCCAAGGCAGGATGCTACTGGCCTTCTTGGCCACCTGGGCGCAGCTCACTCATGTTTAGATGCTGTCAGGCAGCATCTCAAGGTTCTTTTCTACTGGGCAGCTTTCCAGCCACTCTGCCCCCAGCCCGTGGCTCTGCATGGGGTTGTTGTGGCTGAAGTGCAGGACCTGGCAATTGGTCTCGTTGAACCTCATGCCATTGGTGTTGGCCTATCAACCCAGCCTGTCCAGGTCTCTCTGCAGAGCCTTCCTGCCCTCCAGCAGATCAACACTCCCATGCAACTTGGTATAAGTCACAAACTGGATGAGTGTGCATTTGATCCCCTTGTCCACATTACTGTTAAAGACATTAAAGACACTTGGTCCCAGGTGGTGACTGGATGGAACTCCATTCGCCACTACACTTTGGGCCTGGCCATCCAGGCAGTGTTTCTGTCAGTGAACAGGACGCTGGTCTCCTTAGCTTCAGTTCCACAGCTATCTCTCCCAAAACCTGTGCTTTCAGCCAGATTTACTGTTCTGCCTCCACAGAGATATCTTTCCACACCACTTCCTTATACTGTTTTCCCTAACACCCCTTTTTCTGTACTGCCAATCTACTTAGCATGAATCCCATGTGTTCACCATGTAATGGGTATATCATGGATCAAAAGCAAATATTTTATTATGGTCCTGGCTTGAAAATAACGTAGTAATTATATAAAAAAAATAATTTTCTTATATGAAAACCATGCAGACTTTCCTTCATTCATTATGCATGACAGGAACTTTTGCTGTTGGCAGGAAGAGAGAATGTAACTGAATCAAACTGTGATAGCAAAAATTAAATATAAATACTTGGAATTGCAATCCCAGAGTGTTCAAAAAATTGTTTGCAGGTAGCCTCCTAAAGTTTCTGCTTCTGATAACCAGAATAGTTCCTGAATCCACTTCAGATCTTTGATTTGACAAAATTCATACTGTTTCTCTTCTGCTGCGTGCCAGGCAATCACATACAGAAGTTCTTCAATTTTTGTTTTGATTTTATTTTTATAATACTGATACTTGGGGGAGGTCCATTTCAGTCCCTTGAGTACCACTTATATACCACTTCTGCCTCAGCTACTGTAGCACAGCATCCTGAGTAACAGCTGATGGCACACTTTGCTTTAATTATGAACATGGTTATCTGAATACAGAATACATTTATCTCTGCTACTGCTCTGAAATTTTCCTTGACCTGCATGGTGTTTCCAAGCTGCCTGTCTTGCACACATTTATTGAGTGAACAGCTGAGCTTCAGGATGGCTTTTCTCTTTCAAAGTGAAGAAAAACCTGTATAGGACTATAATACACTCTGCTCAGTAGAGGGGATATACTCAATTTTTCTGACATTATGTAGCAATCAGCTGGTTAGATTTATCAAATACATTTGATAAAAACATAAATATCGTCGTTTAATAATTTATTGATATGTTAATTGGTCTTGCTGAAGACTGAAAGTAAAACATGCTTCTGTTTGGGTTTTTTAACAAAAACTGTAAAAAGCCAGGAAAAACATCTTTTTGGTGGTCTAAGAAAGCATCAACTTGTTAAAAATGGTAGCTAAAGTTGCTTCCTGAAATCTGTATTTCATTGACTTATGATGTATTATTCATCAATAATTATATATTTAATTGAAAATGTTAAAATTGAATGGTGCCCACACTTTTCCTGCAAAGTATACAGTATCTTGAAGCAAATTTTGTACACTTTTTTAGTAGAGGGAGTATTAGAAAATGTGGCACTTAGTTCTGCAAATCAATACCAGTTGGCTTTCTGCACAATTATACTCCAATCATAAGAAGTAATATCAAGATGAATCCATTAATCTGTTTCAGGGGTGCCTAAAAGAGATGATTTAGCATGATATAACTACCTCCTCTCATTCTGATAACTGAATAGGAACCAGATGCAGCTTCTGTAGAGAAATATAGAAAACAGGAAAAGATAGCTAGAAGTAACTGATGGTGAAAACTAGAGTAGAGTATGTGTCAGCTTAAAACCATTTTTGTGGCAACTTTTATCCTTTCTCTAGCATATACATACAATCCCATGCATTTATTTAAGTTATCCCCACAGTATTATATCAATAAATGTAAGGCTAGTAAAATACACACAAATACATATGCATATCAAATGAATAAACAAACTAGTGCGGGACGGTTTAGGCTCTTCATAGTTTGCTGGTAAGATATCCATCTTGCAGGGTTTGCTGCTGAAGTCAAGGGGATGACTCACACAGGGAAATAAGGCAGTGAAAATCTGTCCCTAATTGACTTCAGACTGGCTTTCCTGGATTGAAATACTTATAATTGCACAGTGGCAGTGTAGCTTTAAAAATGTCACGTAAAACTGCAAATGAACTGAATCATAATGTGACTAGCTTAAGTTTATTGTAAAGTATTTAATTATTTAAAGAAAAGAGTTTGAACTCTGGTTAAAGTTTGAAAGAGTTCTTTAAAGTCAAGAGTCGCTCATTGGAACCCCACAGTTGTGACTTGGTCATTTCAATGTTGCTCCCTTTGGACTGCATTTCTACTGTATGATAGCATAAATTGTATTTAGCTTAAGAATTTGTTTAAGGAAATTTTTTTCAAGTGATGTCAGTTTTCATAGAACTGACATGTGCAGCTGAAGTGTCTCTCCTTCTCTGAGGTTAACTTGTTCCACTCTGCGTAAGATGTTTTGCAGCTCATTATTGGTATATTAACCTTAGATGAATTAGTGCTATTTACTGAGAAGGAGCAAGATTTTGTACCTTTGACTATTGTGTCCTAGCTGAACATCTACTAGGTTATTAAATATTCCACAGCTGGGATTCACTTATCTTTGAATAGATTTATTTTCTTGACAGCTGTAGTTTAAATATTCATTTCAGCAAAACAAGAATGGAAAATTCCTGCATGTGGAATTTTCCAGAAATGGGGATTATAATTGTTAGCACTCTTTTTCTCCAACCAGAAACAGTAAATTAAATCCAGTTTTGAGGATTAGGTGTGATAACATTGGTGACTGTGATAAACAGAAGTACTAAACTGTTAAGAGCAGTTTGTTTCATCTTATTTTTCACTAATGAGAAAAGCCTGATCTTTGCATGAAGGTGCACTTCTTCACTACAAAAGAGATCAGTTGTGATGTTGATGTTTTGGAGTTGTGAGCACAATTTTAAGTATCCAGCATGGAAAGTAATTTGCTATGTTTGATTTCTGGGTAATGTGCCTCAAAGTGGTAGGCTTTTGGGACAACAGGCAAATGCAGGCTGTGCTGTAGACTAAATGTATTCTTTCAATCCCTTTAACAGCATTATTTTGTTGTCACACATTTCTAAGTTGTTCTTGCAGTTCTGTCCCTGGTGCTTTTGATGAAACGTAATACGTCTAACCCGTAGTCTTAGATTTACAGATTAAATACAAAGAGTGAGAATTTTCCCATGTTTGGGCAGATAGAAGCAGGAATCTGCAAACAAAGCATAAGTGTATTCAGGCTGCCATCACTACTAAATGTGTTCTCTGGTACTATAATTTAATGGTTTTGAGAATGTGATATATGCCGGTTATTTGGCATTCTCACAAACAAGGCAAAGTCCTATCACGACATTGTTCTTTTACACAACAGTAATGCTTTTGCTCCTTAGGAAAGAAGTTAGCTAACCTTAGAGTGGATCAAACAAACGGGCCCCACCTTAGACCTTAGAGCCTCACCTATTTGTCATACTTCCATTGCAAGCGCCACAGAGAGAGAGGTAAAAATGGGGCATGAAGTAATTTCTGCAGCCATGAATATTTCAGCTCTCAAAAGAACAAACAAAAATTATTAAAGAGAGCATCTTAAGTAATTATTCACAGGCAGAGAGGCTGGGAACTGTGCACTTGGCTTTATTAACATTATTAGTAAATATAAGTGTGTGCCAGCATCTCCAGACCCAAACATTCTCGTTCAGCAGTTATGTGCTGAGTGCATGGGCAAGTCACCTTTGTACCTTTCCAGAGTTCAAGCTGAGGTCTGCTTTGTGTTCAGTCTTACTGTGTTTCCTGGGAAACAGAAACAGTGTAGAATAATAGTATTTTCCTAAACAGCTGGTAATATCATGATTGATGGCAAAGTACATTGTATGCCTATGATGTTGTTTTTCCTTGGCTCCATATAAGCACCATTCAAGGGGTTTTTATAGATATGAAATACCAAATAACTGTTTCTGCTGGAAGTCAGGAGAAATGTAGGAAATCTTTTTCACTAAGCACACACATAATTCTGACTTCTCTTCCAAAAATATGTCGCCATTCCTTACCATGTGGTTGGCAGATGCTGCCTTACCTGTATTTCTTATGTGATCCTGGCTTATGTTTCCAAAAAGAATATGAAGATAAGAATATAAATGGCAAGAATACGTAAGAAGAAAATTGTACTGTCCTGCTTTATTCACACAAACAAGCAGAGGTGGAAGGATTTTGAATTTTTCTTTTTTTTTAATTTACCAGCGTAATTAAAAAGAGTGCCATGTTTTGAATATTATCAGACCATTATTCAGTGAATTTGTGGTCATGCTCAAAGAACTTTATCATTTTAGAAGGGATTAGAAATTAGTTGTTTTTTCACACTGTTAAAATAATGAAACAACAATAGAAAGAAGGATGTGTCTACTCAATAAACTGAAATTTTGATTATGTATAAATTCTATCTATACTTGGAAAAAAGTTTGCTTGTGTTATGTATTTATTTGGGATTGGTAAAACCAGAAAATCACAGTGAAAATCAGAGATTCAAACAGTGAAATAGTGATTAACAGCAATGGAATACAAGAGATTAAGTCAGATGAGGATACAGTATGTGAGTGGTTTTTTGGAAGAGAATGTCTTTCTGTGAGTCAGCCTGGAAGAGAAAGAGAGGAATTTTAGATACATGGGGACAAGCACGAGACAGCAGTTAGCATTTCAGGCTTAATTATAAAAGGCATTACTGGATAATAAACTGAGTTTTTCTTAAATCCTTTCTGATGCCTCAGTCTAGTACCACAGATTTTTAGATGGAGGCACTCCTGCATACTGTGGCTTTTCTTGTGTTGTGGAGGAACACAAGAAACTTGCCTACTCAAGGGGATTCACCCATCTAAACGGCTGTTAGCACACAACAGCTTCAGTGTTGGATATGTGATACAGACACTCTGGTACCCTCGAATAGCCACTCTGCAGAATAAGAGACGCACACTGCTTAATTATCTCCACAAGACATTTCTAGGTTAAAAGCAGTGCTCTCTGGAAAAAAAATTATTTAATCATTTTCTCATCAAAATACTGTCCACAAAATTTTAGTCAAAGTTTCTAATGGGTAGGACATTTTATTTTATTGATTCAAACAAGCCATTGTTGGAAATCTAGAGTTGACAAACTCTATAGAAAGTATCTTTATGGCAAGATCTCTGATGTTTATCTATTGAACTTAGATCATGTGCTAAAAGATCATGTACACCGTGGTTTAAGGTACTTTCCTCAGACACGTAAAGAAAAATAATGTAAAAAAAAATACTAACTCTACAGACCTGTAGAGAGCCAAGCAGCAATGAAACAAGACAACCATACCTGAGCCTTCCAGACTGATGAAACTGCTAAGCAAGGGGAACTCATCAGGTAGGAGCACCAATGGTGACAACACTCTGGCCATCAAGATGCATCACTTCTTGGCTGTCTCTCTGAGATTCTTGCCTTATAATGTGTGACTATTCGTTCTGCTGACCCTAGTTAATCCAGCAATCAATCAGTCAATCCCTGCTCTACTTACACCTTGCAAATTCAAAATGCACGACATGCATACCTTTTTCTTGATATTGCTGTGTCAGCATAGACTTTTTGTAGTGATGCCTATGGTATTATGGTAAAGGTAGCCAAAACTCTAGGCAGAAGTTGATCATATGTTTTGGCACAAAAAGTTACATCTAGCTGTGTCTCTTGAGTCAAATACTATGAAGAAGCTAAGTGAAAACCTGCTAGCATGGAAGATCCTTGATATCTTCTTATTGCTATGGTAGGAGAAACAGAAGTGAAAGCACCACTAGAAAATAGTATGCTAATTTTTATAGACTGATGTTCCAAATAGTATCAAAAGATCTGTCAATTGTAAGCTTCTAGCACGTGGTCTAGCATCCAGTATTTTTTTTCCCACAGAATCAGATTTAATGTTTAATTACAAACAGTATGAATGTAGCCAAGTGAACTTTAACAAATCAAGGACAATGTTAATACAGTGACCCTCAAAGGTAACAGTGTGTAGTTCTGGTCTTGTAGATCTTTGAAGTTAGTTTGTTTAATTGGGTCAAATTTATATTCATGAAAGAGAACCGTATTTTGGCTTTGGAATCTAGATTGCTGGTTAGTCACCATTCATAATTATGGTATTACTTATTAATCTTTGTAGCCTTAGGTCAGTAGAGATCTGAAGTACAGACTTGCATGGCTCAAGCATGAAAACTTGTGTCTTTTTCTTTCAAGTGACTGATGATTTTAAAAATAAGCACAGCTACAGCATGTAATACTTGCATCATTTTTTGAACAGCCCATTGCAAAGTACTTAAAAATGTTTGAAATCTCTGTGTTGCAGATAGAGACAGTGAGAGGCAGAGAAGCATTCTTTAGCTTCTGTGAGTCTTTACATTAGGACGGGGCAGAACCTGGACAGATTCAAACCTGGGTTTCTTCAGTCCCAGTCCAATGCGCTATTTACTTAACATAAAAAAAAGATCACAATATAAGAATATTCTTAGTAAAAAAATCTCTGCCAAGTCTATAATCCCACTTTGTCTTTGAGACAATAACCAAAGTTAAGATCTATACTACATCCTGAGTTGCTTTTTCAGAAATTTATTTCTCTATCAATTAGGATTTTCTTTGAAAGGTCCCACTCTGAGGAGGCATTTCTGTCTTAAACTTTAAAAGCTTCCCACTGACAAGAGCTCAAATTCTCTGTTAAATTTTCCATTAAAAAGTAGTTTCACTCTGAGAGTCTCTGCTGGAAGTCAAGTCTGTGAAGGTTTATTCAGGGTTGGTATTCAACAGGCAGTATTCTTCTTGCCTGTTTTTAAACTGGTGTTATATATTCATTGTTAAGATGTTAATAATTAAACAAGGTTCCTTAAATAATAGTAGCCACTTTGAAATTTAATATAGATAAATGTAAATATAGGGGAGTTTTTATGTTTCTCAAAATAGTTCACTTGAAAGTGTTTAAAATTCTGCTTGCAGTACCCTCTCTCATTTTCTTATGTATTTTCCTAGATTTGTCCACAGTAGATAGGATGCTAAATTCTTACCACAGGGCAGACACTTTGTAATTTTCCATGTGCTACTGAGAAGTTTATTGGAGATTTGGAATTAATCACTTATACAATTCTGTCTCATAATGTGGTTTAGGTGTTATTGATTGACCAGGGTAAGTAAAGAGTTCTTAAACTATTGATGATGACTTTCTATAAATTAACAATGTCATTAACCTCCACTCAAGCAATGAGTTATTTCCTGAAAAATCTCTCCCTTGAGAAAGAAGTTGAAACCATAGAGCCAGAGAGGTTTTACTGCCCTTGCAGTGCTAAAATCATGCAGTGGCTACATATAAATATCTCCTCTTGTTTCCGCATATAAATTTACAGAGACTGAAGTGAGTAGTTGAATACTTTAGGGAGCTATAAACAATTATACTGGAGCCAGAAGCTTCAACCTTTTTTCCACAGGAAAGAAGACTTTTCCTTCTGGTTAGCAATTGGAACTAACAGAATTCTAGCAGGCAGAATTGATGCCAGTGGTTCCATTGGTAGTTTCCCCACTAACCAGAGAAGGGAAAAGGGGCGAAAGGAGGAGGAGGAAATAATTTCTGAGGAACATAAATTTGGGTCCACAAGCATAATTTTTCAAATAGTCTCTTGTTCTTCTCTTATTCTGGAAAATACAGACTACTCCAGTAATTATAAACCATTTACAATATATGAACTACTCCAGTAAACTGATGTATCTTAAAAACTAACCATATTTTCAACTTCAGTAGTGAAGACTGGAGGTAGTTCATGAGTAAAAGAGTGATAGTGTCTTGTCTCCAGACAAATTACATGCCAGTAGGCAAAGGTATGAAATGATGAAAATCGTTTCCTGATTACACTGAAAAACATTTCTCTCTATGGACTCCACATAGAATAAATATAAATTATGATTGTTTAGTTAATGATGGATTCAGAAAGAGCTCTTCCACTTTTTCCTTCTGAGGAAAAAAAAAGAGAACAAATATAATTTACCAGGATGAGGGCAGGGATGAGATGGAGTTTTGCTGAATATTTAAGACTTATTTGCAAGCTATATAAAGAGGTCAAAACTGAGTAGACTGCTCCCTGTCTCACCAAACTACTCTGTTCCTTAGGAAGTGGTGGCTATATCTTACCTTCAGTAGAAAACACTATTCAGGGGAAAAATGGTGATAAGAAATCTATTGTTTATATCAGCCTGTGCAAAGAGCAGCAGACTTATGGGTTATGTTTTGTTAATTGGTAGGCAAAAGCCATATTTGAAGTCACAGTGCATATATAAATCAAACATAATTTTGTGCAAATCTTTTCTGGAATTTGAGAAACTTCACTCATCACTGAGTTTTTAGGTGAGATGAACCCTTATCTGGCACTGACAGCATCTGCTATTATAATTTCACTTCCTAATTTGATACCTGTACTCAGTGCGTATTACTACAAGAGTATTTTTTCAGTCACTTGGTCTTTCTTTCTTTTTTAAAGCAACATTCATTTCAGTTTCCTCGTGGGGAGAAATGCGAGATGGTTCAGTAGAACACATACCTTTCCTTCTTACATACTACACTATACTACAGTACATTGCACCATACCTAAACACGATACCATTAATATAGTAGCCATATTATAGCTTATGCACTTCAGATATTTGAGTTTATACCAATCACCCATAAGCTTTATTCATAATTCCTTTTGTGTATGAATAAATTTCCACCTGTTGCTGACAGCTAGGGTACTCTTTTGTAACCAGAGCACCACGGACATTTGGGCACTGACAGTGCCCACTCCTTTGGGAAGTGCTATCTCCTAGCAGTTAGCAATCTTTTCACTTGCACCTTCTGCTTGAAAATGATACCAAAGTCCTTTGTAACTGGTATTTGTAATTTTTTTTTTCTTCAACTGTAAATAAAAAGACACTAAAATTCAAAAGGAAAGAAAATGAACATTCTTATTAAGAACATGAATGATATCTGTATGGTGTCATTCAGGACAGATTTATTACAATGTCTCAAAACTGACGCACCAGCCTCCAGCTGTGAATTAATTCTCTTTAGTGGCACAAAAAATGTGAAAAACATGTAAATGTACTCACTGGATAAAGCTAATAATGTTGCTCCTATACTGAAAGTTCCAAATGCATGTTGTAGCATAATTGTCTGATTATCTGACAAAAATATTTTAAGACAAGTAGAGAATATTTTAACTTGGCTGATAGCTGGCAGTTCTTCCCACAGAGACCACTAAATATTCTCAAATAAAAATAACTTAAAGCACCATGTACAAAGACTGGCACATCTCTGATGATCATAGGTGCCAAGTGCAGACTTGCAGCATGGCAATGATTTTACTTAGATGTCCTCTGATGTTATTCTGCTAGAGCAGAAAAACATTTTGGGATTTAAACCTTAACTTATCATGCAACTAATAATTTATTATTATTTTTTTGGAAGAAGGTTTGTTGTGGTTTTTGACTAAGGTGCAACACAGTTTTGAACTTTCTGTGACATTGGAAACAAGCTTTTTGTCTTAGAGGATAGTCAGTTTGAGAGTAAACTCTTTTCTAGGTTATTTAATCATGAAAAGTCAACTCCAAACTATTAACTTGTTGCATGCAATTGTACTGCTTCTGTATATTGTAATAATTTTTAAGGGCTGGGTAACCTCTTTTGTGTGGTTCCTCAAAACATGAGTAATATTAATTCCCTGTGTCATTTGAAGTTGCTTCTGGTTTCTTGCTTTGTAGCCCTTTCCTGTATCTACATCTGGTGGTTTTATACTTCCAAGTATCTTGCTTCTATGCCTAATTTTAATAAAATATTTTGATTGTTAAACTGGATATCAGGAAGAAAAGATATCAATGACTTTGAATCAGGGAAGATGGTGGAAAAATGGGGAGTAAAGGGGAAGCCAAAGAATGTTCATTTTCAAGTCAGCTTCTCTGTGACTCATGCTTCAACAGTCTGGCTTAATTCCTTTGTTAGGGTCAGCTCAGGACTAGAGGAAAAAAGATTTTGGAAGAATCAAAAATGTAGAAACCCGCTTGACTTCTCTTGGAGCATAGAGCTTGAGATTTCATTGCCCAGCAGTGTCCTAATACCAAGTGCATGCTAAAACTATGTTGTCTTCCAAGTTTTGTGGCTTGCTAACCTTTCAGAGGTGCCAGCCCGCTCATTAACTGATTTTGTCAGCCCTGTGCAAAGAATGTTACCAAACTCCATTTCAAAAATATCTTGTAATCAGGACTTGGGCCTAGAAACATCTGGGCTTCAAGAAACCAGGTGGGCTTCAAAGATTTCCTTCTCCTGGAGGACATAACCTGTGACTTTTCCTCTCCAGCGGTGTTCTGATTCAGACTTTCTAGAAATACTGTATTGCAAAGTCTCCAATTAACATTCATCCAATCCTCTGCAACTTTATTTCACCCTTTAATTTTTTCTTAATGCCTCTTCCCTCTCCCACATCTGTGCCAATCATCCCTTCCTGCATCATTTAGTCTGATCCCAAAGCAAATAGCAGTTTTGGTTTTGTTTGGCATGTTCTGTCATGTTGTTTAAATATAGTGAAAAAAAAAAGAGACTTTGAGTGAAGGTAAATATTTGCAAAAGTGCTTCCTGGGACTAAGAAGTTGTGTGAGATTTAAGATAATATAATGAAGTTGCAAGGGCACTATATTTCTTGAAGAAGATAGAGATTAGTGTAATAAAATTACAATAAACAAAAATAAAAATTCAGAGATAAACACAGGAAAAATAACACTATAATTATAAAAATGTACTGATTTCCATCTCACTTTTATGTCATTGCTGTTGAACTGCTCACTTCAACATGAAATAAAATATGTTGTTCTGTCAAATAGTAGAATATACTATCAAAGATAATAAAGAGTTGTTTGGTCTTTATTTAGCTTGAAGTAATCTCTTCAGAACTCTCTTTGTTTTTTACATTCTCACTGTTATCACAGTATTACAGAAGTGATTACCTGCTAGTTTTGTTTTATTTAATTTTTATTTTATTTATTTACTTCCTTAGACATTTTTGGTGTTTTGTTTTGTTGGGGGTTTTTTTCTGCTTTTTGGTGTTTTGTTGTTTTTTGTTTTGTTTTGTTTTGTTTTGTTTTTGTTGTTATTTTGTTTTGGAGGTGGTTTTTGATTTTAGTTTTCCAGTCAAAGCAAACATTCCTTAGTTTTGTTTGAAAAACATGTAGTGTAAGTTAAGGGTTTTGAGGGCAGAGCACTGGCTATTTACCCATGATCTTGGTTAGGGGGAAATAAGTTAATACTCCTGGTAAAATGATCGGTTCATGGCCTTTTTTCAAACTGCTGACTCTGCTGACATTCATGTTTTCTGGAAAAAACCAGAAGTTATAAAATTAGCCTAAGTATGTTTGAATATGAACAAAAGATCACTATTAATGTGTGCAGCTCAAAGAAAAAAAAAGCGTTTTTATTCCCAGAAAAGCCTCCTATATTTTAAATGTCGGAATGCCATTTCATATAGCTGGCTCAAAAGATGAACTGAGAAAGGTAGGAGGTTCAGCAAGACCAAGTGCCAGGTCCTACACTTTGGCCACAACAACCCCATGCTGCCATTATGGGCTGGGGACAGTGGCTGGACAGTGACCCAGCAGAAAAGGCCCCGGCAGTGCTGGTTGTCAGCGACTGAACATGAGCAAGCTGTGCCCAGGTGGCGCAGAAGGCCAGTGGCATCCTGGCCTGGGTCAGAAATATGTGGCCAGCAGGACCGGGACAGTGACTGTCCCCCTGTACTGGGCACTGAGTGTGAATGCTGGGCTCAATTTTGGACCCCTCAATTTAGGAAGGACACTGAGGTGGTTAAGTGTGTCCAGAGAAGGGCAGCGGAGCTGGGGAAGGGTCTGCAGCACAAGTCCTGTGAGAAGTAGCTGAGGAAGTTGGGGTTATTAACCCCCAGTTGGGGTTATTTGGGGGGAAAGAAGGTTCAGGGGTGACTCCATCACTCTCTACAACTCCAGGTTTTAGCCAGGTGAGGGTTGGTCTCTTCTTCTGGCCAACTAGCAACAGGATGAGAGGAAATAGACTCAAGGTGTACCAGAGGAGGTTCAGATTGGACATTAGGAAGAATTTCTCCACAGAAAGGGTGATTAAACGTTGGAATGGGCTGCCCAGGGAGGTGGTTGAGTCACTTAAGGAAAGACTGGACTTAGTGCCATGGTCTAGTTGGGCAGACTAGTTTTCAGTCAGAGGTTGGACTTGATGATGTCAGAGTTCTTTTCCAACCTAATTGATTCTGTGATTCTGTGTGATTTTGTGATCCTGTTATGATACATGTAATAGTGCACAAAAGGAGAGTAAATCATAGGAATTGCTGAATTTCTTGGGAAATGCTTGATGGCAATCTTCCTTCAGGTTTATTTAGACAGTCACAAACTCACTAGAACACATATGATGGTGGCAGATTTACAGTTACTTAGGTGACTTTGACACAAACAGATGTGCCCACTGAGAGGCAGTCTTTACCCACACTCCAATCCAAATACTCAGAAGACTGGCATTTCTTAAATTTCACTCATGTGGGATTTTTATATATATTTATTCCACGTGGATTTTATTTACAAGTAATTTACCTAAGTAGACAATGAAAGGGAACTTTGTATTTTAGTCTCTAAAACATTTTGAATTGATGCTCTTTCTTAAGCAGGCATGTCAATATCTCTAAAATGCTACAGGTACTAGCAAACAAAGCATTAACTAACAAGGCTGAGACTGTGAAAGGGAAAAACTATGAACAGAATTTTGGGATCATTTGTTTTGCATAGATACTAATTTTTGTAACATTAAGAGTTTTACATTTCTACTAAAGACTCAAAAATGCAGTAAAACATAGGAAAATAATGCCTTTTCCAATTATATAAATGTATACTTCACAACAAGGAATGGTTTAAATGACTAATCCTGACGAGTAAAAAGTAGAACTTATGTTTTTTGATTACATTCACATTGCTTCCAAATAATATTCTGAGTTAGGTTGCACACTTGTGTGCAAATCAGAGAAGCAAAGGAAAATCTACAGTGAGGCATCTGGGTCTGTGTAGGAAAGGTTTAGCCTGGCATGTGCTGTACACTAGGTCTTTTAATCCATTTGCCTGATTCTGTGTTTTCATGCTGTACACTTATATCCAGTGAAAGGCAGAGATATACATGTTCAGCGGGATATGCAAAGTTATATCATGTTTCATGCAGTAATACTGCTGTAGCTGCACTTTGCTCACAGCACAATTTGTAGGACAAGATAATGCATTTTTTACACCAGCAACACAGTTGGAGAAACTAGATAAAACTTCTAATTTGCCAACATTTTTAGTGATGAAGAACTGAAGAAGCAGATAGCATTCCTCAACTTCTGCATTTCTTTACCAATTAGGTGCTTTACAGAAATTTTCTACCTCACCAAATGGTCAGTTTTGTCCATTGCCAGTGACCCAAAGGAGCCATCATGGAAGCCTGCAATTGAGGGGAAATTTTAGGAGATCCCTTTTTTTTTTTTTTTTT
>VYXC01010638.1:78258-121151 GCA_013397175.1 Platysteira castanea | reverse complement strand
TTTTTTTTTTTTTACCCAATACTTCTTCCTAAACTCTCTTATGCCTTGGTCCACTTGGCAGGTTTAGAGGAAGGTTGTTTGATTTACTCTGGGCTGTGTGCTGAAGAAACAACAAAATTCTCAGGAGGTTCAAAACAAACTTTTACTTGCAAACTTTAGGACATTAAGGTAGAATAAGGTACTTGGCAAATTTTAAAACAACCCTGAAAAAGTAAGGCACTTCACAGACTTCAACTTATCCAAACACAAAAAGGCACTTAACAAGGCATTGATTGCAATTTTTTAGTCTGCCTTACGTTATATTTTGAGAAGAAGAAGGTAGGAGAAGAAAGAGAAAAAAAGACAAAATGGAGACAGAAATGTGCATAGTCACCACCTGAGGATCCAGTGTGGTCTCAGCTGCTTTTAAATCCAGGGGAGTGGAACACCCCAGCTTGGCACATGTGTCATCATTCTTTTATCAGCTCCTGTTCCCTGGGACTCTCCTGCAGTCATGCATCTGCCCTTTAATGTTTCCAGCAGGGCCACGTGGTCAGCATAGACCATTTTGGACTGGAACAGAGACTAATTTAAGGCACCAGGGGGCCTCAGTTGGTGAGCTGTGGCCATCCCAAGGACACAGCGCTCACCCTGGTCCTCCCCAACTTCCCACCTCGTTCTTTGAACAAGTTAATGGGTCTCCTAAAAATTCTCATCCAGGTAGCCATGCAATATGAAAAACAAAGCATATGAACCTAATTTTACCCAGGGACATTTTACTGGTCTGGCCTTAGAAAGCAAGAATATGCCTATGAAATCCTTTCCTGGCAGAGATAAATATACACTTCTGCTTCAAACTGGACTCAGGGCAGTTCTGTCTAGCTGCAGTTAAGAGTAGCTTTGTATTAAAACTAATGTGGGTCTTGGTCTCTCGACAAGACTTACTTTCTCAAGTATTACACAGTGTTAGCCAAACTATGCCACTTTTATCTGGACCTAGCTCATATTCAGCTGACTTAAAGCATAAGACAGATGAAGTCACATCTGTATAGAAGATACAATACAAATCAAAACTGACCTTACACAACATGGGCAACGGCCATGCATGGCAGAAATTCTCTCTTCACTATGCCAAAGGGCCTGTGGACATGAGTCTGGGCTGTTTGCAAATGTGGCCTGGAGGTGGGTGGCATAGTGAGGAGGTGGAGGGAGTGAGTGTGTTGGAAGGTGCCTCCACAGATGAGATTAACTGAGGAGCTAAGGAAATTGTTTTCTTTGAAATGACAGAATTCAGTTTTGCTTTGGTGTCAAAAAGCAAGTAGGGTGTAATCAATGCAAGTTTGGAGTTCAGAAGAGATTTTAGTGATAGTATTTGACTGCATGAACATATTAAGAAGAAACAGAAACCCAGAACATGGTGATGAGGTCATTTCAGTTAATAAATTAATAAGCTGCTTTATGTACGTTTGACCTTCTGGTGTTGATTAATTTAACATGTGTGAGGGGTCTGAGGAGAGCAATTGCTATCATTAGTATAGTCAAGCATAGGAATCATTTGAAACACTTGGTCACAGTAAAAACATCCCTGTTTCTGTAGGAAAAAGAAAGATGTTGAAAAAAAATACAGGAGCAAGCTCTGTGAGGAGACAGGCTTGAGATGTGTGAGTGTTTAAGACAAATATCCTCTGTGTTTTGCTGATGTTGCAATAAAAGATAAGAAGGATAATTGCATGTTCCTAGAAAAAGAGAGGTTGCAGAAAAAGTGCTCTTGCTCCTGTCTTGAAAGTAAATGTGCTTAATTGCTTTAGAACTATCAATTAAGCAGAGAGGATATTTGCTTTTTTACATGTGCTCCCATATGCAAAGCTGCTCTGCTCAGTCTGTTTTCATTGTATATGTGATCTAAGTATACACTTTGCAAAGCTTTTTTTCAGAACTCTGTGTTCTGTCAACTTCTTTTTGCCTGCAGAATTACCACACACACATGAGAAATATTCATCGTTTTGGGCCTGCTGAACTTTAACAGCTCTAAGTTGTGCAGCAACTGACCTGCAGAGGAGCTGCAGTCATCTGACAGAAGGAATGTAAACTGGGCTAGGCAGCTATCAGCTTAGAAACAGCTCTTTTAAAAGCACATAGATCGGAAGCTCTTTGATTCTGTCATATCAAGTAAAAAGTAGTCTTTGTGCAATGAGTGGCAGGAGCATATCCAGTATTTAAAATAATCCCAGAAAATATTATTAAGCCATGGGTATGTATCCTTTTCATGCTGAATGCTGTATGTGAGTTATGATTTGAGAGGAATTCTTCAGTGCACATCAGTATACATCTTATGAAGTCGCAGATTTTCTATTCTTGCGGCATTTTTTGGCACTCAACTAGTGGTACATAGAATGGTCTGGATACCAGTTTAACTATAATTAAAAATAGAGTATGATCATTACATATGACAAGCTTTCCTCACAGCTGTAGAATGTACAGTAGAAGACATTATTTTTGAACCTGAAAATTCCTTAGTGTCATTATAACCTGTTAAATACATTATTGTCTAAAAGCAATTTTTGTGCAAGAGGGGTGGTTGGAAATTAATTTGAAATGTTTTCAGTTTCTTTTTCTGGTTTCAGTTTGACACAACAAAAGAGAAAGTGGTTCAGAAATTGCTGCCCTATTAGGAATAATATTGATAGGAGTAGGCAGATCCTTTGGGTCAATGTGTGGCTCTGAGGCTGGTGTAATTGGAAAAAAATGGGATTTTTTTATCACGAGATGATCTGTTCAACATCTGATCTACTGACATGTGATGGGATACATCATTATCAGAGGGAAGAAAGAGCTCTAGCACAGGAGATATTGGAGTTCACTGACAGAGCTTTAAAGTAACTTGGAAAGGGAAAATACCAGGCTTAACAGTGATGAGCNAAAAAGAGAGGTTGCAGAAAAAGTGCTCTTGCTCCTGTCTTGAAAGTAAATGTGCTTAATTGCTTTAGAACTATCAATTAAGCAGAGAGGATATTTGCTTTTTTACATGTGCTCCCATATGCAAAGCTGCTCTGCTCAGTCTGTTTTCATTGTATATGTGATCTAAGTATACACTTTGCAAAGCTTTTTTTCAGAACTCTGTGTTCTGTCAACTTCTTTTTGCCTGCAGAATTACCACACACACATGAGAAATATTCATCGTTTTGGGCCTGCTGAACTTTAACAGCTCTAAGTTGTGCAGCAACTGACCTGCAGAGGAGCTGCAGTCATCTGACAGAAGGAATGTAAACTGGGCTAGGCAGCTATCAGCTTAGAAACAGCTCTTTTAAAAGCACATAGATCGGAAGCTCTTTGATTCTGTCATATCAAGTAAAAAGTAGTCTTTGTGCAATGAGTGGCAGGAGCATATCCAGTATTTAAAATAATCCCAGAAAATATTATTAAGCCATGGGTATGTATCCTTTTCATGCTGAATGCTGTATGTGAGTTATGATTTGAGAGGAATTCTTCAGTGCACATCAGTATACATCTTATGAAGTCGCAGATTTTCTATTCTTGCGGCATTTTTTGGCACTCAACTAGTGGTACATAGAATGGTCTGGATACCAGTTTAACTATAATTAAAAATAGAGTATGATCATTACATATGACAAGCTTTCCTCACAGCTGTAGAATGTACAGTAGAAGACATTATTTTTGAACCTGAAAATTCCTTAGTGTCATTATAACCTGTTAAATACATTATTGTCTAAAAGCAATTTTTGTGCAAGAGGGGTGGTTGGAAATTAATTTGAAATGTTTTCAGNGTGATGAGCAATGGGATCCCTCAATCTGCTTCAGGAGATACTGGCTACAGTGTACCACACCTGAAATGTTTCTACACTAATGCACACAGCATGAGGAAAACACAGGAGGAGCTCAAAGCTTTTGCTGTATCCCAGAGATTTGACATCACTGGCATAAGTGAAACCTGATGGAATGAGTCCTGTGACTGGAGTGCCCTGTTGCACGGTTCCAGGCTCTTCAGGAGGGATAGGCAGGGCAGAAGAGGCTGGGGAGTGGCACGGTAGGTAACAGAAGGGATGGAATGTGTGGAGCTTACAGCTGGCAATGGCACAGTTGAGAACCTCTGGGTTAGAACCAAGGGGCAAACAAATAAAGTGAGAGTCTACTATAAACCTCCTGGCCAGGATGATGCAACCCTGGATGTATGGATAGACTAGGAAATGAGATGCTGGAAAGCCGAGACAGAGAAAGGGACCTGGGGGTCCTGGTCAATGACAAGTTGAATATGAGTCAGCAGAGCCGAAGTGCTGGAAATACTGTTCCCGAGATGACACCTGACAGGGGTGGCCATGTGGCTTGAAAGACAAAGGGATGAGATGGTGTCAGATCCTTCCCAGGAGAGCAGGAGCTTACAGAGCAGTTCCAGTGGCAGATGACGATGGCTCATCTGGGGTCAGCACCCTCCTCAGAGCAGGGTCAGCAGGGTGGGCACAGCAGGCAAAGCAGTGGGCTGGGGCTATTCAGTGCTTCCTCTCGCCCACTGGGCACTGCTGACCAGCCACCAGCGACTTAGACCAGAGCGGGACTGTTGTCTGCAAGGCCACTTACTTAAAAAAAGAAGATAATGTGATAATGTGTTCTGTATTCTCATTATATAGATGAGAAACTATTACAGAAAACATTATATTCTCTAGTGTTCATTGGAAGTTCTAGTCCCTAAATATCAAAATAACGTAGCTGGCACTACTGAGTAATTTTTCAGACCAATTTCACAGGCACATGCTCTTACTCCAGAATAAACACTAGTATATTTAAAATAACATTGTGTGAAAACAATTGGAAAAACAGTAATTTTAGGAATAACTGATTTTCTCTGCAGTTCATTTTCACATGTTGGCAGAACCACAGAGCACAAGTTCTAGCTGGATAAAGAAGTTTCTGTGTTTGTGTTTCAAGTGACTGAAAAAGTGATTCAGTCTGTGCCCCTGAACAAAGTCCGTGGCAGGAGGATTCACCTTCTGAATTCTATAAATACTTGAATCACGTTCTGGAATTTATTTTTACAATAATGTTTGTGTACTAAAAGTTGTACTTAATACCTAATCTATGCTGTTGCTTTACGGTAGATACAGTTCTAGGATCCTTATCTTTTTTGGCATATTTAGTGCATTTTTCTTTGTTTGTCTGTTTTTATCTAAGTTAATTCTCAGAGCACTAGTGACCCAGTTCCCCCATTTGTTTAGAGATGAGGTGTGTCTGTAAAGAACAGATAACTTATGACTACTAAGACATTATTTAATGCTATTTAATAATCTACATTAGCTAGCATGGTCACAGTTATTTTATCGTACACACCCGAAAACCCCTATCTTCAAGTGGAATCACCTTAAATCTTTACTGCTTGTTAAAGCCCATGCAATTACTAAGTGATATTGATTATTGTGGGTTAAAAATTCAGTCTTTCCACTAGCACAACAAAATCTAAAAGGGTTTTATTTTCTGTTTCTGTTAGGTAGGGAAACCTGCTGCTCTGCAGTTATGAAGCCTTTTGCACAGACAAAACAGCAGTTAAAGCTTTCTATATCATAAATAAAAAATTTATACTGATCACTGAATTCACAGAATCACAGAATCAGTTAGGTTGGAAAAGGATCCCGATATCATAGAGTCCAAGCTTTGACCGATCACCACCATGTCAGCTAGACTATGGCACTAAGTGCTGCCTTCAATCTTTTCCCTAACACCTCCAGAGATGGTGGCTCAACCACCTCCCTGGGCGGTCTATTCCAAGGTCTAATCACCCTTTCTGTGGAAAAGTTCCTCCTACTGTCCGACCTAAGCCTTTCCTGCTGGNATAATCTACATTAGCTAGCATGGTCACAGTTATTTTATCGTACACACCCGAAAACCCCTATCTTCAAGTGGAATCACCTTAAATCTTTACTGCTTGTTAAAGCCCATGCAATTACTAAGTGATATTGATTATTGTGGGTTAAAAATTCAGTCTTTCCACTAGCACAACAAAATCTAAAAGGGTTTTATTTTCTGTTTCTGTTAGGTAGGGAAACCTGCTGCTCTGCAGTTATGAAGCCTTTTGCACAGACAAAACAGCAGTTAAAGCTTTCTATATCATAAATAAAAAATTTATACTGATCACTGAATTCACAGAATCACAGAATCAGTTAGGTTGGAAAAGGATCCCGATATCATAGAGTCCAAGCTTTGACCGATCACCACCATGTCAGCTAGACTATGGCACTAAGTGCTGCCTTCAATCTTTTCCCTAACACCTCCAGAGATGGTGGCTCAACCACCTCCCTGGGCGGTCTATTCCAAGGTCTAATCACCCTTTCTGTGGAAAAGTTCCTCCTACTGTCCGACCTAAGCCTTTCCTGCTGGAGTTTGAGACTGTGTCCTCTCATCTTGTCACTAGTTGTCGGGAGAAGAGGATGACTCACATCTTTCAGGCAGTTGTAGACAGTGATAAGGTCACCGCTGAGTCTCCTCCTGGCTAAACAAGCCCAACTCCTTCAACCACTCCTCATAGGATTTACCCTCATCATTCTCAAGGCTGTATTTAGAAGGAATCTGGATCAAATATTGCCACATATAATTAAATGAGCAAACATTTCTTTGATATCATAGCTTAAAAATAATAGTAGAACTAGGTAACTTACCTATTAGCTGTTGTTGAAGAATGCTTTGTTTGTGTTAACTCAATGCATTTATGTTTTAAAAGCTTCTGGCAAAACCCAACTTTCTTCAATTAAATATTCTTTCCTCTGACACCAGACTTAGATTAGCTCTTCCAACCAATAAATAAAGACAGATCCCATAGTCTTGTAAAAATCCCTCTCTCTGGTTGTAAATCTTAGGGTTTTTTTTAGGCTGTAGGCAGCATGCACTCTACCAGCAGAGGTACTGCTGAGAATAATAATCATTTACTATCACCAGCCTTCTGTTAAGGGTTGCAGTTTTAGTATACCTGCTTTTTGATCTGCGTATGCAGCCACTGATTCTGTAAATATGTCTCAGATTACCATTAACAGTTTTAGTAGGAGTTTTGAAGCATTATGAAGCCAGAAGACACTCTTTGTCTGGAATTACATCTTGATTTTTTCTTTTTTAAGAGGATAAATAAACAGTTACAGAATCATAGAACAGTTTGTGTTAGAAGGAGCTTAAGGATTATTTATTTTCAACCCCACTGCTGTAAGCAGAGACACCTTCCACTGGAGCAAGTTGCATCCCTTTCCTCCAGCATGTGAACTACAACACACAGCTTATGCTTCACAACTGACTAGTCTCATAGAAGAACATAAGAGCCCTTTCCTACCATGCTTAAAGCACCATCCATGGCTGCAGGCTGATTGCATCCTGACCCCAGTTTATGGTGAATCTACCCTACCCTGTGCTGTGACTCCTACAGGGGAAAATCTGCAGGCAAGCAGGTGGAGAGCTGCACATTACTCCAGCCAGCATCTAGGTTCTGTGGAGTAATTTTGTATTTCTCATCTTCAGGTTATTGCTAGACTACAAAAAAATTGAATAGTTCTGATTGGAAGGGACCTACAATGATCACAGAGTCCCATGCCTGATCACTTCAAGGACATGTAATAGTTCAAGCATATTTTTAAAGGTATTGTCCAAATGCCTCTTAAACAGTGACAGGCTTGGGGCATTGACCATGGGACATGGGGCACTGACCACTCGGAACTATTTACATAAAGGATCAGAGGTTATCAGATGTGTTTCCCTTGCAGTAATTTTATTTACCCAATATCACATATCGTTGGACCTGGATAAAGTCCTGAATTCAGTTTAGGGTTCGTAAATGGTCATGTCATCAAATTTGTGTGTACTTTTTGCAGGAAACATACCTGAACTTTAAGAAAAACTCTATCCAGAAATGTCAGAAGTGAGAAGCCAGATTTTTGAAAGCTTTTCCTGATATACCCCATAAGTGAATATAGATCCAACCTGAGAAGTCTCTAGAGTAAATTAACATGTCATGGCAGATCTGCTCAGGTTCTTATCTGAGCTTCTAGACAGAAAACAATATGACACAGATCTTACTGTAGAAAATCAAAGTCCATCAGAGGAGCTTGTTTTGGACCTGCCAAATCACCACATTCAGAGCAGAGTCCTGAGCTCTGTGTGAGCACTTGAACCTGGAAAAGACTAGATAAATTTTTGATAGTTTTACAAAGAAGGTTTTTCAGCTTCTCTTTGCATCATTACATTAAAAGTCTTGCAGCAGGACACAGGATGTCTGGCTCTTGTTCTGTAATGAGTAAAAAAAGCAACATGTATCTTTGTTGCAGATCTAAATGAAGGTGATAACAAAAACTCTTTATAGGGTGCTAGGTCAGATACATTTTTCTGAATCTATACATATATACACCTAAATGAGTTAGGATCTGCTAAGAGCATGTTAGCCCTTATTTTTCCTCAACATATTTTTTGTAAGGTATAGTATGATTGGAGCAGAAGACAAACTGTGTTGGAGGACCTCATGCAGTTGGGTGCTTGTGTCAGGCTTGTTTTGAGGAGCGTGTGAGCTACCCCAGTCTTTCCCCAATAGCTAACTTCAACTGCATAGACAGCTATGTGCTGCTCTGCTTTGCATCATGGTGCCTCACACCCTTCTACCTCTATCCTGCACCCTCAGAGGGCTATCTCCTTGCTCAAAGAAAAAAAAATGTCCTTGAGCCTAAAAATGGGAAGCAAAGAGGGTAGGGATCGAACCCAGCATGAAACAACTACCATCCTGCACAGCTGGGGGAAACAATGAGTAACATATGGTTACTGATGTCTAATCACTACTGAAAATGGTTGCCAGTTCTGCTGCTGCTTAAGAAAGTGTAAACATCTTTTCAAAAGCACTGTGGGTCACTGTTGTAAATATAATTTCAACATTTCAAGTTATTTTCTTTTAGTTAGCTGTTTGGATTTTCTTACAATGTCAGTTTGCAGTGATACAGAATAAACAGATAAGCAAATAAATCATAAACATAAAAATAGCTCTAAAATACAAAATGCACACAAATTATAGAGTAAGACTATGGTGCTGCTGTTCATAAGCTACTTATTTTTTAATGTATATGTTCACTGACTTAACTGAAGGCAGAAATAAAGCTTAACCTGTATGTATGGGGTTTTTTGTGGTATCAATTACAGAGCACTCCTCTCAAATAAACCACTTAATGACCTGTGAAGTCATTTAGCACTCACGTAAATGCACAAAGGAACTTTAACTGCTTGTTTTAGCAATATTAATACAGAATAAATATGAAATGAAAAGGTGGTTATTGAACTTTTCACCCAGTTAAATACGGTGTTTTGAATCTTCTAACTTATATGACCTTTTCCTCTGTGTTCTGATACATGCTATATGTTGTATTGTTACTTTTTCCAGAAAGAGTGACTTAGAATATTTGCTGGTGGCCATGAATCTCTCCAGTTTTTTGTACATCCTTTGTTGGTATTTTTGTCCTGGCATTTAATATCAGAACACAAAACACAAGAACACTTGGCTCACATCAGTGCTGTAGTGTCCTACTGAGCAGCAACAAAAAGTATGATTCATATGCACTATTATTAAGCAGTGTCCCTGTGTTCAAGGGGGGAACCCCTTTTTACCCATATAAAGTAAATTCAAAGCATAAGAGAGCAGTTCAGTGAGGACATGAGAGTTTAAACGTGTTTATTTGCCTATGTTATTGTTCATTGCAATTAAGTCCAACAAAAGGAACAGCACTTTAAATTATGTTTTTGATATTGTTCTTCTGTTGAGATTGGATTGGTGTAATCATAGATAGCATCTTTTTTTTAAATATAGGTACATATAAACCCTTTCCATAAGGCATACCATCTCCATGTAGACAATTTAATAAAACTGATAATAGACAAAAATGTCTAGTGTGAAAGAAATTAAATGACCACTGTTAGAATCTATTTTTGTAAGATATATAAGAAGGCATTTCTGTCTAGAAGAAGAGAAGGTCTAAAGCTTTGTGAATTTATACTGTGAAACAGCAATTTCCATAAATTGCAAAAATGTGGCATAAGTATACTGACATTTCCTCACAGGCACACTCCAAAGTGTTTTAAAAGAGTTGACCAGTTGCTCTGTGGGTTTCTCCAGGTGAGAAGGATCTTTTTCTCAGCTGCAGGAGGCCAAGTGCTTCCTGCTGAAATGGGAAAGTGAAACTGTTGTGAGCAGATTTGTCAGACCTTAGCCCTGTGCTCTCTTCCAGGGCTAAATATTTGTTGTTCAGCTCCTTGATGCTTTTATATTTTCTGGGTCTAGCCTCTCCACACCTCCTTCCCTAAAGCATTGCAAGATGTTCTCTTTCTTTTTACTTGAATCATCACAACATGCTGCCTTTTCATCACTTCTTGCAATTGGGAAAGATTATTGCTCTCAGATTTATTCTCCCCTTGTGAAAACATTTTTGAATTCTTAAAACTATAAAATATGTTTTGCTGCTTTATTATTTTATTTTTAACTTTTCTTTTACTTACTGCCTCTGGGTTTTAACATTTGCAGTATCAGTGCTGAAACTTCCTGTTTTACAACTTGTTTACTTCCTGTTTAACAAGTTCTATGGCTACTATTGCGTCAGATAGAGTTAGGTCTTTGTAAAAATTTTTTTTCAGTATTTACTGCATTGTCAGGCTGAAAAATTGCGACAGAACATTAAGACAGACTGGTTTTTGTTGACTGGAACATAGTTAATCAGTTACCTATGGTTTTCAGCAGATAAACCTTCCTGTCCTTCTCACTGGATATTGCTCATTCTCTGAATGGAAATACATTATGTGATCTGGTTTACCACAAAATGCAAGAAAAAAAGTTCTGTTTAAATTTTTTTCTTTTCTTTTTCTAAAAAGGAATATTCTTTCATCACAGTGCTCCAAATTCATCAGTTTCATTGCACTTCTTTGAACAGTTCTGAGGTGTTGTCACATAAACCACTTGAAAACAGTGCTTTCCAAACAAGTTCAAACTAGTTTTCAGTCAACCTCACTGTCTGCATGTCCAGCGCAAAAGTCAAAAACTCATCTATGAATATCTTACCAGAGACAGAGTCAAAGGCTTTGCTAAAGTCCAGGCAGACAATATATGCTGCTCTCTCTTCTTCTAGCAGGCCAGTGACTTCATCACAAAAGTTAATCAAGTTGGTCAAGCATGACTTTCCCTTGGTGAAACCATGCTGACTACTCCTGGTGATTGTCTCATCCTTAATGTGCCTGCAAACTGTTTGCAGGATTAGCTGCTCCATCACATTCCCAAGGATGGGGGTGAGGCTGACCAACCTGTATTTGCCCAGATCTTCCCCCTTGTGCTTCTTGAAGATGCAGGTGATCTTTGCTTTTTTCCAATCTTTGGGCTCTTCCTGGTCACCGTGATTGTTGAAAGATTATCGCAAGTGGTCTTGGAATGGCAACAGCCGGCTCACTCAACATTCATGTGTGCATCCCATCAGGGTCCCATTGTCCCATGTGCTAAATTATTCCCAGCCCTGACCCTCTTCCACCAAAGGTATATCTTCCTTGCTCCAACCTTATCCCGTAGTTTCTGGGATGTGGCATCCCTGAAGGCTGATCTTACTAGAAAAGTCTGGGGCAAAGAAGACGTTTAGTACTTCCACATTTGTTGCAATGTAAAGATAAGATTTGTTTCCATGAATTTAGAGTTCAATAAATTCTTTAATCATTAGAAAGCTCACTGATTTGCTCACATCATCAGCTGGCATCAGTGAATAAAATTCGTACATTTTGTTCGGTTGACAATAGTGTTGTCTTCTTTTGTGGAATTTTTGTTAAGCTTGGTTAGTTGGTTGGTGGGATTTTTTATATAAATGAAGAGAGATTATTGTAAAATTTCTAGTATAAATTTGCAGTGAGGCAGGAAAATTAAGTATATTAGATATGACTCCAAACAACAACAAAAAGTTCAATCTTTACATCGTCAGAGAAGATAGTGATGTTAAAGGTCACCACCGAGATAAAGTCAAGATGGTGTAGAGTTAGTAGCATGGAGTGAACCAAGAGAGAAGGAGCATCCAAAGGATAGGTGCATTCATAGTTTGAAACAAAAAAAGTTCCCAATCCTAACTTTGAAAAGACTTGTAGAATACCTTGCAGGTCTCACAGTAAGTTCTTTTAAAAAAATCCAACACTTTCAAGTGCCTTTATGTCACTGGAAAATAATATATTAAGAGTAATATATAGCAAAAAAAAAAAAAAATTGGCAACTGGAAGCCCATTAATACAATATCAGAAGCATCTAAGAGTTTAGGAAAAAAATTCTGGCGAAAGTCAATACTGATAAATGAAGGAGAGAATAGGACTCACATGTGCTTATACTTAGATCATACAAAACTGGTCTGATAGTTTCCTTTGATGAAATAAATACAGCAAAGTGCATGATGTGTAACATAACTAAAATAAAATAATAATGGAAGAAGATCAGTCCAGGAGCTCAGATCTGAGACTAGACAGACTAACAGGAGAAGACAACTAGGAGTGACAAAGAGAGGTATTGTACTGATCCTAAAGCCCTGGTTTGTGCGACAGAAAATAACATGCCCACGTAAAATGGACCAATGGCAGAAAGTAGAGAAGTGCTGACACTTAGGAGTAGTGGGGTAACATATAGAAAGGTGTGAATAACTTTGAAGACTGAAGTGTGAAATACAGGAATATTTTCTAGAACAAGTGGAACAGTCATAACTTGTAGGCTAGCAGCAAAATTCCGTGCCAAGAGGTAGTTGATTAGAAACAAGAAGGAAAGCTGTCTGTACCAGATGATCACTGAGGTATTACCATGTATCAGCCTAAAAAGCCAACTGTATCCTGGCCTGCATCCAAAGCAGTGTGTCCAGCAGAAGAGGGAGAATTTGGCCCCTCCACTCTGCTCTCATGAGACCCCACCTACAATCAAGTCTGAGGTCTTCAGTCCAGAAGGGGCATGGACCTGTTGGAGTGAGTCCACCAAGATGATTAAAGGAATGGAACATCTCTCCTATGAGGAAAAGCTAGGAGAGTTGGCATTGCTCAGTCTGGAAAAGATAAGGCTTTGGGGTGACCTAATTGTGGTCATCCAGTGCCTGAAGGGAGCCTACAAGGAAGACAGAGAGAAACAGTTTACAAGAGTATGTAGTGACTGGACAAGGGGAAAGGATTCAAACCGACAGTAAGTTTCTATTAGATATTAGGAAAATATTCTTTACTGTGAGGGTGGTGAGGAGCTGGCACAGATTGCCCAGAAAAGCTGTAGCTGCCCCCTGCCTGGAAGTGTTCAAGGCCAGGCTGGATAGGGTTTAAAGCAACCTGGTATAATGGAAGGTGTCCCTGCCCATGGCAGGGATTTTGGAACTAGATGACATTTAAGGTCCCTTCCAACCCAAACCATTCTGTAAATCTATGACTGTGATAGGAAGTGTTTGCATATAGGGAGATAAGAAAACTACTGGATGAGAATCTTGTGAGACCTCTGCAGCTTTTCACCATCCAACCCTAAGTGTTTTCATAAGGATGGAATAAATATGTCCAGTATACAGAAGGACAATGAAACTGGTGCATAAGCTGCAAAAACTTTTTGCACAAGGACAGGTTTTCACACGTGTAAGCATACATTTCGGTATGCAGGGTTACTGTGAGAGAGAAGGTAAACTGATCTAGGCAGATCCTGTATGCATGGGGCTAAACTGCTTTTTCTGTCCAAATCAGCTTAGGCATCTCTACAGAGTGCTGTTTGTGCAGTGGCTTAATTAACCCTGAAAAATGGAGCCTGAGGGGGGGTACTACTACTTTCCATGAATTCATGATAATACAAACCCCAAGGAGGTGGAAATCCTATGTAACCTGAGAGACTTACAACAGAAATAAAAAGATATAAACTGACCATGAAAAAGTGCAGGCTGGAAGCTAGGAGCAGATCTTAGCTGGCAGAGGAGTGATGTTTAGATGCAGCCTACCACTTGGAAACAGCAGTACAAAAATACTTTTCATACAGGAATGTACAATTTTGTAAATCATCTCATGTTTATTCATATATAGTTTGGTGTTGATGACTTAGATGGCATATCCTGGTAATAATTTCCTTGATGTAATTGCTAGATAATTGTCTTAAAGTTTTAAAAGAATTACAGTGTCCTTTGATTGACTGAGTAAATGATTGTCAGATGAGGACCCTGTCAAAGAGCCTTTTGCTGTTAAACAGAAGTGCATTTATTTATCATATTTTATTTTTTTAACTTTTTTTTTTTTTTCACTTTGTCAAGGGGAACCTTTTGAATGATATGCTATCACCATAATTTTCAATGCAGTATGGAACCCTCACAGTCAAATTAATAAAAGTATCAGTATATGATTGATTTAAGGGATTATCCTTTAGTTAAATCATTATGGGTCAAGACTGATCACCTTGACAAGTACGAGGAAGAAGCATTATGTTATCATCTAAACATAGAACTAACTGTCAGTATACAAAGATTGAAAAGGACTATTTAAACCATAAGCTGTCTGTAAAAAGAGCTCTGGACAATTGGTATTATAAGGAGCATATATTTTAGAGATCCAAGAGGGAACAACTTGTTCCAATAGATGGCACATATTTTTGTTATTAAAGTAATAAGTACCTTGTTACAAAAATTGTGCCCTACAGGTAATAACTAGGTAAGATACAGAAGACATTAGGCAATTAAGTCTGAGGAACAGTTTTTTGGGAAGGCACATTTCTTTTGGTTTGAGGGGTTTTTTGTATTATAAACCAACTCTCATTTGTATCTTCTGACCAAGATGCAAGATAACAAGTCTATGAAAAATTTATATTTTACCTTTTTTGCTTTTTAGCCTTTTTGTTTGGTTAGGTTTTTGCCTCAAATACTCTAAGACCACTAATTACAGTGAATTCTTAGCTGACGGATTACTCTAGCCATATTGCAGTCTTTTTTCTTTAAGAAAAGTCAGTTCCTATCAAAGATATACGTTTTTTAGCAAATATTTGGACTCTTTGCATTGTTTTAATTGGAAAACTGTTGATACAGTGATATACTCCTCTTTTTTATATGCACAGTCTTATTATTCTTGAAGCACAGGAGAGTGTTAGGAATTACAGTTTTTTGGTTATAGATTCAAAATGCTTTCAAGCCAACATTCAGTCCAAAAAGTGTTAAAAACATATGTCCAGGACTCTTATCAGTCTGCTTTTGTGTTTTCATCCCCTCTTTGTTTTTGTCTCTAGCCTAACAGTCTGGCCTTGACCTATGTACAAGCCTTCCAAGAACAGAAGGTGGTAATGCCTTTCTACCCAGATGCTTGTTTGCTCGTTTTGAGCATTTGCTCAAGTTTTACAAGAATTACTGCTGGTAGTGTTTGAGAGGGCTGATGCTATGGGGTTGTTCCCACAAACACTTCTTGTTTATCCCTCATGGATAGCAGCTATTGCAAACATATTTTAGTTGTGTGTAACCCATTCCAGATGATGAGATTTCTTTTAGCAACGTCAGAATTTGGCAAGGAGCAGTCTATATTAAGCTGTGTGTTAACCTCTTAATAACTGAATGGTTATGTGGCCATGGTTAGACTCCAGTTCCCAGCAGAAGACTGATAAATCTCACATAAAATACTTAAAGTGCATTTTTTTTTTCCTTTAGAGATTGAAATGCATCTCATAATTGTTTTTAGTCCACTTGTTCCCCAGTTGCTCATTGTTATTCTTCCATTTCATGGTAGGGTAACATTATCCTGTCTTTATAAGGGTACTTTTGTCGTAAGAAGACTGTGTAAGGGTTACCCAGTATGATACAACTATTTTGTTTTAAATACAGTTTTCACATGTATGCCAAATCACTTAATTCACTTTAACTTCCTTACCTGTCCCATCTCCTGATTTTATGTACATAAAATCAATCTGCACAGCCCATTAATTTCTGTTACTAACAAGTCAATGGGCTGTTGGTCAAAATAGTAGTATTTTTTGTCAGGGAAAGCAAAAGTTATCAGCACACTGGATGAATGGAATTTCTTTATGTGTTCACATTTCTTTATCTGAACACTTTAATTATTTTATGAATTTTGCTTGTGGAGCTATTCTGTAAAGAAATTTGCAGAAGGCAGAGCTTAAGGTTTCTGGGTTGTGTTTTAATATCAAATATTATGTTAAAATTGTCTAACCAAATTAATTGCAGTCAGAGTTGGAATATCTTTGTTCCTTAGACAATGTATTGACTACTTATCCGGCCAACATATGGTCCTTTGACATTTGGCATACCTGTGGGAAAAAACCCAAATTGTAACTGCCTTGTGAATGTGAAATCCTAGTATGGTATTAGACCAAGGAATAAATGCTTCCTCCCTTTTGTCCAGTATTGCTGTCTTATGGGATGGGGTTTTATATTCCTATGTGTCTGACAGCCTGAAGACAGTAAATGCCTCTTGAGTTTATTTGTTTACTTGATAACATATCTGGATTTACTCAAATCAGAAGATAACATCTCTTTGAATTTTATGGAGGAAAATCTCCACCCCCAATTGCAAAACCCGTGTCTAATGTTGCATAGGAACAATTTTAAACAATCAGTATTAAGTCTCTCTGTAGTCTCGTCATGTAAGGGTGCAGTGTGTTAGAAGGGAAGGCACTCCCTTAACATTCTCACACCATTCAAGGAGTTACACATACACTACTGTGCTGGTGAAAGCACAATAAAGGACACTTTCACACCTGCTAGGTTCAGCAGAAAGGAGGGAAAAGAGAGGGTTCGTTTACATTTGATATGTTTTATAAGATTCTCCATTCCACAAGGGAATTGGAGGACATGTCACTTCCTCCTCAATCTCACTGGAGAAAAAGGTTGCTCATCAAACTTTCTCTTATCACAAAAGGAATGAAAAACAGAATAGACAGTTAAATAAACATCGGCTATTGTTTACATAAAACTGTGTGAAAAATCTCTGACTCCAAGGTTAAAACAGAAGGCTTAGCAAAAAACAGGGCAACACACTACCTGAGACTGTTACTGCTGGGACTGGGGTCCCTTCACGGAGGGCAGCTCCAGATGGCCCATGGGTGCCTCTCCTGACTCCTTGCCCATACATACCCACCCTCTCAGATGTGCTTCCTCATTCTTCAGGCTCGATCCTTGGTTTCTCATAGCAGAGTCTTGGGTGTCAGATTTGTAAAATTAAGTAATTTAAGAGTGGTACAGCACCTGCTAGCTGGCAGAGAATGGGAAATTAAAAAGCCCTAGCAACAACATCAGTGCAGTATCAATATTCTTTTCCATTCCACAAATGGAAAAGAATATTGATATAGATGTGTTCCGAAAAACACATCTAGATGTAAGACCGCAGTTTGTCTTCTAGGGCTTCTGCAAATCCAGCTGCTCATGCTAAGCAAGTAAAGAAAAGGCAGCAACATACTAAATCAGAGTAATACACCTCAACATAACTCATTCTAGTTAAAACTTACTTGTCTATTACAGAATATTCCAAGTTGGAAGGGACCCACAAGGATCATTGACTCCAACTCTTAAATGAATACAGAGATTGAACCCATAACCTTGGCATTATTAGCACCATGTTCTAACCAGCTGAGTTAATCTCAGGTCATATTAAACAACTGACAACAAAGAGGTATTAGATGGTCTGCAAGAAGTTTAAACTTGGTTTGGGGGTTGACAGTGTTTAAGTATAACTTCTTTAGGGTGAATTTTAAATGTCCAAGATACCTTTCCTGAGTCTCTGAAATAGTAATTCAGTGTATGTTGTGCTTCCAAACAAACTTTTTTCCCTTATTGTTAATATTAAATTAATATTGTTTAATTCCAATATTCATGTATTCATTTTTTTCCCCTGCAGGTTTCATTTCTGGCCTCTGCTTACATGAGCCAGCATATCTCAGAGGAAAGCTGCTTTGCCCTTGCATCTATTACCCATTACCTTTACCTCTGCCAGTTCAGCTGGATGCTTATTCAGGTTGGTATCTTAGTCCTTTTTATCACTTCCCCAAAACACCTGCAAAAGTAACAGATAGTTAGACTGTATTTCTATTATATTGTAGTGCATATATATACATATCTGTATATCTATATACAGAGAGAGATACAGAGCACTGAAATTCAGTGCTACTAGAAGGCCAAAACTTTAGATGGCTTTTATTAAACCTAGAGTGACACAACTCCAAGGGTAAATATACAAACACTATAACAGACTTTTTCCACTAATATCCATTGCAACTATGCAAGAATGTCCTCATCTTATTTCATCCTGTAAGGAAGTTACTGTCGCAGAACAATGAAGAATTATTTTTCTTACTGTTAATAGTATTTCTAAATATCCCTTTTTGGTCTTTTGAAACAGTCCCTTACAGGTGAAGTGTAAATGTAAACTACACTGTAATTTGTTGAGTCAGTGGCATTTTCGTCATTAAACTTGTATAACATAACAAACATACCTTCACAAGTTTGCATTAAAATGCAGAATATATGTATTCGTAATTATTGCCAGAATCTTTATACAGTCATAGAATCCTTTAGGTTGGAGAACCCTTCTAAGATCACCAAGTCCGGAAGTTAACTTAGTATTGCCAAGTCCACAACTAAACCATGTCCCCCCCATCCTTTTCTCCAGGCTGAACATCCCCAGCTCCCTCAGCCATTCCTCATCAGACTTGTACTCCAGACTACTCACAGCTCTGTTGCTCATTTGATATATTACAGAACAGTAAATGGTGGAAAAAACAATAGAACTAATATGGAACACCATGAACAATCAAATTAGTTATGGAAAGTTACCAGTTGTAAGTTAGTCAAAATAACGAGCTGTGGGGTTATTTGGAAAAAAATACATTATTATGCCCTCATCTAGAAACGTATATTTAGCACCAGTATGTGAGTTAAGCAATTTATTTGTCAGTCTGTCAGGCCAAACCAAGAATTGCAAATTAGGCTGCATCTAAATACAGCTTTCTCTCCCAGTAACATTTGTGTGATAAGTGGCATTTTCTTGGGATATGTCAAGCTCACGTTCCTTGGGAACCCTAGCAGCCTCTCCACCAGCTCAGCTGTGTTTGTTAGCCTTAGCAAGCAACATGTAGATGGCCTCAATACAGAAATTTGTCTTTTTGGTAAATGATGATCTCATAGGTTAACTACTTTAAATTATTTTGTAAGTTGTAAATTATATTCTTCAGACCTGCTCATTCACTTTATTCCTAAGTTGCTTCAGAGGTCTTCAGCACTTGCTAATTTGGACAAAGTAATGTTTTTAAGTTTTTTTTTTCCTGGGATGTCTCAAGCTTTGGCAACTCAGTGTTTGATAATACTTCATCATCCCATTCTATGTGTTTTACATTGTGTTGAGTTGCAAAAATTGCTTATAATGGCAAAAAATTTTGTATGACTGTTAACAGTTGGTCATTTTTATGTCTGTAGTTGAAATCCAGTGTTATTTTTTTGAAGTAGAATTTGCCCAAATCCTAAGAACTTGCATAATACATTCCATTTACTGGAGCCTCAGGCTTGTGTTAAACATGAAGTCTCTTGATGGAAATCTGAGAGGACAAAAGTGCTTAAGAGAGGATCCATCACAGCCTGCTTGGTGACGAGCTTCCAGGAGTAAAACCCCTTTTTGTAGCTGCAAGTCTTCAGCTGAGAGTAATTACTGAACTTTGAAAGACCCAAAAAGAAAGAAAGAATATGAAATTTAGATCAACCCAGTCCTCAGCTACAGTTTACTCCTCTTGGCTGGGAATAGGTCTTGAATTTATATATCTCATTATGGAGTGAGCAAGCCATATCAGGGCACAGGAAGGAGTGCTGGGGACATCTCTGTGCTTGAATTGGTCCGCATGACAACTCTAGAAAAGCTCATGGATCCAGGGGAAACCAGACTGATTTGGGAAGTCTAGATGCTACTGATCTCTGAACGGCAGACTTAAAAGTCTGGGAAATTAATGTTTGTATTTCTCAGCATAGTATACTTTATATATATGAGTTGATTTAGGAAGCAGAATTAATACTGTATTTATACTTAAATGGGACTTAAATACTTATGTCTGGAAAAGAGCAAAAGTACAGGAACAGATTCTGTGTCCTTTGTGCAGTCACTGCTCTCTGTGAGGCTGCATAGCATAGTGCAAATGCTTGATCATTGACTTATGTCATACAAATCTGCCAGTGACTGCCTCGATCATGGGATACAGAAATGGGTGAATGTGATAATCAAGTATCAACACCGGGCGGGCACATGGAACTGAAACATCCATAAAATCCAGGAGATTTTAAATGATCAAAAGGTGCTGTAGCAATATTTCCAGGCAACAAAACTCTATAGGAAAAGACAGATTTAACAATACAGTCAGACATATACAGATTCATTTCTGTGGTCCAGATCAAAGACCTTCACTTTCTAGACTCTAGGATAACTTCCTCCCCTTTTTTTTTTTTTTTAAATAATCTTTCCATCTTCTGCATAGTGCTAGGGATAGTAATAATGCTTAATATTTGATCTTACGTCAATGCTCTTTACAAAACAATTTAACTAGAGCTTCATGTTTTAATTCTTGTTCTCTTTTTAATTTCTTGTATTTGTGGACATACTCAATATCAGTATTTCTGCTACAAATGTAGCTACTACTCATATATTGACTGAAATATAAGGATAGAAAGGATCTCAGAGGTCACCTGGTCCATTTTCAGCATCAGGGAAAAGATCACATCAAATCATCCTTGCTAGTCTGTTTGTTCCTCTCTCTTTGTATTTTGCGGTCTTATTTCTTGTTTTTTATAGGCAGAATTTGTAAGCCACAGAAAGCTGATAGCATTACTCAATTTTTTAAAGGTTGAGGCTTTCTTAACTGCAGAAGGAAAGGAGTAAGGTGCAAATGGCTCTTTATGGGCCTGAAATATTTGCCTTATATTAATCTCTGAAATCCAGTAGTCTTCATCCTGACACATGTCCCTTTGTACAACTGAACAGCATAAACCTGTATTTTCAAATACTTTTATCTTAGGAGCACTTGCCAAGTGTCTTTCAGCGCAACAAGGAAGCTGTTTCTTCTCTTAGTATTTTCTAATGTGTTGTAAAAAGTAAGTTACAAAAAAAAAAATTAAAAGCTGTCTATTGAGGTAAAAAAAAAGATTCTGTAGTTCTCAATTGCCAATTCTGACACAGAGTAAAATTATGGAAATAATGATTCTTTGTGCTTTCTTGGGCTATTGCTACAGTGAATTAAATCAACACTGAAAGTGTCAGTTCAACAAGCAAACCAGAATGAAAGTCATGAACTTTCTATCACCCATAAGTGAATCTTTCTCCTACATTGATTTAATGGCACTTTAAATTTCCTATAAATTTCTGTAAATTTGTGTTGGACTTGTAAGATGTTTACCAATCTTAAAGTAAGTTTGATGTTTTTCTTTCTATTTTAAGAATTACCTGTGCACTGCTTAACAACTTCAAAAAAGGAATTATATGAAAGCATAGAATTATTATAAAATTACCCCTCCACCTATTTGTAAAAAGAAGAAAGAAGGAAAATAGAGGTTTTCCTACTGGATTGGAAAAGACTTTATTTAAAGTATTTCGCACCTGTTACTTGCCATATATCCATATTGCCATGGATTATCACATGTGGTGAGGCACTGGAACAGGTTGCCAGAGAAGCTGTGGCTACTTCATCCCTGGAAGTGTTCAGGGGTGGTTTGGGGATGAGACTTGGAGCAACTTTGTTTTCCTTTTTTAGGAATGGTATTCTCCAAGCTAGTGCTCCCACCAAATCCATGCACTGCTCGCTTGCTCCCAGCCTCCCCCTCCCTCTGCCCTGCTTCGGGCTGGAGAGGACAATTGGAGGCTCAGAAGGCAAAGATCATGGGTTGAGATAAGAGCAGTGTACTGGAAACAGCAATGAGATAAGGAAATGAACAGTACAGCAATACAAATGACAGAGGGTACAAGAAAGAGATGAATGATTCACACAGAAACACCACCACCGGCTGCTCCCTCCGCCACACTACACTGACCCAGACTAAACCCCTTCTCCCCAGAAGAGGTCCTTCCTCCAGTCCCCAGCAATGATGGGAGGTGGTGTAGAATAACCTCTGAGTCCCAGCCATGGCTACTGCAAAAATTAACCCTGTCCTGGCTGGTACCAGGACGCTAGTCCAGTAGACAATTTCCTATGGTGGGAGGTGTGGAACTAGATGGTCCCTTCCAACACAAAACATTCTAAAATTCTATGATTATCACTAAATGAATGAATAATTAAAAAAATTAAAAATCATCCCAGGTTTGGGAAGGTAATTTCCATTAATTGCCTCATTTTAAAAGAAAAAAACCTTCACTGAAGTTCACATTGTCTCATTAGAGTGTTATGTGAGTAAACAATTATTTTACATTCTACATCAGAACAAATCACGACTTGCCCATTTGTTCTTCCACCTGAGCAGCTGGAAAATGAATGGTACATTTTATTCTTCTGTTGAACTGGTTATTGTTACAGCATGGCAACGGGAAAGGATTTGCTAAAATTAGTGCCTCTATTATTTAATTGATTATATTTTGGAGCATCAGAAGGGCTTGAAGATAAGAAGTAGTAATTATCAAAATACAAATGTGACTGTGCAGAAAATGTGAATAATCCAAGCTCACTGACATCTTTACAGCAGCTAAGGTGTTAAGTGTTATGCTGTGATAAATGAGGTGAGATATCTAAATATGGCTAACCAAACACAGAGCAAGGACATGAGGTATGATTTCATAGAAAGCAATTTCAGCTGGATGACTGAGAACAATGTTCACCAGATTGTCAGAATTAGTAGAACCAACAATCCCTGAGTGTAATGGCACATATCCGGATGTTCAAGGATTTTGCTGTCTGGATGTGCTTGCAGTGAGGCACAGCCTAGCCAGGGCTATAAGGGCATGTAATTGAAGAGTGTTTATTGGCATAAAGTGACGAACAGAATTTTGAAGGAGTTTTCAATCCCATGTAAAGGTGAACAGAACAACCAATGTTTGCACCAGCTGTGGATTTTTGTCCAAATACCATTTTCATCTGTTTAATATTTTATTCCTCTGCATGTCCAGCAATGGAATTAATAGTTTTTCTGTGTTCTTTCAACATACACAGCATAGCTGCAATTATATGGTGGGATTTACCTGTGATCTTTTAAGGAAAATAAACTTTGCCTTTGTTCATATAGCACTAATCATCAAATGAAAATCAAAAAAGACATAATAATTATTATATAATTAATATAGTTATATACACTGGACATAGCTATGAAATGTCATTCTGTAAAAACCGTTAAAACAATTACTAATCTTTTTTAAACAAGCTGTTAGGATGCACTGTGCTTTATTATCGATGACTGAAAGTATTGTATATTCATGCTATATAAATCACAGAAAGAGATCTAAAATGATAGTTAACTAATGAGTATTACATAAGGAATCCAGAAACAACTAAGTAATTGAATGTGAAATTTAGATGTTCCTAAACAAAGGGGTAGACAAGCCCTTGGCTGAGGGAAATGTGCAGAATTTCCTCAACAAAATAATCGCGTTGCATTGTCTTGTCACTGTATATGAATTTTTACATATCCTTACAGTAGATGGCTGAAGATGAAGCATGTGACATTATTACATGAAACCCTTGTGTAGACCATGGAGAAAGATGATTATGCTTGGGTAAGGGTGAATGAGTGCCTGAAGGTGCCTGTCATGTCTCCATTGACTGACAAGACATGCTTAAAGGCACAAGCTCGAATTAGATACCTTATATGCAGAAAAAGACAAAATTAATCCCGTATTCATCTGATATAAAATGCTGGGCATAATAATATGGCATGTGGACTTGTAGATGGTATAACATTTTTGAAGTGGAGAAAGTCAAGAAAAATTTTTCAAAAATATTTCTGTTAAGGATAGCTTAGGTGTTTATTAGACAGTAGTGTGTAGATGTGCATTAAATAATGCTCACACAGGACAGTGTTTCTACTGTGAACATCTTAAAGAAAATGCAAATATCCAAGCAATACTCCAAGTATTCTGTTTCACTTGAAGGGTTTCCTTACTCACACTAACAGTTCTTTCAAGGGGTTTCAGCTATTCCACTTCATTTTGATTCATATATGGTTTTAAACCAAATTATGCTTTTTGATGATGAGTTGATCATATGAAAACACAGACTGTGTTAGAGATGCCTGTGAATTTACATTCATTTATTTGCAGTTTTTTCTCAAACTGTTGTACATACATTACACAGAATCATAGAACCATTGAAGTTTTAGGGGTACCTTGAGACTGTCTAGTGCGACACCCTACCTCAAGCAGCTACGACAGGTTGCCCAGCACCCTGGTCGGTTTGGTTTTGATTATGTAAGGCCATATACTCCACAACCTCTCTGGGCATCTTGGCCCAGTGTTTGACCACCTCCACAGTAAGCAAGCCTTTTCTTGTATCCAGCTGGAGCTTCCGATATGTTAATTTGGGCCCATTGCCTCTTGCCCCACCACTGGGCATCATTGAGGAGAGTCTGTCTCCCTCTGCATCACGCCCTCCTATCAGATAATTATACACATGGATATGATCCCCCTGAGCATCCTCTTCCCAAGGTGAACAGTCACAGTTCTCTCAGCCTCCCCTCATGGGAGAGGTTTTCCATCCTTCAGTCATCTTTATGGGCCATTGTTGGACTTGCTCTGTGTCTTTGTTGTACTGCTGAGCCCAGAACATGATCACAGTTAGAACCATCAAAGGAGCTTAGTGTGTTTCCTACAAGATACACCAAGCTGAACAATAACATAAAAATATTAAATACAGATCCGATTTAGAAGTGCTATATGCTAATCTTCTATATGAATGTATTAATATCTAAGAAGAAAGTGACTTTTGCACCAAAAAGCAATTTTTGGATTGCAAAAATAGTGTTTTCTACCAAACAAGGTGTCCTTTCCTCTGTATTTGTCTAATTCACAGTAGTTATATAAATAAGCATACTTCTTTTATAACGTCTTTTCATTACTTAAGGAAAAAAAAAATGAGGACAAAGAATTTTTGTTGAAAACTGTTTATACATACACATGTACCGGGTCAGAAATATGCTGCATTATGACCTTCAGAGTAATTCAGTTTTTGGCATAGCTTATCACCACCAAGTCTACTGATTGTTTCTGTGCATTATTCTTCAGGCTGTTAATTTCTGGTACGTCCTTGTGATGAATGATGAACACACGGAGACGCGCTATCTGCTTTACTTGCTTTTGAGTTGGGGGCTTCCAGCTTTTGTTGTGATCCTTCTTCTAATTATCCTGAGAGGAATCTACCATCACAGCACAGCACAGATTTATGGCCTTGTCCACGGTGATCTGTAAGTGTTTCCTTGAAAAGCATGAACTAGGCATTGTGCTATCTATTTTGGTTTGTACTTAATTTTCTTCCATGTAAAGAAGGGGGCATGCCCACAGTCAAGTGCAGAAATGGACAGGAGGATTTCTCATTTGGTGGAGGTGAGGCAAGTATGTCACGCATATTCAATACAGCACTTTCTGTGCAGTTGGGCCTTGTTACAGTTTCTCCATTCTGGAAGAGCTGGCTCAAGTATGTCTGCTTAGTGACTAAATTATTTCTTTATTTCTGAGAATGTGCAATTCCAGACTGAAGGACAGAAACGGCTTCTGCTGCAGAATGAGCAAAAGAGCATGGTTTTCTTCCATTTAATTTCTGTGATGAGAAACCTCAATACCAAATCAAGCCTTAACCCCCTCCATCTTTTATGTTATTAAATATGTGATTTTCTAAAAAGTGTTACTACATTATCATGTCAAATACTGTTCTTGAACTGTTTCTTTTGTAATAATGAGTATGTTATAGTCCAAATTGTTCCAAATTTGAGAATTGCTGTATTTTTGACAACTTTCACAGCCCTTCCAAAGCCATATATAAGCACAGAAAACTGCCCTAATTAAAACAGTATATCTTCACAGAACCAGATGCATTTAAGTGGAGATACATAGATAAATATTTTTGCTCTCCCCTACATTTTTTTTATGCTGGCTCCTTTTCGGACAAACTTAATCTGTGATGATACTTCTAAGAATGAGGCTAATACGCTTGTTGACTTTGTATCACAATTACATGTTTCACGTACAGAAAAGACTAAACACACATCTTCTTTTTAAAACAAATAAATGCACAAATTCTTTTTATGGAAACGTCATATGAGGTTGCTTTCAGGGTAGACCCACAGCAGGAGAATATTCATCTGTCTTTAATAACAGAGGAGAATACAGTGTGCATCACTCCATTATAAGAGAAAAAAAATTAGTTTTGAGGTTTTTTGTCACACAAAGGGAATTCCTGTGAGAAGCAGATACTTGAATTTAATACTGATGTTTAAGTATATCCAAGTATACACACACACACACACACACACACACATGTGGCCTTATAGATATTATTTGTATGTACATATCTATGTGTGCACCTGTACTGTGCATGGTAAGTAGGGTTACCTGATTTTGATGTTAGAGAGTTACACTGGGTACCACAAGCTGTCTGACCATGTCAGCTTAGTCCCACATTCATAGACACCAACTCAACTCAGAAATACAGCTGAGGTCCTCAAAAACAGACCATTGCTGATGGTCAACAGACCATTGTTCATGTTATATCAGGGAGTGCTCCATAGCTGTATATCATCCCATACACATCCACATTTCTTCACAGAACATGTCTTTTTCTTCATGGTAAAATGCTTCTTTGTGCATAGTAAACACAAGGAATGTGTGTAACATAATGAAGTTAACTGACTACAGTCAAACTGAGGGTTGATGGTATCATTATGCAGTGAAACACAGTTTTGCAGCTGTTTTCTTTTGATGTCCATGTCTCATTCTTTGAAAAACAAGTAAAAACCCTTACATTCTGTTAAAATTATTAAGTAAAGTAAAATTTCTCAGTCCAACCCATTGCCCAAATTAAATATAAAACTTTTCCAGCATTCTACTACAGTGGGAAAATGCCAGAAATCAACCCAAGCTTAGTGAATGTGCAATTTTTTCCATCTCAGTCAATGTGAACACTGTAAGAGATATCTACAAGGATTTTCATAAATAACATCAATGCTAGTTCCTGATTTGAAGAGCACTTTAAGACTTGTTCTTAATTCTACAAGAGGACTTTCAAAGACAGAATGTTGAAAAGGGGACAGATTGAACTACAGCACTTGGTTTGTTTTCTCCAAACCAGAATGCAGTAGTGGAAAAAGTGACAAGGAGATTTCCAAATCCAAACTCATTACATACTGACTTCAGAATCAGCCTCAGAAATGGTTTGAGAACAATAGCATGCTAGTAAGAACTCCTTACATGTGAGAGCTGGAAGACTGGTTAAAGTAATAAAAGCAGTGAAGCCTGTTACCTTAACACTCTCCTGAAGTGATTACTCCTTCAGGCAACCCATTTTTGCATTGTTGTGGTGTCTGACCAACTGTTTTGTTCTTAACAAGTATGCCATGGGAAGAATTAATGGCCAACAGTATAGCTATGCTGAGAGAAGTTCATTTTATACTTCCACTGAACAAAAAATGAGTTCAGCTGTGTTGAATTTTATGCTTCAAAATAAGTATTAGGATAGATTTTTCCTCCAGTTATGACAAATTCTACACAAAAATGCATGTATTTTATGCTGTGACTCCCATGTCACAGCATAAACCAATAGTATACTGTTAATTACTTTCATAATTGACAGTGGTTATGTATGGTATAAACAGTTCTCTCTTTGGCATTACGTGATTTTTTTTTTTTTTTTTTGTACAGGTAAATTTGTCTATATAAATGNTTTAGCTCTTACATCTTTGTTTTCTAAGTATTAGAGAGTTACAAATGACAAGGATGGAACTGGGGAGAGCTAGATTTTATGTAATTATTTGATTTCTCTTTCTCCTCACCTCTCCCTTATGCTATACATCTCTTTGTCAATATCTACAGTTTGAATTTGCCTCCTTATGTTTTTCACTATATTAGGTGAACTGTGTCTTTGTACTTTAAGAGATCTATTAGAAAAAACACCACTCTGTTTAACCATTTTGCTAAGATAAAACTTTTCAGAATCTTAACTGAAAGATTTTCAGAAATGAAGTCTAGCTGTGTATACCAAGAATGCAGCAAACACTGAACTCTCTAGAGTTTGGGAACCACAATAAGCTTTGGAATTTGATTTTAAGGTCTTGTTGTAAATTCAGCTATGCATCAGTTTTTCTTTATTTAATAAAAACTTTCTTCTGAAAGGTGGCATTGATCTTTTAACTACTTGAGTATTTTAAATCTCTTACCTATAGTAGCATGTTTGTTAAAATCTACTACTCTTGTTGCTGTTTTAAGCTTTGAGTCTGACTAGACCTCCTTGAAACCAAATTCCCATAAGAAGGCCAAAGGAATTTATTTACTAGAGTATAAGCTAAAACAGTAACCTTTGAAAATGAGAAAACTGGAAGTGATTACACTTGACAGAATAAAAATTTAAAAGTTTATAAGCAAATATGTCCTTACCCACTTTATATTTGCAAATGCTGTATTTCAAGCATGACTTTTGTCATGCTGTATCCTACCTTTTTTTTTAGTTGTAGCCAACTCTATAATTTCCTCTGGTTCCCAGACAGTAAGGGGTTTTTGTTCATGTTCTGTCTGGGATCAGTGTTGGCCCAGTCCTGTTTAATGTATTTCCTGATGATCTGGATGAGAGGATTAAGTCTATCGTTAGGAAATTCATAAATGACACCAAGTTGCATGGGAGTGTTGATCTTCTAAATGGAAGGAAGGCTTTGCAGAGGGACCTGGACAGGCTGGGTTGATAGGCAAACACCAAGAGTATGAGGTTCAACAAGACCAAGTGCCAGGTCCTACACTTTGGCCACAACAGCCCCAAGCAGAGCTACAGGCTAGGGACAGTGGCTGGACAGTGACCCAGCAGAAAAGGCTCCGGCAGTGCTGGTTGTCAGCGGCTGAACATGAGCAAGCTGTGCCCAGGTGGCGCAGAAGGCCAGTGGCATCCTGGCCTGGGTCAGAAATATGTGGCCAGCAGGACCGGGACAGTGACTGTCCCCCTGTACTGGGCACTGGTGAGGCCACACCTCACCAGTGTGAATGCTGGGCTCAATTTTGGACCCCTCAATTTAGGAAGGACACTGAGGTGGTTAAGTGTGTCCAGAGAAGGGCAGTGGAGCTGGGGAAGGGTCTGCAGCACAAGTCCTGTGAGGAGAGGCTGAACCTGGAGAAGAGGAGGCTCAGGGGTGACCTTATCACTCCCTGAAGGGGGGTTGTAGCTGGTTGGGAATCAGCCTCTTGTCCCAGACAGCCAGTGACAGGATGAGAGGACATAGCCTCAAGCTGCACCAGGAGAGGTTCTTCACAGAAAGAGTGACTAGATATTGGAATGGGCTGAACAGGGAGGTAGTGAAGTCACCTGGAGGTGTTTAATGAAAGGCTGGGTGTGGCACTTAGTGCCATGGTCTAGTTGATATATGTTTGGTCATAGGTTGGACTCAATGAACTCAGAATTCTTTTCCAACCTAATTAATTCTGTGATTGTGTCTGAGGCTTGGCTGTCTTTTACTTTCTCTTTTCCTTCTGTTAATCACTCCAGTTTATAGAAGTGTCTCTCTTTTAGCAGGATCCTTTATTTTCTCAAGGGAGGAAAGGTCTCCCTTCTCAGGAGAATCCCTGTTATACATTCATTTTCGTCTTTAAAATTCCATGTGGTAAACAGAGTGCAGAAGAAGATATGCACCTTTACAATACTTTAAATTCATAGAAATAGCCATGTATTTGGTTTCAGGGGTGGATTCAGATTCAGATTTTCTCACAGCACAGAAAGGATTAAACTAAAAGTTCTCAAATATCTTCTTTGTATCATTGTCATGAAGATATCTATGAGAAATAATGAGAAAGGTTTTCCAGTGACAGTCCTTTCTAGAAAAAACATGAATACTTCTATGTCCTCCAGTCTGGCTCAAAGCAAAGTTTTATTGCAGGAAAATCACTGGATTTCTGACTATGGAGCCACAACCATGGGGTAGGGAAACAAAGCTAAAGAAAACTGGAAACTGTGAACTTTTTGCTGTGATTAAGAGCAACAAGAGCTCTTCTTGTTTTTCACACTGCAGTTTCTCTAAATCTTATGCATAAGGGTGTCTCAGGGAACAAATTAGTCTAGGAGCCTGTTGTGGTTTTAAGCCCAGCGGGACATGAAACACTATGCTGCACTTCCTCCTTTCTTCTTCCTCCATCCTGTTTGAATGGGGAGGGGAATCAAAGTAAAACTTGTATATTGAGATAAAAAATGTTTACTAATTGAAAATAAGCTACAATAATAATTGAAAATAATCATATTCATAATCTTAATAATTATAAGAATGGGGTTTAATTTTTTTTTTTTTAAGTGATGCACAATGCAGTTTTCCTCCACCTGCTGATTGATGCCAAACACTCCTTCCTGAACCCAGATCAACTGCAAATATGGTTTTATATACTGTGCATGAAGTTCTGTGGTGTAGACATACCCCTTTGGTCAGTTCAGGTCACGTGTTCCAGCCATGCTCCCTCCCAGTTTATTTTGCCAACCTTCTCATTGACAGAGCATGAGACAAGGAAGAAAAAGTCCTTGACTTAAGATAAACATGACTTAACAAAACCCCAAAACATGAGTGTCTTATCAACACCATTCTCATTCCAAATTCAAAACAAAGCGCTTCTCACCATCTACGGAGAAGAAATTAACTCTACCCTTGCTGAAACCAGGGCAGAGCCATTGCCAACATTACTGGGATAAGAAACTCCATAGAAAATGTGTTTCAATACCAGGCACTTTGCAATGAGTCACGGGCACTTTGTGCCATGGTTTTCCTCTAACCAAACGTCTGTCAGTCTGGTGTACTGACCCTTAACCCAGTCAGAAAAATATACTGGGCATTGCTTTTGGCCTCACCCAGTTATATGACTGTCTCAGTGTTGGCACACATCCCAGGAACAGATCCCTGGCTTACTAGCCGTTCCCTAAAATGGAGATCTTCTTTCTTTAAACCAAGGACCAGTAACAAGAATATTTTAGCTTGAGTGAACTAAATTCTGTCCAAGCATTTGGATTGAGTGTCGTGTCTCCTTTTCCACATTACTTCAAAAGTGCTGAATTTAGTTGTGAACAACGTTTGAATCACCAGACTTTCACAGGCAGGAATAGGTAAGAAAATGGCTAAGAAGTGCCAGAAAAAGCATTCAGGGATTTTAACTGAACTGTAAGACATACTAAGAGGAAGAGGTTTTTATGACAAATCTATGAGGAATTCCCATCCTCTAATGCCTGGTTTTATATTCTACATGGACTTGGAAGTGTTTCCTTCATGGCCTTCTCCCTCCAGCTTCTTTTTCCTATTATCCCAGTTTTTCCACCTCCTTTCTCCTTGGTTCACTGGCACATCACCTAGGATTTCAAAACTTTTGCAAGCTGCTGTTGCTAGACCTCAGTGCAGAATGATGCTTGGCAAAGCCAAGTGCTCCACTCAGCTGAAGTTGGGGGGCAAAAAGCCTGCAGTTTTCACTGCTGATTTCTCACCATTTGCTGCTTTGTCCTATTATGTGTAGTAAATTAAACCATCCTGAGCTCTGTGTTACTGTGGGAGAAATGTTTCTGATGAACTAGAGCTACTTGAGTTGTGTTGACACAGCACCACACTACAGGCATTCTTATATATACATACACACATAAATGTACACTTACATATACATATATGCAGACATATTTATATAGGGAAAAACCTACAGAATAAGTTAATTAAGTACAAAATATGGTGGTTTTCTATTCTGTACTTGTGCTTTATTTTCTAAACTTTTCTTTTCTTTCCAAAGAAGCTGCCTGATGTGCTACCAACTGCTAAGAATTGTTTAAAAATACCTCACTTTTAAATGTGATGGCTTTAATTAACTTTCATTTATCCCTCATTACCAATGTAAGTTTTCAGTGGGGGGAAATTGTTGGGGACAGTGGCAGGGGTTTGAGTGTTTTTCATATCTTGGCAAATACTTATTGTTAATGTTAAGCAAATGTTAGCACATCAGAAACAGGCATAAACACTGTACTGTGCTTTTAAAGCATTAAAATAAAGAAAGATGCTGGCTGCTTTGGCTGATGGAATTTTGAAGCATAAGTAGAGAAAAATATTTGTTATTGTAAATTTTCCAATCATTATTGGATGGTTAATTTCTCACAAATCATGGTATCATGCTATCATGGTAAAGGGTTGAAAAGAAAGGTTGTTAGGGTGAAAGTTGCACCCAGTAATGCCCATGGGCCTGATCCTTCAAACAACTTCAGATGAAGGGATTTTTGTGCCCAAACAGAACTCCAGGAACTTTTCTGAAGTGTGTGTAGTATTATGACAGGAGTATCAAAAAACATCTGCAGGATGAAGGCTTGCTTCCCTGTCACTGACAGCTGTTAAAAGCTTCATATTTCCTTTCAGACTGTACAAGTAATTAGCAATTTCATACCTACTACTTTCTTATCTTTAATCAGTAAAACACAACCTACTGCTACTAAACAAGCTTGTTCTCAGTTTATCTGTTTTCCAACAATTTAGAAAAACCTTCATCTGATATACCGGAATAAATTAGGAAGTGCTGAGATAAGCAATAGTGAGATCAGTACCAGCAGCTGGCTCTGACTACTCCCTTGATACTGACAAACTGTGTCCATACCTTCTTGTATTTGATCTTCCTAAAAAAGAGGTGAAAAGAAATGGTAGGTTTTTGTTTGGTTTAAGTGGGGAAGGTGTTGAGGTTTTTTTTGTCTTTTTAATTTCACCACAGGGCTGTTCTGTAATCAGTCCCTTTTGTGCTCAGATTTTAGTTCTGTGAAGTACATTTTAATGTGTTTAGTGCATAGAGCCATACTTTGGAAGGCAGACTCTTGTCTGACCAGTGTAAAAGCCCCAGTAAATAAAGGTGTATCTCACTGAGCTGTACTAAGATACATTTGGGTAAAAGGAATGCAGCTTTAGCAAACTGATTTGTGTTATTAGTACTACATTTAATTGTCTGTATGGCTCAGAGAAAAACAGTACATCCAAGAAAATCTTTTGCAGATGTTATTCTTCTTGCCAAAGGGCAGGACTGTGAACATGAGCCTAATTTATGTTTGACAGTTTGCACATGGAAGCATCTTCTTTTTCAGCTAGATTTGGATTAAATCCTTGGTTTAGAGAATGCATAGGAAAAGTAAGATAATTAAGAGTGTCTGCCTTAAAAATAGTACAAGAGAAACATTTTTTTTCTTTTAGAAACTGTAACAAATATTAAATAGTAAAAAACAAACAAACAAAAAAAAATTACCACAGCAATAGATTGTAGTTTCAAAGACATTGGTAATGACTCATACACATGAGGAGGAAGCCTTAGATTTAAACAGAAGCAAGATAATTAGCTGAAATCAGACACATAACTCCTTATGTAATTTTAAAATTGCGGTGTTAGCAAGAACCTTGCTCTAAGAGATTTCAAGCAGGTTCTGTCAGCTTAGTTTCCTGGTCAAATGCTGAAGGCTGCAAGTCTTCTGGGACTTCTGGAATGAGCTGCCTGGAATCTCCAGAGCTTTCAGTGCCTTAGAAATCTCAACTGTATTAATGCAGTGCTTATACTATGTCCTTGCTGCTTCTTCTTTGGTAATTGTGTTTCCTTAGTATTAACTTTCACAGTAGGAAGAGGAAGCAAAAAGAAGACAAAGACAAAAACAAAGAAAAAGAAAAAGATTTTAAAAACTAGGTATAAAATTGTTCAGAGAAATTTCCAGAGGATCATATAGTGAAAAGACTGACACACAGTTAAGTTGTTCAAGTGTTCTAAAACCACAGCAGATGACATTTTGGGTTCTCATTATAGAAAAGCATTGTTTAGACATTTTCATTTTCCCCTTTTTCCAACTGTTTAGCTCTACAATAACAGCAGTAGGAGAAAACAACAAGGAAATTGTTTTCTTGCTTTATTATGCAATAGGTCTGGTTTATTGACAAGGCTGTTGCACACACTGACTCAAACTGAATCTTTTGAAGCTTCTGTTCTTTGCTGTTCCAAAACAGGATCTCGGCATTTTTTCATCCTTTGTTCATGGTGGACTGGATTTTCCCCAATGTTTTCTGGTTTTGGTATTTACTCTGTGGGTACCTCCATTAGTGAGTATGGTGCTACTCATAATAAATTTTGACGTGTCAGTAAAGATGATAGGATCAAATTTCTAGCAGTAATTCCCATAGATGTAGATTTGACTTGCAAAAAATTGTTGGGACAGTCTGTCCAAATGTAAAAAAGAATGGGCAAGCCTTGACTTAATTTTTGGCAGTTTCAATTATGCTGTTTCTGAGCTTACATTTTTCAACCAAAACAGTCTAACTGTGTTTTCATTCCCTTTTTTTCTGTCCTTCTCCTCTTTCTGTCATACTTTTTCCTCTTTCTTTTGCTGCATAGACAAGAGAAATGGAAAGAAAACTAAATAATGCCAAAGGGTTGATGCCACATTACCACTCTATAAACTCTGGGAGAGCCATTATGAAACATTCTGCGTTGAAACTTACATGCAAAATATAAGGAAAATAATTATTTTCCTAATGTGGAAATATATATGAAATCAAACATATGGACCTGTCTCTGGGTTAATCTGCATGAAACTTAAACTAATTTAAATTCATCAAACACAAAGGCAGCTTTCATTTTTCTCATACCAAACAAACTCCACAACAATTGTATGGGCAGTAAGAGATTTTGTGCATTGTTCATTTTCCCATCATCCTGGTGAGGTGACTGAGGCCAAGTGCAGCACTGAATCAAAACAATCAGTCTAACTGTGTTCAGCTTGAGGCAGTAGTATTTGATTACAGGCATTTCAAAATGTACTTGTACAAGGGTGTGACTTGTTTCACAGCTGCACAGGATTCTCTGGGGCATCTTTTATGAGTCCTCTGAGATTTGCTTAACTTGACCCATGAGCAGATGGTGTTCACTGTTGCAGAGAAAATCCCTATTTCCTTTTGAGAAAAAGTGATTAAACAAAAGCAAAAGTAACATCATATTGGAATTCTTTAGATGCAGCTACAGGGAAAGCACTCATCTTTTCATTTTCTGTTTCAAAATAATTCCTTAGGTATATACAACCTTTCTCAATCAACTGTTTTGCTGGAATTATAGGGTGGTTCTTTTTCTGCTGATTTGAGTTCTTACACACTCTCTCTTAAGTAAATAGGGAAAATTGAACCAGAAATTTTCAAGATTTTCACACCAAAATTTGTATGGTTCTTACCATGGATCAAGATGGATAACATGAGAAACAGCTGGTAGAACATCATGGCTATGTTTTATGAAGACCTTGCACATCGTACAGAGAATAAGATTTTTTGTGAAGGCATACAGAAGTGAACTTGTAGCTCCAACCAGACAGATGTTCTGGGGCAGAGGCTGTGTTTGCCCCAGCACATCTCTGCTCCCCCATGAAGCACACACAGCTGCAAGAAGCAGCTTAGCTCCAAGTCTGTTCCTGCAGCACAACAATGTGGATAACAAAGCACAGCCTTGGAAAACCCCCCTAACAAACAGCTGGTGGAGCCAGGAGCCCTCAAACTGCAACAAGTGGGGTGCAGCCTCTGCACTCTGCAGGCTCACAAGTTTAGGTGTTTGAGGCTGGTTATGAGGAAGCAAACTGGTACTTCCTTCAGGGCAGCAGCACTGCAAGTTTCCGCCCCACACTGTGTCCTGAACACACTGTACTGAGAGACGTGTCTGTTTGCAAAGCAGGGAAAAAAAGGCACTATGAAAACCCTAACCATGCATAACTCTACACATTGAAAAACCTCTGACAACATCCGGAGATGGAGGTTTTGTGGCTAAATTGTTTGATGGTAGGAATTGAGACAAGCTTTTAAAAAAGCCGTGCTAATATCAGGAAGGGGTGCCTGTAGTTTTCTTATCGGCAAAAACATTTATTTGTATTCGTGTTCTTTGCTTATCAGTAACAGCACCAACATGAGCTTATGGTAGAAGTTCAGTGAACATTGTGTTGTTTAATTTTAAGAAATCTCTGAGAAATCTTTATAAATGCTGGTACATTTTGTTCAATGTCTAATTTATTTTACCTGACATTTTCCTAGCTTTCCTAAATGTCTTGTCTGGCTGGTAGAAAACCTACTTTTTTTAAGCAAATTTACTGTGTAAATGAAAAAAAAAAAAATTCAGGACTAGAAGGAAGAGGAACTGACATTTAAATAGCTTCAGATACATGTAATGCAGAGCGGTGTAATTTTTGCAACTGTTCAGTCTGTCACCTTAAATTTCAGAGTTGCTTTACACACAATAGGTCATTCATGGGAACTGGAACCCACTAATATTAGAAAATTTTTTTCTTCTTAAAATGTAGCTCCACCAGAGTACCAGGTTTTTTTTTGAAAAAAACTTCTCTAATCATACTGCATCTCCTAATTCCAATGCAGTCAGATTTTAGAATCCAATTCCTTGTGTTTTGGACCCAGTTCTCACAGCTGCCTAAAATTTTATGGAAAGAGATCAGGAAGTTATTTCTCAGAAGAGCATATACATATATCAACAGCATTTAAAAATCTTAAACAGTCTCATTAGAAATTTCCAGTGTGTAACAAATACACTTCTAAGATTTTTTCTAGTTAAACTGGAATTTGAACTATTTTATAATAATATACTGCAACTCTATTTAAGAAAATCAGACTTCAGGTTAAAATTTGATGCAGTCCATATAATTTGACAAACACAGGTTAAATAGGCTGTTTGTTTTCAAGTCTTTAAAAAAAAAAAAAAAGAAGTGTCATGGATTTTCCAAAAAATGTAGTCACAAAACCTGTGTCAACCATGTCCTGCCAAGGCAGTGTCAGTGAGATGTCAGCTGTGTCATGCCTCTTTGAAAACTCCCATACCTCTGTTTGATTCAGTTATAAACCAGTGCTGCTTCCACCTCCCTATCAGACCATTTTTTGGATTTACCTGATGCAAATATAAATTAGTTAGTTCTCTCCTGTTGTTATTAACTACTGTCTCGTTGCTGAGTATACAGAAACTAAATCTATTTCCCGAGAGGAACCTCTTGCTAAAAGAAATCCTTGCATATTGGAAAGTAATCAAAATATAAGCCCAGACCACATTTCAGTCAGCCTCCATTGCTTGAACAACTTCTCTAGCCTGCCAAGTGTAATTTAGAGTATTATGATGCAGCTGTAGTTTTTGCTGACCAGTGCAAAATCATTCTTCCCTTCTCAGTCCTGTAGAAGAATCAGCCTAGCTGGAGGTTCTAGCTCAGTGTACTTATACTGAAGCACTGAGTCATGAAAGAGGGCATATTGTGTCTTGAGTCACAATACCACTGTGCTTTCCTTAGGTGTTCAATTTAGTCAAGATGCCACTTTTTCTTCTAAAACTTGCCAAGGTTATTCATAATATAATACCTTAAGTTGTTACGAATAGTGAGATATGTGAAATGCAGAATGCATCTGACCATTAATGCTCAGTTTCAGTACAGCTGCCATGGCCTTTTAGTCATATTTTGGTCAAGGTCCATAGCCTTCCTTTTAACGCACATCATTATGTAGCTGCAGCACATTATATTGTTATGACTTTTTTTTTTTTCCTATAGTGGCTGGAGTTTTCTGGCTGGGAGTGAGCAAGGTCTTAGGAGGGGACATGGCCAGGACAGCTGATCCAAGGGATATTTCCTAATATATCGTGTCTGCTCAAATATAGAACCTAAGAGAAAGGAGGAGGGAGGGGACACATTTGTTGCTATGATGTTTCTCTTATGGAGCAACTGCTACACATACTCAAGTCCTGCTACCTGGGAAGTAACTGGACATCACCTGCTGACAGGAAGTAGACTGCAAGTCTTTTTTTTCCTTTTTCTTCCATAGCAACCTTGTCCTTTACTTTATTAAACTTTATTTATCTGACCCATGAGGTTTTTTTCATCTTATTTGCTGGCCCACCCCTCCTCCCTGTCTTGCTGAGGGAAGTGATAGAGCAGCTTAGAGAGCACCTGGCATCCAGGCAGAGGGAATCCACCAGAAAGCTCTAAGAGTTGGACTAGGGTTTGAGTAGTGTTGACAGGCTGTAGAGGATAGAAGGAATCAAATCTTACCTAGAGTAATCCGTAATGACCTCTTAAAACTCTGTCTGTCTCTGCCTTGGCCTTGTTTTAAAGTACCGAATTGGAGTGATACAAAACAGATTTAGGAATTTTGGATGGAAGGAGGATCCATGCTTGATCATAGATCCTTAGAGCTATTCTAGGTGGGTGTCCTCCACCAAGTCAGATTCTAGTTTTTCCTTTTCACTTCTCTGAGCAGACATATTGTGCCAACATTGGACCAACATTTGGTTGCAAAATGTTGTTTTCAGCTATACTTTTATGCAAATGCATCCACAGAAACAGAGACCTGACTGTCTAAGCACTGTCCTGGCAGCTGTAATCCCTTTTTTGTACTTTTTGACTTTACTCTAACATTCTCAAAAGCCTTGTAAAAATTATTTTGCATCACTAAGTTTTCTTTCTGTGATGCAAATTGGAAATTTTAACCTCTTTAGCCCGTGCTTTATATATAATAAGTATAAGTAACAGAACAATTACTCAATGCTACCATTTGCATGATGTTATTACTCAGAGTACATCTGAAAACAAGGGTTGCTTTCTGAAGGCTTAGGGGGAAAAAAGTAATGCTTTTGATGTCTCTGTGGCTACTGTATAATTGGAATACAATTTACCCTTTTCAAAAGAAACTAAAAGAGGAAAATCTTTGCTAATGGGTTGTTTTAGAACTCTTGTGTTTGTGTGTTATGCAAATTTTTAGAGAGAAGTTGTCTAACGAGTAGCAGGATGCAAGACATGTTAGCAGTGAAAACAAAGTTTTTGATAAATGCTATTTTGGTTACTGGTTAAAGTAAACACTGCATCATTAGGCTGGAGCTGTACATGTGGCTTTCATCCTTGGACACTGGAAGGATTGCTTTTCTATTATGCAGTTTGGATTATGCAATGCTTTAGTTGATAATGGCTATAAATAACAAAAAGAATGTTAAAAAAAGTCATTCTAGACATGTTCTCTGTATATGTACAGGTATGTAGTTTGTCCATCCTATGTATGTGCACAACTTGTAGTTCTTGGTAATGAAGGGAAGGAAAGGGAAGGGTAAAGGGAGGAAGGAAGGAGAGAAAGGAAAGGAGAAAAGGAGTAAAATTGAGAAAACACCTACAGTGGAAAAGAAGAAAGCTCAGCTGATCTTCGTTCTAGGCTTGACTCTCTATTGCCTAGGAAATGCTTAACAAGTCTTCACCAGAAAAGAAAGCTTAGAACTGAACCTCAGAGGTTTCACTGGAAAGAATGCTTCTAATAAAGAAACAAGAGCTGTCTAACGTCTTTCATTGTAAGGCATGTGCTTTACGTATTTTAAAGTATTTTTACTTGGTCCAGGTCCATAGCCTAAACTAACACCAAGTTTTAGTTCCTGGGCTTGAAAGCACCTTTCTAATTTTTGTTTGGTTGCTCTTCTAAAGTGTGCAATCCTGATCATTTTCAGTCTGCTAAATACAGCTAATCCCTCCTGTGACTACTCTGTTAGCTGTCAGCCAATACTGGCATAGTTTAAGCCCCTCAGCTTGTGTTTTTCAGCAAGAAAAATATATTACAACATGGACTATTCTAATTCTGCTTTTTGCCTACTTGTAGATTGCCAGTTCCTTGCCTACTTTTAGTTTTCCAGTAACTGTCCCTTCCCATTAGAGAAAAAACCCACAAACCAAGCAAACCAAAATATATCAGAAATATTTTTTTCCCATGTGTTCAGAGCAGAACAAATGCATAAGACCTCTGGTGGCCTTCATAGCTCTGGTGTGAACTTTCTTCATTCAGTTTGTGTTTTTGAAATGTGCCAAAACCAGACTGTGCTGAAACCTGACTGACTTTGACTGCTGCAGGCATAATTTTCTTCTTAGTAGCTGGTACACAGCAGTGTGTGTTTTGTATTCAGAATGAAAATAATCTTGTTAACACACTGATGGATTTGGCTGTTGCTACATAGTTCTCACCCTAAGTCCAGGATGTTTTAGTGTCTCATTCAATGCCAGTGAAGAGCAGCACAAAAAGCTGGGAGAGAGCATGGCCAGGACAGGTGACACAAACTGGCCAAAGGGATATTCCACACTATAGAACATCATATCTAGTGTATAAATTGGGAGAGTCACCTGGAAGGGGACAGATAGTTGTTCAGGAATGGGCTGGTCATTGGTCGGTGGGTGATGTGCAGTTGTGTACTCTGTTGCTTGTTTCTTCCAGGTTCTGTCACTGTCTCTCATTCTTCTTATTGTTTTTATTGCTATTATTATCTTTATTATCATCATCAGTGTCATCATCATCATATTCAGCATTACTATAAGGTTTTATTTCCATTATTAAATAGTTCTTAACTCAACCCACAAGGTTTACCTTTCCTTTCCAATTCTCTCCACTGAGAGGGCAGGTGGAGGGAGTGAGCAACTGGTACTTATCTGCTATCTAGGATTAAACCACAACACAGGCACAGCATGCCACTGTGAGGTATTTGTAGTGCTGGTTAGAGCAGAATGTTTACCTCATATGTGTTGCAGAATAGACAATTCTTTTGACATCCAAGTATGACCTCTCTTTCTTTGGAACTGTGTAAAATTACAACTCCTGTTCTTCTTAATGTGGTCCATGGTAATTTCCAGATTCTATTCTGCAGAAGTAAAACTAGCTAGTGAGTGCAGTAGGTATGCAGTATGTTTGACATTGCTTTTCTTGTATTGCATCCCACTGTGTAACTTAAATAGCGTCAGAGGTCTCAAGTGCATTTATAAACCAAACCTGCAAACTCATGAAATAATGACATCAAATTTGCCTGATGTAATCTATTGTCAAAAAAAAATCTTGGTCTTTGTTGTTTAATTCTTCATGAGCTGAATGTTTTACTATAGCTCCTATTTTTTTGGTTTCTGACTCTGGTGCAGTATAAGTACATATCTAGTCATCTGAAATTCCGTAATATGTTCCAAGACATATTGAAAAAGACTGTCAACAGACTATGTTCCAGGATTTTCAGAATTCTTAGATAGAATGTTTTAAGGAATTATTACTTTAAAGTGCCCTTCAAATATTTTTCAACATCTACCTTGGTTACAAATGTACTGGAATATATTATTTTTATTATCTCATATAATATAAGCCTGTATTAAAGGAGTTTCCATTCAAATTTGCCACAGCACAAAGCTGGAAAAAAGTGCATTAAAAATCAGTTAAAATTCATAATGTTATTGACATCTGAGATCTCTTCTGAAGAAATAGTACAGTATTTAGTGAGAACATGTGGAAAGAATTGTATCTTGCCAAGAATAATTAGCTTTGCAAGATGAGGAATAACTGGCTCTTCACCAGTTCTCTATGGAAAGATCTCATGTGTATTGTGGATAATAAACTGAGAATGAGTCAACAATTTTGTGCTATGGCAATAAAGTCAGACTTGGTTTGGACCTATATATTAAGCAATTTAGTCTAAAGAACACATAAAGTCCTTCTGCTCTAGCCATGTACTGAGATTAAATGCTATCTTAGATGCTGCAATCCATAACTTAATGAATACATTAGTTAAGTGGTCTGATCAAGGATACTGTCAAAAGTCTTAATGATAAAATATTTCCAGAAAGACTGAAAGATCTAGGACTGTTCATTTAAAAGAATACCGTACAGGAAAACAGTATCAATTTACAAGTATGTAAAGAAATGTTGTAGCAAACAAGGAAAAGATCAGTTTCCTACAGCCATGTTGGCTCTGATAGACATAACCTGTGTATACTGCACAAATGAAGAGCTGAGTTTAACACTGGGTAATAGTCTCAGTAAGTTTTGTAAAGCACTGGAACACATTTATTGGAGAGGATATTTATTCTTTATCACTAGACAGAGATTAGGCACTAGTGATGTAGAGTATAATATGAAGTTTTTTTATAGAGAGCTAAGTTATCTAGTTCTCAGCCACAGCAGAGTTTCCTTTAGTAAAAGGTTCACAAGGACAGCAAGTCATTTCTGATGGCACTTCAAAAATATTTTCAAATTCTCACTTGTTTTAAACTATTCCGTGGCTGTATCACTGGGCAATGCTTGCTGCAATGAATGGTAACAAGGTGGCATTGTTACACATGCAGTTCCTATCTGTGTAGTAAAGCTTATAAAAACCTCCAAATAAATGCTAGATCTCCTTCCAAGGTAGCCATAAAGCGTATCAAATTGGGACACACTCTTTAATTCAGTGTGCAAAAGTGTGCAGTCTGTTTCCAGGGTATTGTGCGAACTATCATTAATGTGTATAGGATACTGTGTGAAGTTGACTGAAGACATCAAGTCTAAACCCATGTGCCTTTGTCACTGTGAATTTTTTTATAATCTTGTAGAAATCTCTAGAATCTTGCCTACTGTAGAAGCAGAAATTTCTCAAATATGAATGAGGCTTGAATTTCCTCAAGAATTAATGACTACCATCTCAAATGTTTACTCATGATAAGCTAAGCATACTCTTTCCATACGATTTCTCCACATCAATTCATAGAAGCATAAGCTTTTCTCTTAAAAAAAAAAAAAAAGAAAGAAACAAACAAGTCCAAGATCCACAAAAAAAAAGACACATACAACAAAAATGTCCATGTGTTTCTTTCCCTATCAGAAAGTGAAAAAATAAAAGATAGAATTAGAATAGTTATAAGGAAGAAATTATTTTGTGTGAGGATGGTAAGGGACTGGAACAGATTGCCTAGAGAAGCTGTGGATGCTCCATCCCTGGAAATGTTCAAGGTCAGG
>VYXC01010638.1:39936-77876 GCA_013397175.1 Platysteira castanea | reverse complement strand
GACACATACAACAAAAATGTCCATGTGTTTCTTTCCCTATCAGAAAGTGAAAAAATAAAAGATAGAATTAGAATAGTTATAAGGAAGAAATTATTTTGTGTGAGGATGGTAAGGGACTGGAACAGATTGCCTAGAGAAGCTGTGGATGCTCCATCCCTGGAAATGTTCAAGGTCAGGTCGGATGGGACTTGGAGCAAACAGATCTAGTGGAAGCGCATGGCAGTGCAGTTGGAAAGAGATGAACTTTAAGATCCCTTCCAACGCAAACCATTCTAGGATTCTGTGAGTCTATTGTAATATTGTTGTTTAGTGTATGTATGGAAAAGGATAACTGTTGCAACATAAAAGAAAGGAGAGTGGAACTCCATAATCTGATCAGATTGATTCATCAGGTTGAGGAGGCTTTGGCACTGCAAAACCAATATGTTTATCTCCTTGGAGGGTTTGTCCACTGCTGAGTTGGTCTCAAACAGTTGTTAAACCCATTGTTTTCCGGAGTGCCATTTTAAAGTAAACGAATATTATTCTTATTTTGATGTAAAATACCTTGCTGTAGAGCTCAGTATCTCAGAACACCACATATTGGATAGATAGGAACATTTGCAATTTTTTTTCAAATTTAATCTTTTATAGTTTGAAGATGCAGTTGAAAGAGTTTGTCCTTGGAATTCAAGACAATCCAATAATGGAACAAAACTGTTTTTACCACATCAAGCTATTTTAAATCTTTGTTGCTCAGAAGGAAACAAAGTACATCAGTCTTTCCAGTTTTTAACAACTGTTATTTCCTTAACAATGTTGCTTGTTCTTTATTTTTGTTTTCCTTTTTTAATATTAATTATGTAATTGTGCTAACAGTAGTTCTAGTATACATTTTGTCAGTTGTTTCTTGTGCTTCATTTAAAAGTATTAGAGAAAAGAAAAAAAAAAAAGAAGCCCTTCCATATGATATGTAGCTGAAATATCTCTCCAGATTTTAGGAAGTGTGATATTTTAAGAAATCACGGAAGACTTTACAAGAACAATTAAAGTGTCAGATAAACATGCTTCATCCCTTTGAGAAGAAAGCAAGTCTAGTATCTGCTTTTATAGATTCAATGGGAAAAAAAGGAAAATGAAGATAAAGCACGGATTCTGGCTGGACAATAAGTGAAGCAGTTTTTATCAATGTATAGATTTAAATGTATATGATTTTCTGAACTTACAAATTTTCTAAGGGGAAAGATTTCTCTTAATTTCCTCTAACCTTCCCATGTTTGTTGTATTTGAAAGTATCAATTTAAATTAAATGAATATCTGCAGCAGTCATCGATGAGAAAACTGTTTTATATATTAAAGCTATTTTTCATCATTCTAGGCCTGGAAAAAAAGATGTGCAAATTAAATGTCTCATTGATTGGTATTGAAGGAAAAATTGCTGATTAGTTTCAAAATTATTTTTTTTCCAGTTGTAAAATGATTAACAAATCGTTACATTCTAGTATGGAATTATACTTTGGAGAAGAAGCATACTAAAGACAATTATTTCCAATTTTATTTTTAGCCTCTTTCATAGAACAGACCTTTCAGAGATACAGACATACACAGGGCTTTTGAAAATGTGCTTTATGTTCTGTTCTATTATGTTAGAAACATTTGAGATGGAAGTAAAATACTGTTTTGTGGGAAAAGTGACACCATGAGTGAAATATGAGACTGGGAGGATACAGGGGAAGTCTTGAAGATGATGAATTTCAATAAGTTTAGATAGGAGTAGTGCAAGAGAAACAACCAGTGGGGAAATCTTACTGTCAAGGTATATATAATCTGATTATAAGAGATACTTCTGCCCAAATTAACGTGTAAATTAGACTGTACGCTGAAGTCAATAGTGCAGATTTGATTTAACAGTAAATGTGAGGTAGAGAGATAGAAAGAAATAGGAAGGTGGGGGGATGGGGATGCGGAGGAGAGAAAGAGAGTGAGCGATTAGGCAGAAGGTAAAAAGGTATCACCACCACGTGGATTCCTGCAGCATCCTGCTGGTCCTTCTACACGGTGGTCTTCAGTGGTGGGGGTCTCCCTGTTGCTCACTGGGAGGTACCACTTTTATGCAGTCCTAATCCATGGGGCGTAGATGCCATTTCCACAACTTTCATGTGCATCCTTTCTCACAGTTTTCACTGTGCATATTTTTTGTCCAGATACGTCTTAAATTCCCACAGTCTGCACAGTGGAATTTTGTCTGGTGTACTAATTCCAGATCTTTGCCTTCATTAGGCCTGGAGTTAATGTCTTCCTGTTTTGCCATCTGTGCTTATTTCAATTCCATTGTGGTGGCTTATATTATGGGGACAGTGTCTTGAGATAGGTGGCTGCATTGTTTCAGCCCTCACACCAACCCATAGCTCAAATACTGACTTCCAGAGATTTTTCCTCAGTTCATGGGTTATCCATGGGGCTGATGCGTACATAGAAAAGACAAAAGAGGAAAGACAGAAACAACATAAGCAACAATGCCAGTAATCATACAGTGTACAACAGCTATTCCAATAATTAAATATACAAATCCAATTGCAATCATCAACCCAATTCTCAGTAGCCACAGCTCCCAATTTGTGAGTCCCAAAGATTAGAGTATGGACTTTAGCCAGGTATTTGGGCTAACTTCCTGAAGCCAGTCTTAGGGTTGGAGTTATTAGAAAAGTTCTGATGTCTGATTAGCCATTTCTTTTACTTTGACTCAGGCTTTTTCAATTGATAACATTGTATTGTGAATGGTAATAGTGCATTCATTTTCAGTAAGATTTAACATTCCATACATCCCCTGTTCCTTTAATAGTAACATATCTAATGCCAACTGGCTTTGTAAAGTCATTTTTGACACTTGTTGGAAATGCAAGACCTCTAACTCATATGTGGTCCGTTACTGAAGGCACGTACCTGCCATGTAATATTTCCTTAGACCCACTGGTGCTATATGAAACTTACCTTAAAACTAAAACTTATCTTTTTTCACCACCATGTCTGGGGCACATATATTACTGATCCATTCTCAGCTTTGTTCAGGAGAACTAAGTTCCTGTCATATCCTTCCTGCTGATGAATAGTGAAAGACACAATTTCGGCAAATGGATGGGAACCCTACCCTGCACCTTAGCCCAGCATGTGGAGTTAGGCTCAGTCACTTTTCATCAGAACATCCCCAAACATCAGGACACCCCAAACTTGCTTGTCTTGCAAGCTCAGGTATCTATGAAGTACATTTGGGGCTTGAATTTACCCATAGAATTACACAGCAAGTGTTGATTTTTAAATTCCCTATAGGGGTATCCCAAACAAAGATACATATCATGTATTAAGACGTGTTTTCTCAGTCAGCCAAGACTCAAGGGGATGTCCAGATCTCATAGTCCAATTGATTACCTTTGCACACTGGAACAAGTGTTCTGGAATGGGTTTGTTCAGGATGCATGTTCATGTACTTTAAAGGCTTTAAAATAGGGTTCTTTCTTAACCACATCAACATGTAGTTGGAGGGATTTTGTAGATAATCACGGAATTACAAAATATTCTGACCTGAAAGGGACACACACTCTTGTCCCACTGGGAGGACAATACAAAGATTTCTTATTTAAATGGATTCTCATATAAAAAGGTTTTCAGACAAACACATCTTTACATCGAACCTATACTCGATGTTCCCCAGAGGATAGAGTAAAGCTCCATTGTGATTTATTTTTTACATAGAATAAAAGCTGTGGCTACTCTTGATGGGGTGATAAGTGAAATTAAATCCCTTTCAAATGTAGTTATTGCTGTTTTCCCTTTTTTTTTCTTTTTTTTTTTCTTTTTTTTCTCCTTTTATTTTTGGTGGGCAAATTGCTGTCATTACATTCCTTTGCAATTACTCTTACAGTGAGTTGCACCCATGAGTTGGAAACGTGTGTGATGCACAGTGCACTATAGTTACTGTATTGATTAGAATAGATAAAAGAAGTGAGGTGAGGTTAAAATATTCTCTTAGGACACATGCTAGGAAATCTAACAGTAATTCTGACATATTCATGTGAGAATACATTTCCAAAAAAGATAACAAGTCTTGAGAGCTGGTAAAAGGCTTTTCTGTATTTTATCCATGACCCATTTGCAGTTCATGGCTGACTCTCATTCTGGTTTAGGAAGGGAAACTCAATCATTTCCCATAATATTTTCCTGTGTTTTGTTAAGATCATTCAAGTTACTTATTAATATTTCTGATATTTCTGAAAAATTTTGCCAAGTCACAATTAAAAAAAGCCTTCTGGGGAAGAACTAGGAAGATCATGTTTGCATGATTCCAATATGCATAAATTTTTGTACCAAATCCCATGCTGAATTTGGTTGAATTTTCTAATACTCAATAGATTGAAATAAAAGAATACACCCATAAGATAAAAGTACAAGCTTTTCACACACCATTTTTTTTTCAATAAAAAGATGAAATGAACTCATCAAAAATCAAACTAACAATACATGAAATGGTTTGTCTTATATAATCCTACCAATATTTGGTCTCCCAACAAATTCCCCTCAATGAAAATGCAAGCAAATAAAAAAAATTGATTAACTGAAAATACAAGCAATTATAGGGGCTAGTTAAAAGTTCCATCAGATTGTTATCAGCTTTCTATAAAAAGGTGCTTATCTCAAGTTCCTGTTGTGATGGTGTATCTTATGAGGACAGTGTTTCGAGACATGCAATTGTGTTCTTGAAGTCCTCACACAAAGTTAACAGAAAAATTTATAGCAATCAAAAGAAAATTAGACATCACAAAAAAGTGGTCAGAACGAAGTAGTCAACACAGGACCAAAGATGGACCCTCCAGTCAGATAACAATAGTCAAGAAGGGCAAGACTTGTGACAACTTGGGACAAAAGCTAAATAGCCATCTTTTCAATGCCAGAAGAGACCTAAAGCTGGGAGCAAAAATTCTCAAAACAGTAAGGGAAAAAACATACATTTTGATAAAAGGAAGTGTTACTAGGGAGTCAGAGAATTCTTGTAATAAAATTAGAATCTCTGAAGAAGCTAACAGTGTTTAATTTTTTTTTTTCCTCTCTTGTGGAAGGTAGTATTTTAATGGGTAGCTTTTGTTGATTGGTTGGTTGGTTGGTTGGTTGGTTGGTTGGTTGGTTGGTTGGTTGGTTGGCTTTTTTTGCTATTACTCAAATTCAAAACAAAACAAAAATCTTACAGAAATCTAGGGCCTTAAAAAAAAGAAAAAAGGAACTTACTGGAAATAGTATACTGCAGGAAATAATGTTCATCTTCAGATAAATAAGATTTGAAATGATGTAGTGTTTTCAAGTTTCCACATCACTCTTTCTAGGCTTTTTTATGTAGAGTAGTTGTGTCCTGAAGCATCAACTTAGCTGATATTTTGTGATTTTTTTTTTGTATTCCTATCCAGTACTAGCAATATACAACACACAGTAGTTCCATGTGACAAACATGTTATGGTAATGGAATAATAGCTGTGCCCCTAGTGTTAAGTATAATAAATAATTGCAGTTGGTCCCTATAATGATATCCTGTATCATGTCCATCTTAAAATATCTGTCAACATGTATCATCACATTACTGTATCTGAATAAATCTTACAGGATAATATGGTTGCCATTAACTTGCTGACCATTGCTTCAAGAAAAAAATCCAAAGCAAGCTTTGAAAATTAAAATGGCTTTGTGTATTTCTTTACATAACTTTCCAGTGTGTGTTTTAGAGCAAGTACCTAGGGGTATTAGTACAAGTGATCCATCTCTGTGGGTTTTCATTTTTATACAGCTTGTTTTAACTGAATATAAAGGAATGTTCACAATAAAGTTTCAAGACACTCAGGTAGTTTTTGAGAGTATATATTGTCTTTGAAATACAAAAGTGTATTGAGTTGAAAAAAATACAGATTTCAGAACGTAAATATCATTTTACAGAAGACTGGTCTTGTGCTAAGATTTTTGCCTTCAGTATTAATGATTAAAAGCAGCATAGGTTATGGTAATACAATTTCATTTCTTCGTGCTAATTGTGCCAACTCAAGAATGCATTTGAGGAACAAAAGTAACCTTCATACCTAAGAAATACTAAAAATCAGAAAAGATGAAATGGATGGGATATTGTGTCCAATATCAACCGTGTTGACAGCAGGTCAAGGGTCATCCTTGCCCTCCTCCCAGCACTCATGCAGTCACACCGGGAGTGCTGTGTTCAGTTCTGGCCTTCTCAGTACAAAAGAGACATGGACAGACAAACTCCAGTGAAGGCCACGAAAATGAGTAAAGGACTGAAGTATCTCTTCTGTGAGGAAGGAAACAAACACTTTTAATTGCAATGCAGAGTTCCTACTTTCCCTGGTGCTTACTTGCTCAGTTATGTTATCAGATGGTATCTAAGCTTGGCATCTAACTGAGCCTCTACCTTCTGCAGAGAGCTGTGGGAGGTTTCTAGATAGTGCTGGAAATTATTTTTGGGATTCACTGAGTATGCATGACTGATGTTCTGAAAGAGTCAACAAGGGACGCAACCTTGACTTTCTGGCAGTATAAATAAGTGCACCTAAGCAAACCCAGAAGGTGTACCAAGTCTATCAGTGAAATGTGTACCTAGGCCTGCCTCAGACTTATGTTATATCAGCATCAACTCTGAGCTTACTTAGACAAGCTGACCTGAGAAACAGAAGGGCTGGGTAAGTTACACCCCCTTAATAGGGATAGCAGTGACCACAAAATCTCCAGACATACTGACTCCTGCGCCGTCCCTTGGGCTGCTCTGTTGTGCGTCATCTCTAGAGTAGGTCAGTGGCTGTAAAGCACATACTGGTCTCCAGGGAGAGCACAGAAAACCCTGATCTCTTATACCCTCGAGAGCTCTCCATTTTCCTCAAGTCATCATCATATATGCATAATTTGTCTCTTTAAGGGATAATTCATATTCCTGACACATCTTTAAAAATAATTGTAACTTAAATAGATGAAAAGGGCAAGGAGAGACTGAAAAATTGGAGAAAATAAAAGAAGGAAGGAGTGAGCATTTAGCTTCTGTGAACAGATGACATGTACTTTCCAACAACTTGAGAAGAAAGAGTTATGTTGCCTTTAGGACTCGTTCATTTATTTTAAAAATATATTTTTCAAAATTTAATTTGTGGTTTCAGGAGCTAAGTATAGACAATTGCGTAACATCCTTTTAGAAACTGATGACTAAGAATGATCACTTTAAATGAATATAGCAGCATGTAGTTTGTTAAAATGTAATTTGTTTCATTGCAAGTTTAAATTTTTCCAACGTTGGTTAGGCTAAATATAATATGCATACTGTAAAAGCAGAAGCTATGTTCCTTAAGATGTGATGATAAGAACCAAGAGAACACAAAGGGACCTATCAAGGTTACTCTTGGAACAGAGTAAAAGAATTTTTGGTTTGTAAAGCACATCCTTTTTCAAAAATATTTGTTTCTGAAATTCTATTTATGGCCTTTCAAGGTGTCTCTTATGTTTATCAACAGCATTTTTTTTTGCATTTTTTTTCCATCAGGTGTTTCATTCCAAATGCCTATGCTGCTCTCTTCACCGCTGCTCTGGTGCCATTGATGTGCTTGGTGGTGGTTTTTGTGGTGTTCATCCATGCCTACCAGGTGACTCCTCAATGGAAGGCGTATGACGATATCTTCAGAGGAAGAACAAATGCAGCAGGTATGATTTGTTGGCTACCCCTATGCAAACAAGTTGTACTTTCGATCGGTACAAACTGTTCTTGCCAGTTACAGAACCCCACCTGAAACCATAGTTCGGTAGATACCTACGCACTTAGTTTAAGATTAAGTGTCCCTTTGAAGTCTGTGAAAGTGCTTTGATGATCAAAGTTATGCAGATGCTTAACGGTCTGAGGGGAATAAAAATGTGTAAAACCTAGAACAAGAAATTAGTATCACTGGCTTTGCGACTAAGTTTAGTCTAGCTAAATAAAACAAAGCACTGCCCTGCTAGAAGCACTGTGTCCCTATGCCAGGTTTTGGCTGGGGGTACTGGACATCCTGTTCCAGGGAGGGCTGGGGCTGCTTAGGTACAATGATTGCCTACTTGCAGAGCATGATAACTTATGGATGCAGGCTGTAGCCCCTGCTCAACCCCAGGTGATGGATACAGCTTTGGTCCCTGCGTTTTGCAGTATATTTGGTGGCAGCAAAGCCAGGCACAGGGTGCGTTTTGCACTGGACTATTTGGAGTTAATGCTTCTGTTTTGAGATTTCCTATGCTATTTGCAACTGAAACGTGCTTGAAAGGAAAGATCTGTCTTGTGCAAAACAGGAAGTTTCAGTCGACCTCCTCCATCAGAACAATTTCAAGTACAACAATGTTCCCAAAATAAAGTTGAGGCAGTTTAGACCAATACTGTAATAATAATAGGACACTCTGTGGGAAGCTTGGAATATTGCTCTTGACTTCATGGTATTTTTAAAAAAGAATATGAGTTTTATAATCTAGTGCAAATTTTTTTTTGTATTTGGGTTATAGAGATATATTCCTTTCTTGAGAAAATTATAATAAATATCAAATATTTATAATCTGGACATTTCTGCAAATATTTCTGTTCTTTTTAAAGACACAATGTTAGCTTGACTAAGATCTGCATGCGTTTGGATAAGGTCTGATGATATTTAAGACCTTAGTTGCATTCTTTCATTTCTCTCTGATATAAATGCACAGAGGTGGCTCCTCTTGTCAGTCTTTCAGTTTATTTATAATTAATTTTGTTTGGCTATCTCTAAGGATATTCCTTATTAATATATTGAGGGTTAAGGCTTGTCTCAGAGCAGTTAAACTAAAGGAAAAAAGCAAACTGAATATTGAAACAATATTGTAAATAAAGTTGTCATGCAAAATGGCAGAAAGTACTAATAAAAATTATAACTGCAGGACATAAACACATGAAATAGTAGGGCTGAAACAAGTCTTTGACTTAGGTTAGGATTCAGGGTGTTTCCTTTCTTCAAAAGAATATAGAAAATAGGGTGGAGAGAGTCTTAGAAGAAAAGAAAAAACTTTGGAAAGAGAAAAGTTCAGTAAGATATATATATTTTTTTAAGTCAATTGTAACTTTTACTACTTGTGCACCTGCAAGGCAAACTGCTGTTTTGCTATTAAAGAATTTTTGCAACCACAAATTAAATACTCCATACAGTGACAGTGGGAGTAGGTTGGAGAGAGGCTGTTTTAGAGAGGAAAATGAGCTGTCCCCTGCAATTTATGGTGCCCAAGATTGTATAAACAGTCTCCATGTAGCTGTGTTTATGGTGTAAGCTTCTAGAAAGAAAATATGGTGATTTCTGTACTTTGTAACGTTGCCTAAAACTACATGACACAATACTAACCGTTAATTAAAGGCCTCTGACTTTTTTGACTGAATATTCCTCTTCTGAAATGAAAGGTGGTGGTAGTATATTGACAGTCTTTTTAGTGTCTTGTGGGTATATTGTGCTTTATAAGACATATTCAAAGGCAGTTTGCAGTGGTAAGGCCTAGTATCCACTTATAAATCTTGAATCTTGATGTTCACTCAGCTGATTCTATCTTCTTACAAAATCACTGGGAGCTGCTCCAGCTCCTGTTCTTGTAGCCACGTGAATGGCTGCCGTGGGAAACAACATTTTTCCCACCAGCAAAGTTGTCTGCAATTAGCTTTATGATGGTATCTTATTTTGAAACATAGAGGGGGTCTTGGATTATGCCTGGACCAAGTTCTGGCTTACTAGACACTATGTGTTAGGAAGGTATTTTGGCAATGTTGCCTCCCTAAATTGCACAGACATCCATTATTTTTCTGTTTTCTTATGGCAGTGAATATTCCAGTATTACTCTCTGTTTCATCCAAAACCAGAGGAACAGTGGAGCTACCAAGCAACAGTTTGTCTGTGTCAGAGGCCTTAGAGAATTCAAGACAGGTGACATCAGTTGCTCTTCCCTTTTCTACCAATACAGTCACTCCATTGTAGAAGGCCATCACATTTTTCTTCCACAGCTATTAGAGTTAATTCTGTTAATTCCCTAAAACATCTTCCTAAATTTAGGTAGCAGCACAGTGTTTTGCTATTTATTTCTGTCCTAGGAGCAGAGAGTTTGTTGCTGCTCACACTAAGGGAGACTCCTGTGTATTTTTAATTTCTCAAGAGCAGAATAACAATGCTGAGTTTCACCATACATGCCTAAAAGAAAACATTTTGTAGCTGCAAATAGGGTTGGTTTGTAGACAGATAAATATTTTCTTGGAAAACTATGGGATATAATTGGAAGGTTTTTTAACTTATATTTATACACATTTTTAATTGTACCTCCTTTTCTGTCATGCATATATTCTTCCTAATCCTTTGGATTTGTCCTGGGTACCTTTAAGTAGATTCTCATCTCGCATACCCTATTCTAGTAGTTTCAAGAAAACACCATGGCGCCAAGACAGATAGCCCAGCAAAAATCTGCTTCTAGTAATTGCTGTCAGTTCCTTTGGCAGTGGTCTGTGATCTTCCTAGAAAGTGTTTATGCTCTTTACTTGTGACTAGGCTATCACTGTAAAAGAATATTCTACAACTTTGTTTTAATCATAAACACAAGTAAATAGGGTTTATAAATACGTTGAATCTTAATTTGAGCAATATACACACTTCTGATTACCCTGTCTGGAACACATATGTGAGGTTGTCCTCTCATGCTCTTTTTTACTGTTCCAGAATTGTTCTGGAAATTGGTTTATGTGGTGATTGCTGTAATTTACTTAGCTCAGGGAATTTTCCTCAACTGTAGAGGGCTCAAGAAAGGGCAGTGGAAGAGTCAAGGTTTCGTTATCTCTCAGAGCAGTCAGCTCTTCCTTCTCAAAAGTGAATGTTGGAAAGAAAAGTGTGAAAGATTGAAAAAACTGTGAAAGCTGATTTTCAAGGAATGCTAACTGTAATGTACTCATTCAGAGACAGGCATTGAGTTTTCTCAAAAAGAGTCTTCACTTTGTACTGGTTTTGTTTGCCAGTCTTTCAGCAAACATGTTATGTTGGCTGACTGTTCTGCTATATACAGAAACCACCTTCTCAAAAGTTAGCCTTGGCAGGAGCCAAGCCAGAAGCATTCATTAGATAAACAGCCTTTGTGTTAACTAATATTTAAGTTTGCACCCCAGGACACGCTTGGCCCTCCTGGCTGCCAGGCCTCTCCTGAGTCATATTGAACTTGCCACTGACCAGGACCCCCAGGTCCCTTTCCACAGCACTGCTCTCCAGGATCTCATTCCCTTGTCTGTCCATACATCCAGGGTTGCCCCATCCCTTGTGCAGAGTCTGCACTTTCCCTTGTTGAACTTCTATAATTGGTGATTGCCCAGTGGTTTGATTTGTTGGGGTCTCTCTGCAGGGCCTCCCTGCCTTCAAGGGAGTCGAAAGCTCCTCCCAGTTTTTTATCATCTCTGAACTTGCTCAGTATCCCTTCCAGTCCTGTGTCTAAGTCATTTATGAAGATGTTGAAGAGCGCGGGGCTGAGGATGGAGCCCTGTGAAACGCCACTAGTGGCGGGTCCTACTATGCAAACACAGAATATGAATAGTAACAAGACAGTAATCCAATAAATATGATTTTATTTTCTGTTTGCTAAAATTTCATAATTTCACAAAAAGATTTAAAAATGTAACAGAACAACTGGATTTTTTCTGGTGATAATTATAAATAGATGAGCTTCATTTACTGAATGAATATTGAACTGGCATAGTTTTCATGCCCTACTCATAAATATGCAGTAGAACTTACCTGAATCAGATATCATAATTGTAAAAGTGCCAAAATTAATGTAAAGATTAAAACTTCATGTTGCCAAAATAGAACTTCGTGAAGAGTGCCTTAGCTATTTAGTTGTAAAATTTTGACTATCTACTTGCATGTTCCTTCACTAAATTTCTTTAATAGAATGTTTTGGGTTGGAAGGGACCTTAAAGATCATCTAGTTCCAATCTCCAAATATATTTGTTGTGTTTAGGGTGCAAGTCCTAGTCACAACAGAACTTGCTGAATAGTCTGCCTATGCCTACTACTATCTGATGTTCTTAAGAAACAAATAAACCCACAAAATGCAAGTGCAGGACATTCCAAGCATGCTTCTGTGTTCAGGAAATGATGCTGAAGACAGGGCTTTTGATTTCAAGTGAGAATGTATGTCTAAACATGTAGTTACATGTCTTTCCTATCCTGTAAGATAGATGCTAAAGTCTTTATATCAAATCATAAGATAAATATCATGTATCCAAGAGAATCAAAGGAACAGTGAATTGCAGAAATGCTTTTACCTTGAAATGGCAATATGCATCTAGAAATCAAGAATCAGATGCTGACTACTTCTGAACTAAGAGTTATGGACAGTATACATGGTATTAATCACATGCACTGGATATAATATTTTAGTCCTCATAGTGCTCCAGGAGCTTTTCTTTTTTTGTAATTAGGAGTAAAACAAATATTTACTGTCAAAATTTTTTACAAATACTGTTAGGACAAAATGCACAAACATAATTAGAAGCTGAAAGAAAGAACTAAGATCTGAATGAGATAATAACCTAAATACATCATCTTCATCATGTAATTTAAATTGCTTACATTGTGCTTTACATGTCCAAATTAGCTGTTTTTCTTCAAAGAAATCTGAAGAAGCAAGGTCATGTACATGAGTTGTGAATGTACAGCTGCAAATTTAGCACTCATTTAATATTTTTCATAATGGATCTAAATAATTTTGTTATGTGGAGATAAGTAGGCTCAAATGTTTCTTTATTCTTTTGATTTGCTACGCTTCTGGGATTTGCCATGTTCCCTGCATAACAGTAGTAGCATAAGCTATGATGAAATGCCCTTTGTTTTCATTTTATTATAAGACAATGTGTCTTAAAGATGTATATGAAGGTTTGCCAAAACCCTGAGATGTAATGCAAAAGTTGGAGAGGCTAGTCTTCTATGATTTTCAAGCAGTGATGTATTTCTTATGCTTAATGGGACATGTGCTTTTCTTTCAGAAAGTATCTTTTAATTTCAAAATTTTACTTGCCACAAGGAGCAGCAGATCAAAACATATAAATTAACAAAAAATAATATTTTAAAATGTTTTTTACTTCCTACAATCAATGAACATTTTTTCCCAGTTGAATTTAATGGACATGGAGCTACTCTCTTTCTGGTTTTCAGTATCTGATTCTGTTGAATTCTGCACATTTCCAGTCAGGAATCAGTGGTTTTGTTATGATTCATTGATTGCATGTTCTTGGTAGTGTTACTTTATTCTTTGAACTTTATGAGAAAAAACGGTTTTGTTTGTTTGTTTTTTGTTTTAATTTTGGCCACAAAATCCTGTTACCCAACTTCTTTTTTTTTTTTTTTTACCGTAGCTGTCAAAAAAAATTGAAAACAGAGCCACCAGGATTTGGAACACTATTATTCAAGCTTATTAAAAAAATGTTTTTGAGGCATTTTTTTATTTACATTGCCAAGTTTAACTGATGACTTCTTAAGCAACAGCCTGTAAATATTTTACTAATTTAAGTCTCAACAAATTGTTTAAATTCTGTGAAGCAACACACTCTCCCCAGTCAGCTGAGAAAAAATATTTGTAAAGATCTTTCAGGTCTTGCAGTAGGTCTTCATGTTTAGCCAAGAACTGTTAAAAGCAATTAAAGTTGCATTATCAGTTGCAGTTTAAGAGCCTAAGGAGAAGGCACAGAGTAAATATTTACAGGTAAACTCAGAAGATAATTAAAGCTGTATTATTCAAGTACTTCATTTTTTGAATTTCTTATTTATTAAAAAAATGAAGAAAAAGGAAAAATGTAAGAAAAAGACATATTATGGACCAACACTGTGGTGAGCATACAGACATTTCAATACATTATGGAAGCATAGTNAAATGTAAGAAAAAGACATATTATGGACCAACACTGTGGTGAGCATACAGACATTTCAATACATTATGGAAGCATAGTTCATTCTTTATGTTTCACAGTTAAATCTATAGATATTTTCTGCAAAGACACATTCTGCATTACAGTTCAACTATTATTTAATAATTTTCAGTTTTCTGAATTTCTATTTGATTTAACATTTGTCATTGTTCATACTCATTCTGGAGAATATTTTCTCTAATATTAAGGAAGGAAGGGAGGAAGGAAGGAAGAAAGGAAAGAAGGAAGAAAGGAAAGAAGGAAGAAAGGAAAGAAGGAAGAAAGGAAAGCCTTCAGGTTTCATAGGGCTTATACTTCTGCTTTGATGCCTTTGTTTAAGTGAGTTGTTGGTTAATTCAGATAGTAGATTTTCTCTCTAAGTGCTTGTCCATTGCTTTTCCTAACCTTAAAGTAAAAAACACACAAAACAGGAAGACATTTTTCAAGAACTTTTCACTATGCACCACNCAGGTAAACTCAGAAGATAATTAAAGCTGTATTATTCAAGTACTTCATTTTTTGAATTTCTTATTTATTAAAAAAATGAAGAAAAAGGAAAAATGTAAGAAAAAGACATATTATGGACCAACACTGTGGTGAGCATACAGACATTTCAATACATTATGGAAGCATAGTTCATTCTTTATGTTTCACAGTTAAATCTATAGATATTTTCTGCAAAGACACATTCTGCATTACAGTTCAACTATTATTTAATAATTTTCAGTTTTCTGAATTTCTATTTGATTTAACATTTGTCATTGTTCATACTCATTCTGGAGAATATTTTCTCTAATATTAAGGAAGGAAGGAAGGAAGGAAGGAAGAAAGGAAAGAAGGAAGAAAGGAAAGAAGGAAGAAAGGAAAGAAGGAAGAAAGGAAAGCCTTCAGGTTTCATAGGGCTTATACTTCTGCTTTGATGCCTTTGTTTAAGTGAGTTGTTGGTTAATTCAGATAGTAGATTTTCTCTCTAAGTGCTTGTCCATTGCTTTTCCTAACCTTAAAGTAAAAAACACACAAAACAGGAAGACATTTTTCAAGAACTTTTCACTATGCACCACAAGCAGTCGTTGACTGAAATTGTCCAGGCTTTCATCACTTCTTCCCTGCCTGGTAAAATAGGTTGTAGAAGGCACCATCAAACTCTTCGTTCATAATCAATAGGTACTACACAGGGATGAGAGGTTAACCATGGCAACTGTCCCTTCATTAGGGAAATTACAACGCCATACATTAATTCACCTCAACCTTCAACTTGCTGTTAGATGAGCTATTGAAAGTGTGACAGTGCATCATGGTGCAAGGCTCCTCCTCATCTTGTTCCTCCTCACAGTTGCTTCCACTTCTTTCTTCTTCAGTGCTGCTCATCCTCCCAGCCTTGGACTACCAAGAGGCCACATGGTTCTTAGTGCTTTCAGATGCAGAACCTGGCAGGTATCCCCTTCCCATGATTTCCAAAAGAGTTGTATCATGCATATGAAGGGAGTCAATGGACAAGATGCATTTAGTACTGGAAAATATTTTTTTTTTTCATTGCAGTGTCTGAAGCAGCACTATTCAACTGGTAGAATCTAGACCCCAGCTATGAATAAATTTTAGGCAGTTTCATCCTGTGTTCTAAAATTTAATGTCTGTCACCACTTTTCCAATCCTTTCAGGCACACGAATGTGACAAGTGTGGCAGTTCTCATTTCTGAAGAAGTCATGCATAGACTGACTGGAACTGTGGTCCTGTGGAGTTAAAACTCTTTGTGGACCTCAGTAAGCAGCCTTGTTAGGTTGCAGGAGGTGTGGGTGTAGATGTAGGAGCCTCATCATGAGATTATTTTTCTCAGTAGGTCATTACAAACCGTGGAATCATAGAATCGCTTGGGTTGGAAGGGTCTTTTAAAGGTCATCTAGTCCAACCTCCCTGCAATGAGTAGGGATGTCTTCAGATGCCTTATAATGAAACAGAAGATGAAACTTTAAACTTTCACCAGTCTTTCTTTTCTTTGTGAAGTTTATTTCAGAAATGTGGACTTGTGAGGGTTTAGTTTGTTACAAATTTAAAAACACTGTAGGTGAAATCATAACTGTTTGGGAATGTTCCATGTTTTGTTTCCTGCGTTTCTTGTTCTTGTTTCTACTATAAGGAAACCAAACAGCAAACACTAGGCTGACAGCTTTTTCAACTGGGCAATCTGCCATTTTATTTCCTGAATCTTATGATGTGACTGTAGAGTTCCTTGCACTGATAATTCCTCTGAACTATCAAAGTTCACTATAACTGGTTCAACATGATTTTGTGAAAGAAAAGTCCCCTGAAGATTACTAAATAGAAAAAAAGCCTTCTGTCTGGTTAAGGAAGTTCCTGAGAATTGCTGGGAGATGTATTATATCTGGCCAACATTTTTGGCCCTTCTTGAAGGCGAGGCCAGACAAACATTTTATATTCCCAGTACAGATCCTTTTAGGTTCTTGATGAAATAATTAAATTTTTCCATCATCCCTACGTTTTTCCTGGTTCATGCATTTTGTAATCTAGTCCAAACCTGTCATGAAAATATTGCAGCCTGTTTTCAAATTCTCACCATCACTGTTTTTGTGTGAATCACTTTCAAAATTTTGCGTTCACTCTAAGGACTCCCCTACTGTAGTAAACTACAATTTTACTACCCTTAATAACTTAGTACAATGTACTGCAGCCCTCAGAACAGAAAGCATTGCAGAAAAATTAATTTTATAAATAAGTTAATAAGGAAATTATCTTTTCTCAACAATGAAGAAGGAATGACAGTGCACACATCTAGTTGTTTGGTACACTGAATGTATGTAATTTCACCTAGTCAAATATCAAACTGGATTATGGTAAGTTTACAAACTCTAAAAACTGCAACTAGAGCTGCACAAACTGCATTTATCTGTACTGAATTTGTAACTCTGTCAGTGTTTCTTAGGTTTATAGTAAGGAAAAGGAGAGATATTTCTGGGAAAGACATGAACAATCAGGACAATGACACATGTATGCACACATACATTTATATGTATTTAAGGAGTGTGCGGACTAACTGTTGTTTAAATAAAATCCTAGTATTAAAAAATGATGTGGTAACAGTGAAAAAACCAGCATGGTTGGATTATGTAGTACCCAACAGAACTGCTTGTCAGTGTCTCAGTTACACCACAGTGACGTTGAGCTGCCCTCTCCACATCAGTCTTATCTACTAAGGTTTATCCAGGTGGTCTAGAGACAATTGCTTGAGCTTGGACTTAGAGTAAAAGGCATGTCAGTGAAGGTTTTTCTGCTCAGAATCACCCTTCAGGGTTTATTTGGGAAGGGGTTGTTGGTTTTATTTTTGTATGAAGAAAACTACGAATAATTAGACTATTTTGGTTCATATCAAGCCTATTTATTGGCATCCTTTTCATTTGTGCAATGCTAATTTTACACACTTAAAAGATTTCTGATATGTTTGCTCTAATTATTGAGCTTTTCTTTGATCAAAATTCAACAAATGGGTATAGAAAACTTAAACATCAAGGCTTTAAATGCTGCCAAAGTTTCAACTCTGTATTAGCTCTTTACAATACTGATAACAAGGCAAATGTTACCAGTGGAAAAAAAAAAAAAACAGAACCATAAACTGTACCAATATTCAACATGTGGCAAAAAGAAGGCATCTTTACACTTTTTCTTGTTAAAATGTTATGTTTTTATGACTTGGGGTATTGCCTACATTCTGGAGGCCCTTACTATTTGTACAGTATTAAACAAAATGGCTAAAGGGCTCCAAACTGCTGTTTCTGAAACAATACCTGTCAAAAACATATCTCCAGTCTTTGCTGATGCTGCATAACTAATGTGGAGAGGGGCAATGCCTGGCCAAGCACCTCTACCGTGATGTGTGTAGACCTGGCAAACATGGACTTTGAATTCTGCTGCAAACATGGTCAACACAGGGGCTGGCTCTTGTCCGTAGGAGAAACATGTAGGGGTGGAAACTAACTTTTGCTTTCCTTGTTGCAAACTTTGTCCCTGCAGACATCTTCCTGCAGGCATTCCCTAAATCTTTTGTTCTGTAAATGCAGTGGGGAACATAAAATGGAGATGTACATGTTTATGCTTAGAGGCAGATTCTGCACATTTTTTTGACGGTGAATGAAGTTGACTGGTTCAAAGTCTATCTTGGGAGTCTCCTGGGCTGAGAGGAAGTTTTATGGGGTCAGATATCTTAAATATAACTTGAAGGAGAAAATAACAAATCAAAGAATAAGTTATTCTTATCATTTCTTACCCTATAAGTGGCCAGTTATGTATTCATAATACCTTTCCTTTTTCTCCCTTTCCTCTCAATTCTTAGAAATCTATTTTCTCTCAAAATTTCCAGAGCTTGCCAGGAGTTCTTCCATTCTTCTCCAAAGTTCAGCATATTTTCTGACTCCATGTGGGTTCTTCCCACCACTTGGTTTTCTGAGCTGTGCTCCCTCTGCCCTCACACCTCACTGTCCCCTGACTGTGTCCTTCTGCTGGTTTTCTGATTCTGGGGTGGGGTCCTAAAAGTCCTGGGACCTCCACCCAACTAGGGCAGGAGAAGGGCTGCCCACCACTGGAGAACAAGCTCCAAGGTGGGCCAGAGACAGCAAAACTGTGTCCTATGTCAGTAATGCTTTAAAAAGTGTTTTTCCGAGGGCACACCAGCTGAAATGCTGTGTTTGTGGTTTGCAGAGATCCCCTTGGTCTTGTACCTCTTTGCTCTGATTTCCATCACCTGGCTGTGGGGAGGACTGCACATGGCTTACCGGCACCTCTGGATATTAGTCTTCTTCATCATCTTCAACAGCCTGCAGGTAAGAGCCAGCACCCGGTCCTTTGGTCGTCTCGCAGACCTGGGGGTGTCTTCTCCACTCACGTGTTTGTTGCTTTGGCATCACCAGCTGAACAATGTCCAGTAATTCACTGTGACAATGTGAAAGTGTTAATTGTGTATTCTGTTTATTTCTCAAACTGACATATGGAATGCATATTAAAGCAAGGGATGCATTGTTTTTAAACAATAGCACTATAATTGCATAGATTTAATTTCATAGCTAATACACTCAGAAAGAAAATTGCTTGCTTGTGTATGTAAAGTATTACTGAGATAATTATACCAGTAAAACTGAAGTATCTGCAGCCTTTTCAAAATTGCTGAGTGTTTAATTTTTCTGCAGATGTTAACAACAACAACAACAACAACAACAATAATAATAATAATAATTAAAAAAACCATACAAAGGTTTTAAATTATATAGCCCTAAGACTGAATTTTTTTCCATTGTAACAGGTGAAGCTTGAGGATCAGCTTTTCTCATATAACATATAAATTGGTAAAGCAAAAAACTTTTATTGAAAAAAGAAACAAATGAAGATTAAATGTTCATCATTATTAATAAAAAATGTAAATAGCCCTTTCCAAAATTTTACACATGTAAGTGTTTCCACTGGGTTCCAGTGCATTGCACTGCATTTAATGCCATACTGCAGACCGCAGAATTATTTATAGAATAAAGGTTGTTATATCACAGATGGGAAAACATCTCTGATATCTGAAAACAGTGAAATTAGCAGAAAATGTAAAATTATATATTAAAATCTGTGGAGGGCAAGTTCTTCTGGACTCAAATATGCCCTTCTTACTTCTTTGTAGCAGAAATCTCCGTCACACCTTTTATTTCCCAATAATAAAAATCTTTTTTTAACTAAAAATTAATTAGTTAAAAGGACATATTTTCACAAAATAGATTTATTTTAAATTCAGGAGGTGGGAGTTTCCTTACACAGTATTGGAATACTTTCAAAATTACATCTCAGAAATAAATTCTTTTTTTTTTAGTTGAGAAAAAAAATGCACCTTATTCTCCCTGTAATTTATTTGATTTCTCTGTATACATTTTCATTTAACTATTCCGTATATATTGACATATATTGGCTCTGCTTCACCAATATATGTGGTCTTTTTTGGCTTCTTGCCTTAGTGATAGTTCCTAATATCTGAGAAATAACTGTATACAACAACAGCCCTGTAGAAGGTAATGCAGCATCTCTATTCAAATTACATCAGTATTGGTCTTCCACATCAAGAAGAAGAAACCTGTTATTTTTGTAATTTCTAGCCCTAGAGAATCAATAAAACCTGAAATATAAAATAATATTTTTCTTTATTCAAAGGAGGTGAAAACATTTCAAATGCACAGTCCCTGCTTATTATTTTAAATTAAAACATGCATGTCAGGAGCTCCAGCTCAAACAGTAGTAAATAAAAACTTTCTTTTCAGCTATGAGGAGCTTATAACTTATACTCCATGCTTTAAAAGAAATTTTTATCCTTTACTGGATTTTTGTGACAAAAAACGTAATAGGACAGTGTCCACTACATTTTACAACTATTTACTAACTGCTTTTTAAAGTATAAAGCTACTATATATTTAAAAGGAAAAGAGCTGTCTGATATTGTGAGAGAATTTTAAAAAAATAGAGTAGCTCTTTCACAGTACTACAGTTTTAAAATTTGTTTTAGTAGATGATTGTGTTCAGTGCTTTGTAAATCTCCATAATAAAACAACTTTTAAAAATATTTCCTGAAATGCCCCCAGCCTTAATAATGTTAAATAACCTTAAATCCTTAAATAGCCATCCTATACAGAATGTTCTCCTCTTTTAAATTTAGGATTTATCTAGTCAAGAAACAGAAAAACTGATGTTTGATTCAGGTGACCAGACATGCAACATGAAATGAAAAAGAGGGTAGGAACAAGGTGAAAAGTCTGTAGATTTCTTTAATCTATGCTTTTCCTCAAATAACCAGGTACAACTAACTAACTTAGAGAAGATATCAGTATGCAAACTCTTTGTGTAGAACAAAATTATGTATTGAAAATATTGAAAGAAAATGAAGGTTTTCCTCTAGGCAGGTGTAGCTTCAGAAAGCTTTTTAGATCATGTTCCCACTGACAAGGGGCTGGTCTTGGAGAGTATGCACTTCCTGCTGAGAGTCTGGCCTACAGGCCACGTTCATCCAGCCCATGGACAGTCCTGTCCAGTGTCCTTTGAAGATTTAATCTCAGCCCATCTGTTTGTGACTGGGAAAGGAAATGGGACTTGCTAGTGGATAACACATTTTCATAACGATAACAATAGAAACTAGCTGTCTTTGTAGTGCATTCTGTTGGCATCTTATTGTCATGTCTTTGTCAGCTCTTAGAATTGAGGATTGTTAAAACAAGCTCATTTTTCCGCAGTAAAAGGTGGGTTTACCATTTACTGGTGAGCATTTCTGTTACACAGCAAGCCCTGTTTCAGCTGGAAAGCAATTCATTGTTCATTAAGAGCTTTTTCATGACAGAAAAGAGGACATGAAATAGTTTACGAGAAGCAGAGGTCTGGTTGCCTGCTGCTTAGGAGCTATGGACTGTGTAACGAAGCAGAACATGACCCATTAAAATGTGTTGTAGGTCCAAATGGATTCAACATAGGAGATTGAAAGGACACTGAATGTTATCCACTGTGTTTGTTTAGCCTTATGACATGCATTTCCCAGGAAATGCACTTGCTTGAAAAGTCATCCACTCTGTACAAATTGTTTCCAAGCACTTCCTGCAGGAAACAGTTCCCATCAGACACAAGTTTATAGTATGAGCTATTCTAGTGCATGACGGGGGGAAAGCAACCCTTTCCCTGGGTTGTCAGGGATAACTTCAGGAATAAACTTGCAATTAGCTGTATGGGAGGGCAGTAGCTGATTTACAAAATTAAAAGTACATTTAGAAAACCATGAAAGAAAAACAAGAAGAAGGGTCTTTGGGATATCTGGTATTTTGAATTCCTTAGCAGTATGCAACTAATTGTCCTGCCCTGACAGCATCTATGATGCACAAACATAACCCGTTGCTCTTACATGAAAAACCTCAGCTCCTCGTCTTTTCCCTTGTGAAACAGAAAAAACATTTACCTCTTTTCTTAACTTATGATTGTTGGTGGGGATTTATTCATAAGATATATGTTTTCTGGGTTCAGGGGTGAAAGAATAAGCTGCTATCTTAAATACTTCTCTCGAATGTTTGGGATTTCACAAGCTCTTTTGCATGTGCTATACCTGTTTAAATGATTGCCGTGTTTTTCAAGCAGTTAGGGGAGTGTTTCTGGTTTGTGTAGCTGATGTCAACAGCAGCATATTTGCATTTGATGGATCCAAAGTTCGAGGCAGTGGGTGGATCTCTTCCCATTGTTTGCAAATGGCTTAAAATGAGGCTTCAGACCCATTCCTAGGCTATTCTCTGCCACGAACTTTCTTAGTGTAATCTAGATATTTCTTTGGCTATATTTACAGCAAACTGCACTACACACTTCCAACCCCTATCTTTATAAGTTAGGGTGTATCTACGCTGTAAACTACAAAGTTTGAGATATGCCACAGATACCCCAGTCACAGTTGCCTTGTGATAAACCCCACCATTCTCCGCTCTCAGCAATAAATTAATAAATTTTTTCAATAGTAATTTGGAATTGAAACATTACTCTTATGAAATACTGTGATATTACCCATCAATGGTATAAAACCTCTATTTTTCAGGAATTTTATATAAGGAGAAAAAAATAAATGGCAGTTGGTAGGTATCTCATTATTAATGACAAAAATAATTCAAAAAATCCTCATGTGTTTGTTTTGGATGATGCAGGTAAGGATTAAAAGTCTGTCTGTTCTGCGTTTGAGCGTACCAGACAACTCATGCCCATTTAATTAGCTTCAGTGTTACATGCAAAATACTTCTTCCCAAGAAACACAGGAAAAATCTGGGAGTGAGAGTTGATTGGTGGTTTTCCAAACTGGGAAAATGGGCTTACTTGCCAGTGTCTCAGTTTAAAGACAATTTTCACAAGAAGTTCTAAAAGTTGTAAAAGATTTCAGTAAGAGAAGATTCAGAAGTCCAGATACAAATACCTGAAAAGCCTTTAACAAGAAATATGGGCATACAGAAAACAAGTGAACAGGTGCACATCCAAACCTGACATTGACTGGAGAAAATGAGGTTCACCAAACTTCATTCATTAAAATAATTAATTAAAACAGTTAAAATAGCTGGAACAAGCCAGAATGGAATGAAAGGCTAGCTTGAGTAGAAAAGGAGATAAGATATCAACAAAAACTAGTAGGTATGTGGGCAAAAAAACCCCCAAATACTATAATGAGGAATACCCTATTTAAGAAACAATAGAAAATATAGTAAGAGAAATCAAGATAACACAGTTTTAGAAGGAAAAATAAAGTTACAAAAATACCACATATTGTGATAGTAAAAAGTGAGTAAAGATACACTGTTTTATATGTTGCTGCATTATATTATGCAGAAAAGAGTATAAACAAAAGTACACAGTTTATAAAGTTCATGCCAGTACCAGTCTCAAATGAAATATGTATTTTTTCCTAGAACATACTATTCAAATCTGGGATGTAGCCAAGGGACACAGAGAGGGCCACCACTATAAATAGGCTCACTTCCTGTGTCTTATGACATCTGAAAGTGTCTGCTCTGATGAGTCAGAGGTAGACTAGAAGATCCCATGCAGTGGTTCAGATTATCAAAGCCACACAAAACTAAGCAAAATCCGGTACTAGACAGACATGAGATGCAAGTAAATGTGGTACACTGTAAAAGGCTGCCTACAGATTTTGCAAAAAGTGATTCTACACTGCAAATAAGCCCAACAAAAGGCAATGAAGGCCTCATAGTAATGCCTCATCTCAAAGATGAGATGAACTACAGCTTACATCAAGGATATCAAGAAAAGGATATATGCTTATTCAAGTAGATACAGTCCAACCAATCTTCTGTCAGCTGACTGTGTAAACCAAACACAATTAAAACACAGGCCAAACAATTCAAATACTACCCCAGACACAAAATAAAATACACATCCAAAGCAATTGACACCTGCACTTTGACACCTGTTCAATAAAGCTGTTTCCAGAGGCTTGGATTCTTACCTGGAAGGAAAGACAATAGTATACATAGAGCCGTTCGCTTAACCTTGAAAATTTTTTCAATATGTGCATTTTTTAAAAATAAAAATAGCTACAATAAAGAAAATAAAGAGAGCTTGTAACTTTTGAGGCTTCACACTTTTTGACATCAGTTAAGCTTCTGGGTTGTAATCTTGGAGAGTATCATTGGTATGCATTATAGTAGCTGTGCAAGCATACAAAGCTGTCCAAGAGACTTGATTATCCAGTGAATCAAGAGAATGTAACAATTTTATATCCCTTTCTCTATGTTTATGACTTCTTTCTTAAAGAAGAGTCCTCTCTGTTCCTAGTTACCACTTGAAACTCTAACACATTAGTCCTGTAATTACTTATGAAATTATAGTAAAAGATTTAATTTAACTATTCAAGTCCATACATAATGGACCCAAAATCAGTCTATAGGTGAAGTCAAAATGAAGAAAACAGTGGGCAGTGTCAGGTAAACATAGGAAGCATTGTTAAGATAGAACTGAATATCTCTTAAATGTACATGAGAAATTGATGTCAGAAGAGTAGTTTGTGTTTAGATCTGTGTTTATAATGTGTTTAAATAATACAGAGTGAAAGAGTGTACTGAAGTGGGTTTTGATTTTCAACTGATCACTGAAAAAACCTTTAGACTTCTCAGTGACACTTAAAATAGAAAAATGTGACTATAATATATTTTTTTAAAAACAAATACAGTAATTAAAACATTTTAAATCTTTCAGCATCTATGAAGTTCCTTCATCCATTCTTGAAGAATTTTACATTATTGATATATTGATATATTTCAGAAAAGAACTCTTAACATCAATTTTTTGCAATAGAAGGTGAAAAAGCAGTTTTAACCATTCTCCTTAGGTGGTGATAGTAATGGCCAGAATTATGTAGTACATAACAAGTAAATGCAACTATAACATGTGCTGCTGCAATCAGTGGAAGTATATCCACTGAAAAGAACTTTGGATCATGTGTGTTCTTTTCATTTTCCACCTCTGTCAATATGAGTTGATTTTTCTTACTGTGAAGAATAAAATAACAACCAAGTTAGTTTGGTATCTGTAACAAATCACTCATCTTTTGTTTTGCATTGCTACCATTCTCTTTCTGTCACCATAAATAGCTTTTTTCCTTCTTTTTTATTTTTAAAAGCTGAGGTAAAACAAGTATCTTGGTATAATCATAATGTATAATCAATTTCTCTTTTTTTGCCTTTAAATTCAAACTACTAAATTCTTTACTGTTATTTAAGGATCATTAATTGATGAGGCTGAAAGGGCTTGATCCAAAAATGCTTTGGTGACTGAGGATAAGCATGACAGCAAGGAAAAAGATAACATTGCTCTCAAATTTTAGGAAGGCAAAACATAACTTCAGGAAACTGGGGACTGACAGTACTAGGGAAAATGAAATTTGTCATGGAAATTTGGTAAAGCACATACTAGGCTTCACCAGAAGGAATTTATCCAGCAGATTGGTTTATCGTGCCTGTCTGCTCGGAGTGAAGCCACACGTTGAAAACTCCATCCAGTTTTTGAGTCTCCATTTCACGAGAGGTGGAGAAACTGTAGGTGTCCAGGGGAAGGCTACCACAGAAGTCAGAGGCCTGGATGGAGCATGTGTCCTTTGAACAGTGCTTCAAGGAGCTAGGTTTATTTAGTCAGATGAGGAAGACACCACTGGAAAATGTAATAGCAGCATGCAAATATTTGGAAGGTGGTTAAAAAATCACATTGTCATAATCTTCCTCTTTACTCTCTTCATAGCTCCAGGTGAGGGTACATGGCCACAAAACTTTGGTATGGGAGGTTCAGATTGGATATCAGGAAAAATAATTAATGAGAAGGAAGTAGGGAACTGGAACTGTTTCCCAAAGAAACAGTTTAGAATCTCTACTGTTGTAGGGTTTTAAAATTCATCTAGACAAGGGTATACTGGGCTGATTAGTGGACTGACCCTCTGAGCCTACTGAATGACCTTCAGACATCCCATCTAGCCAGTTTTTCTGTGTTTCTAGGATTTGGCACATGGTAAACTTTATTCACAACCCATTCATTTTGATAAATGAGCACCAGTTACATGGACTTAGCCCATTTTCAGGAAAGCACCAAATATTATAGAATTAACGATAAACCCCAAAAATCCGGGAATTATATAGATAAGAAATTTTAAATAAGACTTTTGCTATCTTTAGGAATGACTTTGAAGCAGTAGATTCCATTTCTTATGTTTCAGCACTGTGGGATAGTCTCTGTGCATACATATCTTCCCACTGAACATTGTTACCTTGTGGAGGCTAATCTGAATTTTTCTATGAAATAAACGCATGTGAAGTTTTAATAGCCTCTAGGAAAAAAACCATTCCTTTTTCTTCCACCCACACATTTCCTGCACAAGAAGCCTCTAATATTGTACAAGCCTGATGTTTCACCAGTATGAGAAGGATATTTTCTCCCTTTTCTTCATAATAAATACAGATGAAGCCTTGTTTGGGAGATTGTAAAATTCATGTCAAAAAGAAAATTAAATATTTTCCTTATTTTGTGTACAACTTCAGTGGCCTTCAAGCAACTACTGCAGGAAGAATGAATGCTCTACTGATTTTCTCTCTCATAGTTTCATTATTACTCAATATGTTTATGACACGCAATTTTAGCAGAAACCATGATAAGCTAAGATTTCATTAAGTGTTTCATGAAGTAGTACTGAAATAACTGGAATTCAGTAAAGATTGACTTAATTAACTTCTTTTTTCCCTGAAGTGTATGCAATGTAAAGACCTCTTCATATTTTATTGTATCCTTGACTTAGAATACATTTTGAACAGGTGTCACTTTAGGAAATTGTTTAGTTTTTTGTAATGTCACCCATCTGATGAGTGTGGAAGGAATATGAGTTAAAGGACCACCCCACAACCATGATTTGTAGATGACTTTTGAATTGGCAAGAGAAGAGCACAGGATGGGGTATGAAAAATGTGTACAGATTGGGAAAAATAAAATCCAATCAGTTTGGTCCTTATAGAATCAAATTGCATGGTCCTTATAGAATAATGCATGAAGGAACTTCTGTCATGTATATAAAAAGTTATTGCATACAGTCGTCAGTGTGAGTTTAGAAGGAGTTCCAAACTTCAAAAAAATATAGACTGCTTAACAAGTTTTCTCACCTAGACACAGTTAAAATCATCTTGAAACCATCCGTGAGATCAGTCTTTGGCAGCTTTTCCTAATAGCAGTTTAAAAAAAGCATTTCTGGTATTAATCTGCATGCACATAAACTGCAAATGCTTCTTTTACAGTGAGGAGAGAGCAACTCCCTAAGTACAATTGATAATGACTTTGCTACCCTAGGAAATAAGGAATTAGAAATTGTCCAAAAGAGGACAAAATTAGCCTAAAAGAAACTCTTCAATGGATTCTTTTTAGAAGTGCTTTCCTCTAAAGAATCACAGAATCATCTACGCTGGAAAAGACCTTTGAGATCATCAAGTCCAACCTATGATCCAACACCACCTTGTCAACTAGACCATGGCCCTGTGTGCCATGTGCAATCTTTTCTTAAACACCTCTGGGGATGGTGACTCCACCACCTCCTTGGGCAGCCCATTCCAATATCCTATCACTCTTCCTCTGAAGAACTGCTTGCTGATATCCAGCCCAAAACTCCTCTGGCACAGCTTTAGACTGCATCCTCTTGTCCAGGTGTGCACTAAAGAGAAGGTAACTGGCCAGAAGAAACAGTGATTCTTTGAAAGATTGGCATGATATGAAAATAGTTTTTCTTTAACTTAAAAGTGATTTGGAATAGAATGAAGAAAGAATCCATGAAATAAGGCTGGGAGACTTCTATACATCAGCAAAACATTTTGTGCCACAACAATGTTTCAGTTGCATGTTATATATTCTAACTGTGTTTTGATTTTGACAACTAGAAGCCTATTAGTTAGATAGCAGTTTTACAATTAGAGATCAGATACTTATAAATAATATCTGGTTTGGATATATTGAAGTTATCATACTAATCCAAACCATTATCTGCTCACCTGGACAAAAAAAAAAACCAACAAACCTGTTCAACTCATAGGCAGGTATTGAAATACAGTTTCTCTGCAGAATTGAAGGAGAAAGAGTTAAGGAAAAATATGCTTAAAATAAAGTGAAAAAGTATAAAAAATAGTAATATTGGATCTTGATACTTACCTTTACTTGAATTTTCCTTGTAAGCATGTGTAACGGATTCTTCATAACTGGGCAGAAACACCAATTAAGTGTGGTGGGTTTGTACGCATTTCTCACCTTCTGTGAGCTAAGAATTAGGAGGAATGCAAAGCAGGCTCTAAACTTTAAAGAATATAAAGAAGTTTATTAACAGAACTAAAAGAGAAAAAGTAATAAGGGTCAGAATAAACCTTCAGAACACTTCTCCTCCTCCCATCCTCCTCCCTCCTCCCACTTACAACATAAAGACACAAACTTGGGATTATTTCAGTCAGTTTACCACCTCTATAATAGTCTTTCATCAGTTCACTCAGGGAGAGCAGTCTCCTTTGCCCATGCTATGGGGCTTCTCCACAAGAAACAGTCTTCTCATGGCTTCAGTGTCACAGCACAACAGCCACCCGGGGTGGTTTTCTGTTGGCAGGTGTGGGTCCCTTCCCTCGACTTACAGCTTTCTCCACAACTGTTTTTGAGGGTTCAGTCTTAGCTAATGGGGTATTAGTTTAAGGATGAGCTGTTCCAGAGCAAAGGTTCTCTTCATCTATCTCTGACATCATCTTCATCTCTAGGAACAGAGGTCTTCTTATTCTTCCCTAGGAGAAAGGGTCTTCACTTCATCATTATCTCTCTCTATTCAGGCTTGTCATTGCACCACAGTTACTTCAACATTTGCTTATTTCAGCACAGGCACCTTTTGCTCGTGGTGGTTTGAACGCTCTACCCCCCATGCTTATCATGAAATGACAAGGGGTTCTCTGATGTATCATAGTCCATCACCATACCTTTACAAAAGAATTTCAGCTTCTACGTTTTGAAGCATCTCCTCTATCCCCTCTCTCTGGGCTTCAACTCTTTCTTCTTCACTGACTTTGGTGTCACTATCATGGTGTCTATTCACATGCCTTTGCCTTTCCCTTTCCTCTAACCTGGGAGAGGATTAATGTCTGCAGGTTTCATCTCTTCTGGGGAACTTACAGCGCTGAAGGGGTTAATCTTACCCTGACCTTTGGTCTCAGTGTAAAGTTTCATTTTGGCGGCCGCAGCAGAGAAGGGGGGCCGTTCTGGCCGGCACGGAGCCATGGGACTGCTCTACTGGAGCAGGAATGGCCGAGATGTTTCGCTGAGCAGCCACGATCTTGCCAGGCCACGCTGGGAGGGGCCGGCCCTCATGGAGCCGCGGGCCATGGCCCAGCCCCGCCGGGCCCAGCGAGCCCCCAGTCACCTGTCCAAGGGCCGGAAGCAAGAGAGCCATTCCCGGGGTTGTTCGTCTTTAAATGTGTCTTTTACAGAGGCGTGTCCAGCTTCTTAAGTGGCTTAACAGAGTTGTCAATATTCAAATTAACCAGTTGATTAGTTCTATCAGGTCTGGAGAAGGTTACCACAGCCCCTTGCAAAAAACATCACTTCCGTGGCTGGTAGAATTCTTTTTTTTTTCTTAACTGAAACTCCAAGCTGTGGTAACCCATGACAGCATGGCAGAAGAAATTCTTTTATATCTGTTTTATTACACAGATGTAGGTATTTTTGTTCATTCATAAGACTGATATATCCCACGTAATGAAATGGATGAGCTTTAGTCTGCAGAATGAGTTAATATGAATTATATGAGATTTAACCACACTAAGTGCAGACTTATGAAGTAAGACACGAGTACTGAAAGAATTTCTGCTATAAATTGAAAAGTTGTGTGTATATATATATAAAAAAAGTAGAAACTGGGATGAATGTATTACTTATTTCAGGACAAATGCAAATCAGCAGTATAATACAGGTCTGAAAGAAACAAATATGATGCTAGCTTTGTAAACATGAGCAATTTAAATGCGATTGTGAAAGGTATTGGTGATGCATTATTGGGGATCCTGTGGACATTTCTAAGACCATTGGTCCAAGAGATAAATTTGGTATATGATATTAGTAGGAAAAAATGTTTAAGTGGTAAGCAGGCTTTTGAAAATCTTATTTCAGAAGCCTGAAAATATTTCACATGTTGACTATCACCTATTGTTTGTGTGCATATTGGCCTTGATCCAGCAGCTATCTAATCACACTGGCATCAGCTTGCATGCAAAACATTATATCCTAACTTTTTTGTGACTTCAGTCTGTTTTCAGAATTGACTCTAGGAACAACCTTTTGACTTCCATCACCTTGATTCTGTTCAGAAGGAAGTGTGGTGTGAGGGCACAGACAAAGCACTGAGCATCTTTCATAGTTACATTCACATTGCCTGCATGTGTGTCTTAGGTTACAATGTAAGATGTAACCAAAAGTATGTATTCTATCACCATCTGTTAAAACCAGGTGGGGCAGGGTTCTTTATCTCTTCCATGACACATCCCTGGTAACTCCCTCCAGAGGGATCTTTTTGTTAATGGACTATCAAGCCTCACTGCATGACTCATAAAATTACATCATCCCATTGTGAGATGCTCTGGCCAGGGAGAGGAACCAAGCATTCCTACCTGGATATCATCTGAGGTTTGCAACACCACACTCAGCCCTTACCTACTGGATTCCCAGAGGACAAGAGTTACCACTGGATCTTCAGGTGAAGTCCAGACCTTTTTATGGGGTCACTGCTTCAACAGAACCACTTCATCTGGTTGAAGTGCTGCAACCAGATGAAGCAACTGCTTCAACCACCCTGACTGCTACAACCACCCTGACTAACAGGGTCTCAGGCTGTATCCTGACTCTGTCAGTGTTGTTGTACTATTGCATTTATTTTAATTTTCCTATGAAATTATAATTCTGACTTATGATCTCCCACTGGTTTGTTTTCAAACTAGTACAATCTACTAGCACAGTGCTCTGACAGCTGTGGGACAAACACTTAAACATCTAACCTGCTCAGAAACACTGAGTATGGCATGACCTCATACCACTAAGTTCTTCAATATTTTCAGTATTTCCATCTGTTAACAAAAAGTCCATGAATTTAAGGAACGTGTTAACTGCACTGTTGTAAATTCATTTATAAGTAAGTTGTTTGAAAGTAGGTGAATGTAGTGTTGTCAGTGTCTCCTTTTTGTATCGAATTTTGGTGATGGATTTTATTCTCCAAAAGGGAACATGTCAACAGTTAGATGTGAGATCTGAGTATAACTACTCAGAAGCAGCTCTCTCAGGAAGTTTCCTGATGCATGTGAGAACTGCAAATCTTTTGAGTCTGGAAGGAGTTGAGCAATTGTGAAGCTGGACCTAACTGCAGTTGGATGAAAATTGCTAAATTATGTTTTCTTTATTTTCAGAAAAATGTCAAGTATTGCTCTTTTGCTTTTGTCTTTACAAAGGTCAATTTGGTTTCAAAAAGCATCAGATCAACTTGTACTGACAGCTGATTGTTTGTTTAAATCTTGAGATATGTTGTTTTGCCATTAGAACAGTAATGAAAGGTTTTAGTGACAAAGATCCTCCATTACAAAACCAGGAACCACACTCATTTTTTTTCTTTTTTCTTTATCTTCTTAAAGGAGAGTGACTAGAAGATTTAGTTGTGAGAGGGCTATCATTTTATTTTCTCTGTGTGATGACTGTGTGTAAATAAAGCACATAATCTACTGGAGACTTGCTAATGTTGTGATTGTGCTTCAAAAAATGTGAAACAGTAAAGCAAAGTGAAAATTGTGACTCACCCTCAAAAAGGCTCAAATACTCTGCATAACCAGTGGTAGGTTTTGAAATTTCAGTATTTCTCATGGCCCAGAACCCCCTGGGATTAATCTTTTGAGTTCCAGAAAAGAGAAAATTGTCATTTTAATACACAGAGTGATTCCATTCTGACTGAAGCAGAGCCAGCATCTCTTGCAGAACTTTTTTCTCGTTCCTGACTTCTGAAAGGTAACAGGAAAACAGTGATTCTCACTATGAAGACTTCTGCTTTCCTTTAAAACTTTGTTATTTGCACACTAGGTTTTCTGTTCCCCTCATTATTAGCCAACTAGGCCAAAGTATGTGACACAAATTTTTACTTCATAAAAGGAATATGTATTTACAGATCTGTTTTCAATTCTCTAGTTTCATTTTCTTCAGTGAACAGAAAAAGGCTAGTCATGCTCCCCACCACTGGGCTAATTTATCACACTGATTTCCAAAAGCTTTTTATGTGGTCAGTAAGGAGGGAAGTGTGATTCCAGAGCATGCTTCACCAGAAATGTGTGAGGTTCCTGCTTTCGCTTAATATAGCATTTCAGTATTTAAGCTCTGAGATTTCATCCCAAAGACAACACTGTCCTTAAGCATCTTTGCCACCTTCTGCCTGGATTTTAAAAAAATAAAATCTAGACAGTGCATACATTGGAAACAGAAAGTCAGAAATCACCCATCCCAATATTTTTTGGCTGTTTCAGAATCCTTTTTCATTTCCCCTAAGAAATAGGTAGTCTTAAAAAGAGAAACAAATTATGTCTATCCACACTTCCACAGGGTCTTTGCTTTGCGGATAAGGACAGTGTAGAAGTCCTTCACAAAGCTACAAGTGAGGCCATGGACTGATGATGAGATTTTTGGACCACTTGATGGATTTTTAAAAATCACTGTTTAAAGACATAGTCTAAACTCTAAGAAATAGTCTAAAAAGTATTTGAACCAAGATCTAGTTGTGTGTGCTAAATTTTTTCTGGGGTTATTATACCAATCCCTTGAAAAACAGTGTGAGTGTCCTACTTTCCTTGAGGACACATGAAAATCAATGGAGAAAATTTCTTTAGAGTCGGTTACAGAACTTTAGAAATATTTAAATTAATGAAAATTTTAGTAGTTTTGCCCCTCGGCAAATATGTTTGTAGAAAACTACATACCATTTGGTGTATTTAGACAAACTTAAATATGAAAATATGGAAAGTAAAAACTTGGAAATATAGTATTTTCACTAATGTAATATAAATTTTAAGTTTATATGTAGTAAAAAAATCTTAAAGAACACACAAATAATCATTTGTACAGATCATCACAATAGGAAACAATGATACATGAAAAACAGAGATTAAATTATTTTTTATTTGATGTCTTCATTTTGTAGTTCAGCTGTAGGTATGTCTGTCTGACCAGCTTGTCAATCTTCAGAGATGGATATTATCATCTCGTTATAGATGACTGGAATAAAAACCATGGGAAGATAAGTGACTTTTCTGGGGCCAACATACTTGCTAATATATGAAGCAAACTTAATGGCTCCACATTTCAGGTTTTTTCTTAATTTATTAAGCCACATTACCACCAATCTCTCAGTCTGTACTGCCTCAAGTAATTTATTTTTGAAATGAATTTCTTTTTCTAAATGGAACACAGATTTAGTTCTACTAGTGTATTAAATGCCAGTAACAATAGAAAGTAGAAGGAGCTGTCAGATGAATGATTATTAGGATAATCTAAATAAAGACCTTCTTCCTGGAAATGTCTCTTTTTAGATTGCTACCCTCATTTTCATTGACAAAGACCATTAGCACACACTGTTAGCTACTTTGCTGACATGGTTTGGCTTAGTTTGTAATAATTTTTTGAAATAGATAAAATCTGAGGAAAGAAACCAGTGTTATCATCTTCCGCACAAATTTTACTTCTGGTAATGTAATTTTGTGTCTGATTTTACCTTTAGTTTTGCATCTAGTAATTCATTGCACATGAACCTTAACCTAATGCAGTGAGTGCAGTTGCAAGTAACTGAATGCATGTGCTTTAGGAACTCTGTGTCTGAATTCAGAGGAAGGTCAGTGTGGAGCAGAGTTACCTAACATCTAGGGTTGAGGTTCATCTGAATGTTATAACTTGCAGTTTTGCTGAGTGTTCAGAGAACAATTGTGCCTTGTGCCTACTTTATTGATATTAAATTATCTTTACAGAAACATAGTTATACAGTTGTGTATATATAGTTATAGATAATTACAGGTAAATACAATTTAATATATAAATATTTGAAAATATTTGTTATGTCTTAGTCAGCACAGACACCACCTTAAAAAACCCTCACAAGCTGTTGTAACTTCTTTGAAAGACTCCTAAGGAGAAGCATGGACTGACTGTGAGGCAAAAGGTGGATATGTGGAGAGAGAGGCTATGGTTTTACACAGAGAGGCCTTGGAGAAACTGACTTGGCTGGGTTTAGGAGTGTCGCTATGTTACATTACACTGAAGTCTGCCAAGGAGCCTGCATCAAGGACCACCGTCCTCGGTGGTGGTGGTGGAGCCATTGTGCCCAATATAAAAGCAGTAAAAGCAGAAGCATGCTCAGGTTCTTTCCATTCCCAGTGTCCTCACTGGAATGGGATGTTGAACATCACCCTACAAATTTCTGCGTTCATTAAATTATATGAATTATTGTGATTACTAAATATATTAAATGACACTGCCAGACCAGTTATGAGAATTCCTGTACTTCCCTACGTCACTGGGTTTTATATAGATTTATGTTTAATTTGCTTAACATAAAATGCTTCCAAATCCACCTGCCTGGCAAAGTCTCCCTGTCTCACTTCAGAATTTCTCACAAATTCCCTCAGGAGATTGATTTTACCTCTCACCAGGCTTTTCATAACTTACTTATCAGCCCATCTCTTCTGCTAACTTTGGCAAGAAGCCAAAATGCTTTTACAAACATCTGAACATGCACATTCTGGAGGTGGAAGTCCAATTAGGTCAGTATTCCCCATCAGGTCCGACCTGTGAGCACCTCCAGGCTTGTGGAGCTCGCCTCTCTGTGCTGACCCTTGTCAGCAGGCAGAGCCTGCCCTGCCTGGGATCATATGTGCAGAGAGGACGAGGCTGGAGTTTTCTCCCAGCTCTGAGTGGTGGAGGGATAGTAGCAGAGCTGGTAGCTGCCTCGCTGCCACTGGGAACAAAAAGGTGCAACAAAAGACAAAGTCAAAAAATATTAAAGTAAAAAACCCCTCTAAAAAACTAGAGAAGCACTTGTTAGAGCCATGCACTCTCCTCTTGACCCACCCTGCAGCTCTACAGCTTGCAGCTGTCTGTGTTTGCTCTGCACTGGACTTGCCATGCAGCCCAGACAGCTCTGCCAAACACTTTGAATGATTTTGCAATGAGAAAACATGATCCTGCAGAGCCAGCAGTTATTGCCGTAGAAGAGTGCTGGAAAATAATAGACGGTAATCTACAGCCCTCACACAAAGCAGGAGACCTCAGGAGGACATATACTCTATGCTAAGCAAGAGGAAAATATAAGCTAAAATTAAAAAAAAAAAAAAAAAAAAAAAAAAAAAAAAAAAAAAAAACACAAAAAAAAAAAAAANGCTTAGTTTTGAAATATATATCTATATCTCTATCCTTTGGCATTAAACTGGTATGTATTGACATACAATTTATTTTTGTATTAGTAGAATAAGTAAGTAAGTACTAATAACTAAATACTATATAAAATATAAAATAATATTTAATTATACTATTAGTTATGCTGTATGGGCCATTACTCTCCCAAATGTTCATGTCTCAAAATGCAGAGAAATCCCTGTTTAGAGACAACCATTGGAATTGCCTCAATGTTAATTTAATTTGCTTTCCATTTTCTCCAANAAAAAACCAAACCAAATTAAACTTCCCACCCAAAACAACAAAAAAACAGCTGACAAATTTATTGCTCTTAAAAATGTGTGAAAATCCATCCTTCAACAGTTCCCATGGTATTTTCCTCTGAAGAAATGCTCCACGGATAGCAGGAATGGGTCACAGAGCAGGTCATATCCAAATTTTTCTGTTAAGTGCTGCAAACATGTCTTAGGTAATTTCTGGCACTAATCCATTGCAGAGAATTTCAGTGAAAGAAAGCAACTTCTGTTTTTCCAAGTGCAAGCAGAACCAACAGTTTTGATGCATATTTCATAACTTACACTAGCTTTTGCTGACTGTGGGCAGAGCTACTTTATGGCAAAGTTCAATAAATATACCAACACATGGAAATCAATTGTTCCAATTGCTTAGTTTTGAAATATATATCTATATCTCTATCCTTTGGCATTAAACTGGTATGTATTGACATACAATTTATTTTTGTATTAGTAGAATAAGTAAGTAAGTACTAATAACTAAATACTATATAAAATATAAAATAATATTTAATTATACTATTAGTTATGCTGTATGGGCCATTACTCTCCCAAATGTTCATGTCTNAGGTCCATGCAAACCTCATGGAGTTCAACAAAGCAAAGTGCGAGCTCCTACCCTCGGGTCGTGGCAATCCCACACACACCCACAGGGTGGGCTGACAAGTGACTGAGAGCAGCCCTGAGGAGACAGACTTGGTGGTGATGGTTGATGACAGCGAGCCAAACGTGCTCTGGGCTGCACCCAAAGGAGCGGGGCCAGCAGGGCAAAGGAGGTGATTCTGCCCCTCTGCTCTGCTCGTGTGGGACCCCACCTGGAGTGCTGTGTACAGTTCTGGTGTCCCAGCAGAAGGAGGACATGGAACTGTTGGAGCAAGTCCAGAGGAGGGCCAAGAAGTTGATAAGAGGACTCCCCTAAGAAGCCAGGTTAAGAAAGCTGTGGCTGCTCAGCCTGGAGAAGAGAAGATTGTGCAGAGACCCCCAAGCAACCTGCCAGTAACTGAAGGGGGCCTACTGGAAAGCTGGAGAGGGGCTCTTTATCAGGAACTGTAGTGATAGGTGTAATGGGTACAAACTGAAAAAAGGGGAAATTTAGGTTATGCATTAGGATGACATTTTTCTCTGTGAGGATGATGAGGTACTGGAACAGGTTTCCCAGGGAGGATGTGGATGCCCCAACCCTGGTGCTGTTCAAGGCCAATTTGGATAAGGCCTTGAATAAACTGATCTAGTGGGAGGTGTCCCTGTCCATGGCAGCTGGGGTTGGGACTAGATGATCTTTAAGATGTATTCCAAACCCTTAACATTGTATAATTCTGTGATCAAATCCATATTTAGTATGAGTCTGTTTTTTATTTTACTCTGAGTAGCACTCCCTGTGAAAAGAGATCTCAAGTACTCTCTTGAGGTACATTTTATTCTCTTCTTGCACAGACTGGGGGCTTATTATCTCAAGCCAGGAAGTGAGTGATTTCAATGACAGAGCCAAATTATACCTCCACCTACTCTTGTTCACCTGCTTGTCAGATATGGAAAGACATCTTTGTCCTCATTTTTGTCCACATTTCCCTTTTCTTGAGGAGCAAAACAGTTTTATCTTCCTGCTTTATAAAACTTGTCTTCTGCTGTCCCTGAATCTGTTTAGGGCAGAAAGGCAGTAAATACCTACAGATTTTTTTATTAAAATCAAGGGAAGTAGGGAGTATAAACTGCTGACAGTTCTCATGAATATCGCTTAACAGCAAAGCCTGCTATACAAGACCTCTAGTTCTGAGACAGTCTGGCAAAACTGCTTCTTGTAATAACTTACACATCTGTTTTTCTGGATTTAAAAAGCTTAAAAAAGTCATTGTAAGCTATTTACTGGGATCAGTTTTAACTAAGATGAGACCTTTTTTGGTTCCTTATGGCCTTGCATGTCTGTAGCTCTCCAATGTGCTGCACCATCCCCACAAGGTTTTCCAAATAGTTAGGGAGTGCTGGAGTACACAAACACCCTATTCCTATCAGTCTTGCCCTAAAACACTCAAGCAGAAGATACGACAAATAATTATGCCAGTTATCTACAATCCTTAGGTTCCATTCAAGACAGAGTTTGTGATGTTTTTCACCCTCACAGAGTCCATAGAGTTCTTTGTGGCTAGCTTTTGATCTTGAGAAGTTCTGT